>JAJJWW010001111.1:0-254194 GCA_023531295.1 Papaver armeniacum | reverse complement strand
TAGCCACAATTAAGTATTTTCTCTCGCCCCGTCCGACGATGTCGATCCCCCATTTGGCGAAAGGCCAAGGGCGATTATTGAGTTTAACGTCACTCTTTGGTGCATGTATCTTCTTTCCAAATTTTTGACATTAAATCACTGAGATGATGGCCATATGCTTTGCATCTTCATTAAGGCCAGAAATATCCCATGGTTTTGGCTCGCGCTGCTAGGCTACGGCCTGAGATGTGGTTTCCCGCGGCCCCATAGTGTAATTCGTTCAGGATTGTGTGCCCCTCTTCTTTACTCAGGCATCTTAATAATGGTCCTAGGCATGATTTTCTGTACAGAATGCCATCTCGGAGTTCATATACAGCTGCTTTGCTTTTGATTTTGTTGATCTCGGGTCGCCCCTTGGGCCGTTTTCCTGTCTCGAGATATTCGTGTATTGGTTTTCGCCAATCATCGGCCTTATACTGACCAGTAGTGGTTGCTGCTACGTGTGCGCCGATGTCTACTGTCTCAGGTACTGATGGCATTAAGATTCTCATAATTCGGATGCCCTCAACACTTGCATCCGTTAGCATGGAAGCGATGTATGCTAGAGCATCCGATTGGCGGTTATCTTTCCTACAGATATGCCGAAACTTGATGTTTGGTATCTGGCCGATGTAGAATTGGGCGAGTTCCCAATATTTTTGTAACAAGGGGTCATGTATAGCGTACTGCCCACTGATTTGTCGGACGACTAGCTGAGAGTCACTTGTTAATCTTACGTCTTGAATTCCCATCTCCACTATCAGACGCAGAGTGTGTATCACAGCTTCGTATTCCATGACGTTATTGGTCGCCTTAAATTCGAGTCTAAACGAGTGGACCATCTTTTTTCCCTTTGGCGTCGTGAAGACCAATCCAAGGACTGACCCGTCTTTACTGGATGATCCATCCACAAAAACTTCCCATCGTGTCGGGTTACAGGTCTCGAGTAGGTCGGACGGATCCTCTTGGTCTTCCTCCATTCCGGGGATGTCTTCTACTTCATCTTCGTCGCTCAGGGGGAAGTCTGCCATAAAGTCGGCCACTGCCTGTGCTTTTACTGCTGTTCTCATCTCGTAGAAAATATCGAACTGCTTGATCTGTGCGTTCTACTTGGAGATCCGCCCCGACCTGGCTGCATTGTCGAGTACTGATTCTATGGAGGATTTTGTGAGCACCCGAATTTTGTGAGTTTGGTACGTCCGAAGTTTTAGAGTTGCAAACACCAATGCTAATATTAGTTGCTCGATTCTGGTGTAGTTCTTCTCCGCTGGGTTTATGGTTTTGCTTATGAAATACACCGGATTTTCCTCCCCTCCTACGTTCTTGACTAATATGGCACTAATGGCATAACTGGTTGCCCCAAGATATAGGGTCAGTACCTCCTCGGACTCGGGCCTTTGTAATACCGGCAGGCTCTCGAGATGCTGCTTAATTTTCTGAAATGCTTCTTCGCATTCCTCGGTCCATTTGAACTTTTCTCCTTTCCTTAATGTCCCGAGAAGTCCTTGCACTTGTCAGATGATCGAGAGATGAATCGCCCCAATGCTGCCAAGCAAAGTAGTCGAAATCGTTCCTCGAACCTACTCGGTTGGGGAGCTTGGAGCGAGGAGCAATAAGTTCGGACTTGGAAATCGCCAAAACTCGGTCTACTACTCGGAACTTATTTATTCGAGACTTATATATTGCTGCTCATAAATCATGAATTTTACGTAATTAAAATTAAAATTTTAACACTACATGTAACTAAGTGTGTATATTGTTATATTGAACATATTGATCATGTATTTAGAGGTTTTATGTTTGATAACTCTCATCTGAGGGATTACAAAAATTTTATTTATTGATTTTAGTGCATTCGAGGCCAACTCGGAAAAACCGTTAACTTGTTTTGCTCAAAAATCGGTCAAAATCGACAAAATCAGCCGACTTAATCGCTAAAAATCGGAAATGGCTTGGAATCGGAAATTGCTTCGGTCATATAGCCTGTAGCGATTACTCGGGGAGTAATAGGCCTTGGAGAGCGATTTTGACTACACTGCTGCCAAGTTCCCGTTTAACAGTTGTACGTCTTTAATCGTCACGGGTGATGGCATTTCTACGATTGCTCTGATCTTATCTGGGTCGGCTTCGATACCTTTATCGGTAATTATGTACCCTAGAAACTTGCTCGAGGTAACCCAGAAAGTGCACTTATAAGGATTCACCCTCATCTTGTATCTTCTCATAGTTTGAAATATGTCTCGGAGGTCGTCGATGTGGTTGGTGGCCACCTTGCTCTTGACCAGCATGTCGTCCACATATACCTCAATGGTGTTGTGTATTTTATCTTCGAACATGTCTTCTACTAATCTTTGGTAAGTGGCACTTTGCATTTCTCAAATTAAACGGCATTTTGGTGTAACAATATAACCCTCTGGGTGTGAAGAAAGATGTGTGCTCTTGGTCTTCAGGGGCCAGGGAAATTTGGTTATACCCCGAGTACCCGTCCATGAGCATTATTGCCTTATATCCAACTATGGATTCTACTAGGTGATCGATGCTGGGGAGGGGGAAGCTATCTTTCGGGCATGCTTTGTTCAAGTCGATAAAGTCGATGCAGACTCGAACACCTCCATTCCTTTTAGGGACTATCACCATGTTAGATATCCATTGTGGATATTGAGCCTTTCGAATAATTTCTACTACTTGCAGCTTCTTTAGTTCGGCCTCCACTGCTACTTGTAGCTCGGGTGCAATTCTCCTCATCTTTTGTCGAATCGGTTTGAACTTGGGATCTATTCTCAAGTGATGTGAGCAAACTTTTGGGTCAATTCCCTCCATATCGTGCATTTGCCAGGCGGATACGTCCATGTGTTCTTTCAAAAGAGTTATCAACTGATGTGTTTGTTCATCCATCAATAGAGTCCATATTCTCACCATTTTAGGCTCTTCCCCAGTGCCTAAATTAACTTGTCGAGTAGATTCTAAGGCCGAGAAATTGGGCTTTGGTTCATCGACTATTGTCGGCTCCTTTGATTGCTATAAGATCTCATTCTCGCCAGCTTCATAGGTGGTGATGGCTTGTGATATCACCTTTTCTAGCTCTTCTCCCGCCCTTATTTCCTTAGCTTTGTTCTTTTCTTGGCGTTTCCTCGATCTCCTTTCTTCATTCTGCTAGATATCTATCTGTACGCATTGTCGCGCCGCCTGGGGATCGCCCAACACCTCCACTACCCCTCGATAGGATGGAAACCGCAATCTTTGGTAGTATGCCGATGCGACTCCTTTGATTCCTGCGAGCCAGGGTCTACCAAGGATTGTTCGTAAGGTGACACAACGTCGACCACACATAAGGTGGTGAGTGTGTCTAAGAACCCCTCCCCGTCCGAGACTCTGAGGGTGACTTCTCCTTTTGGTACTGTCACTGTACCGTTGAAGCCGTATATTCGATAGGTCGACGGGATTAAGATGTCATCAGATAACTCCATTCTTTTGAAGGTGTCGTAAAATAGAACCTCGACTGAACTGCCGATGTCCATCAGTATCCTTCGGACACCCCATTCTTCAATAAGCAGGGTTATCACTAGGGGATCCCCATGTGCTTGACCATTTGACGGGATGTCTTTTGCTGAGAAAGTGATCGGCTGCATCATCCAAGGTTCCATGGGCAGAGTTTTGGCCACACTGAATATTTCCTTTCCGCTCGATATCTTTTGTGAATCCTTGAAGTGATACTGGTTCCCAAGTCAAACCCTTGAGTTGCCGAGTGCGAGATGGTGTTACATGCGAACTGGGTACCACGATTGATTCTTATTTGATGCACTGGTGCGTCAGGCTGAGCTGGTGTCGGCGATGTCTTGACGAAATTCGCAAGTATCCATCTCGGATCAGATGTTGGACGATATCTTTTACCTCCCGAAAATCATTGGTCGAATGGCCACGAAACTGGTGGTAATGGCAAAACTCGGGATGGTTCCTTGTTTCGTCAAACTGAATTCCCCTAGTTTTCGGGTATCGGATATCGTTCCTCTTTTCTACTTTCTTGAATATTTCTTCCAATGGTGCATTTAGTTGAGTGTAAGATCTGGGTTCGTGGCGAGGCTTCTTTCCTTTCTCGTCCCAAATTTTCTTGTTCTCCCCGTGATGTTGTGTGCTCGGCCTTTTCTCTGGTCGCTTTGGATCTTCTCGTGGGGTTGCCTCTACTGTAGTGCTTTCTTCTTGTATTCCTCTATCATGTGCTCCTTCCTGTATTTCTTCTAGGGCGATGTAGTGTTCTTGCATCTTCCTGATTTCCCTTAAAGTTTTAGGTTTCTCGATGTACATTGCTATCCAAATAGGATCTGACTTCCCCAATGAATTTTCGAAACCAAGATCTGATGATCGACCGGCACCTTCCCGATGTTAGTACACAACTTCCTCCATCTGTCTGTTAGAGACCGCAGCGGTTTCCTGAATCTTCGTGCAAGCGTAAAGAGCTTATTAACTCTGGGCCGAGCTATACTGTTGTGCATGTAAGTTTCTAGGAACATTTCCACCAAGGTAGCATAATTGCCAACGGATTCATCGGGTAGGGTGTAAAACCAGTTCTTTGCCTCACCTTCCAGACTCGCTGGAAAGAATTTACATGACCACATCGTACTTCGTCCATTGTAACAGAGACATGTTGTACATTTTGATATGTTCTCCTGCGTCGCCCGTGCCGTCGAACCTGGATGGGAAGATCGGCAACGTACACTTTGGTAGAAAAGGAATTTGATCCAGTTCCTTAGTAAATGGTGTCTTTTGTGCTTCACTGATTACTTCTGCCAACTTATCGTCCTCGCCATTTCTGTCGCCTTCTTGACCATCTCGCTCAAGTTGCTCGATCTTTGCTTGGTTATCGTATTCTGTACCCTCGTTTGTCGCTTCTTCCTCGGTGAAGAATCCTCGTGTGGACCATACCCTCCCCTTGAGCGATTAGGGTGGGCATGCGCTCTCGGTTCGGCGGTGGGGTCGGGTGTCTCTCGGCTGGGTGTGACTGCTAGAAGCGCCTCGACTTGACGATCTTCTTGACCCGGCCCTCCGGTTGCGAAGTTGGTAGTTTTCATGTTCCAAGGCTAGATTCCTTCTCTGCAGTTCTCTCATAAGGTCTTCCTGCCTTCTTTGGCTTGCCAAGATAGCAAGTAACATTGGGTCAGTGCTCTCATGGCTAGAGTGGCCATTCACTTGGTTTCCTGCTACATTGGGGGGCGCAGTTGGAGGTCATGTCGGGGGGATAACGGGGGGAACGGTTGGAGCTACGGGAGGATCAGCTGCTGTTGGTGGGATGTCTCGGTTGAGGTCGCCCATTCCTAAGCGCACTCGTCTAAGCCTTTCCCCTTCTTGTTCTAGTGCACGCTGGTACTATGTCGGTTGCCTTTCTCGCCTCCGTTCCTCCTGCATAATTTGCACTTCTTCCTCTTCCTCAGTATCCGATGCAGTTCTTCCGTCTTCCATGTCCCCCTGCATCATTTGGCTCGGGTTGATCCTCAGTATTCTGGGTGGGAGATCATCGTCTCGGCCTAGATCAACTTCCTCTTCGACAGTTGCCATGCCCCCGCCTGGTGCCTGATTCTCGCCTTGATGGTTTTGCCGATTGTCCTCTTGTTAGGAATCCGTCAATCCTTCTTGTGCGCTAGATCCCGCTATGGCCCGGTTCCTGAGAATCCTACTCGTCCTGGAGGTGCTCACCATCACCTTCAGTGTTGCTCTTGTGTCTCGGCTCGCCCGTCCGTCCGTCCCTACCTTCGTTAGCAAAGTACACAAAGACTTACTTGGCGTTTTCGAAAAGGTTAAGGATGAAGTACAACGATTCTGCTTGTGTAAGGTGGAAAAAGTGTTCGTAGTACAATTCCCTTTATCTTTAGCGTGTTGATCTCGGAATCAAGTGGTTTTGACCGTAAAGGACAATCTTTGAAAAGCTGTCTCGACACATCGCTTTCGGTACTTTCTCTATGCATTAATCATTATTTTTCCTAACATTCCTAGTGCCAGAAGTCATTAATCATCCGTACGTTAGATCGGAAGATTTCTTTCTTGACTATGGTCGATAATAACGACAACCTTCACCAGTGTTATCTTTGACGATCTACCTATACGGATTGCCGGAAATCCCCGAAGGCAGTTGCACCATAGGATTCCTTGGTTTTCTACTGATGTTGTGAGGCTTTTAGTGTAGGATCCAGATGAGACTTATTAACGAAGTGCTCACTATACTCCTTCCAGCCGTAGTTTTCGAAAAACTAAACTCGATGACTTCGAGTTAGTTTTGCCTCCACCACTATTACATAACTCACTGAGAAGTTTTAAATGGCGAAATAACGTTCCAACTTAGCTTCTACCGATCATCAAAGATGATCCATTCGGGAGCTTTGAGGTGTTATAACGGTTAACTTAGATCGAAGACGAGACGATCTAAGCTTAACTTCAACAGAAAACACTTAACTCAACGTAAGAAGATTAATCAAACTTCCCCGACCGGAATCTCTCACTCATAATGTAAGAGATCTTAGGCCAATTACTCGATGAAATTAAGACGGTGAAAATATCTAAACAAGTTTTTCCTTTTAAACTAAAATTCCGTGAGCTTTTCAAGGATTAAGTAAGTGAAAAAAAAATGTGACAAAATCGAGCTTCTATCCACAAATGTAAACTTAAAACGATAAAACTAGCAACCTATGCATTTCAACCATTAGAGTCTTTCACTTAGCATCGACTATCATCAATAGATGTTTATAGGAGCTGTTGAATCTCTCTTTTAACGATGTTTGTGCTATCTTTGATAGTTAAATAACCTTAGAGTCTTGAGACGAAAAAGTGGTCGGCGAGGTGGAATTTCACTCTAGCTTCTACCAACATCAAAAGATGTTATTTCGGGAGCTTACAGATCTTCTAATGACTCGCTTAGACAACTCAAGCAAACAGCCTAGTTTGATGATTTAATCTTGACAACTCGACTTAACCGAAAGCAAAAAGGATTGATGCTATTAAAAACAGTCCTACACCAAAACATAACCCGGTTTTACTAAGAAAATCGTTTTTATAAAACAAAACAAAAAGACCTTGCAAGATCTGTTTACCAATACATTTAACCAAAAGAGTTTCTCCCTTAGCTTCAACTAACACGCAAGGTGACTTAGGAGCTTTGGATTTCTCTCTTTTGGTAACCGATTTCAAGGTATCTGAAGATGTTACACGGTCCCCTTAGTCGGCGCCAGAATGTAGATGTAGAAAATCCTACAACTACATCCAAAGAATCATAAACATATATACCATGAAGTAGACAAACAAAATATGCACAAGAACACAAGATATACGTGGTTCGGTATGATTACCTATGTCCATGGGTGTGAAAGGATGATCTTATTACTTGATTCACGATTACAAGATGGATGCTACTCTCAATACTCTAGGTGTGCTCTCTTTTCTCTCCTTTGTTTTACCCTTTCCTTTACATCTCTACATGGTCTCTATTTATAGTCACGAATGATGATACATCAATACTACGATGTTGGGCCTGGTGTAGCTTCCTTGATGTTCTTCTCGGGCGACCAGCTGATGCTTCAGCCGATCTTCTCATTTGCTCAAGTCGAGATATCTAGCCGAGCCGAGTGGTGTCCTCATCCGATGTCGTTTGTTTGATGGAGATGACCGACGTCGCCCTTTAGGTCCCTGGCCGAGTCTCACTTTGACCGAGCTTTTCTTATCTCTCCACCAACTCTGCCAGTGCATTTATTATCCTCGAACCCGATGAGCATCACATCAGAACTTTTCTCTTCCTTTATGTCGACCTCACAGACTGCTTCAATTCCTCTTTTCTCGCGCCCAGATCTAATAAGACGATTCACTGCTTCTATTGCTTGTTTCTCTTGGTACGCCCTCGTCTAGGATGGTTCCACCTGTCCTTATGGATTATTTACACCTACAATTATGATAGAGCAAATCATATCAAGCAAATTATTAGACTTAAATTCTTCAGGATTTCTACTATCACAACTTCAGAATGATTAGCATCAAGCAGTACCATTACAAACCCATAAAAACAAAAGCACCTATGCCTCTGCAATTATGTTTCCCCATTCAATACCTAAATCCTTCCAAACCCACCACGGCAAAAATGTTTTAAACAGCAAAAGGAGAACCTTCTTCTCTAGAAATTCCATCCACTACCTGTAAATGAAATTCTCTCCCGTCTTTTAGTCTTTCATGGACCAATTTTTGAATTATATCTTTATTTAGTCACCCATTGTCATGCTTTGCCTCTAAAAGTGAAGAATAAGCCTGGAATCAATATTGTTTTCCATCGATGATTTCACAACTACTGGATAGTGGGTACCAAAGATAATATGGGAAGAGGAATAGAGATAATGGTGTTATTACTATACCTTATGATCATGATAGATAATTGAAAAGCTTTTGCCGTCAGAGAAATTGATTGATGGAAAGAGTGATCTAGTGTGTATCGGAGGCGGAAGAGGAATAGAGAATTAGGGCTAAATGGTTAATGGATATTTAATCTCTAACCGTTGGCTAAATGATTTCATCAACGCCGTTAGATCCCTGGCCATCTTCAAGGCTATATTTGTAATTTTTTATTATTTATAATATAAAATTAATTAAATTCTGGTCACAGACGGTCAAAAACAGTCAACGTGATTTCTAAGTACCAAGCACTAAGTTGGACAAATGTTAGACCAAACACTAACTCTGGACAAAATGTAAGTACCAAAAACCAATTAACCCATCTTCTTTCCTATTAAAAAAAAAACTAGTCGTTGGTGCTAGACATTCCTTCGAGCGATATTCAGAAGTAGCCAGTAATAGAGTCTTTATCGTTGGTGAGATTGACCATATCGCTCAATAGAAATACTACTATTGCTCAGCTGTATTTCCATGGTGGCACGGTGGAATGGCAAATTGAACTTTTTTTGACATGATACATAGGAATAGGCCTTATCTCATGTTTGGATATCATTCCAGAAGTTGTTTTTTGACTTCTGGAAACTGAAAAGTCATAAGTGAGCTTGCATACGCGATTTCAGAATGAGTTTTAGAAGTAAAAAAGTTAACTATTTGTGAAACATACAGGCTACTAGTCAATCTACCGGCGAACTTCAATCCCCCGATCAAAAAAAAGAAGAAGAAGAAAAAAACAGTGTCCAAAAGGCAAATCATCAAAAAAATTATCATGATGATTGGTGGGAGGGGGAGACTGGGATAGAGAATGAACGCCCCCACTCGTCAGCATTGGAATTGAAGAGGCTGTGACGCACCTTGACGGCTCGACTGCCCATCATTTTTGTGCATTTTTCAGATTCAGTCTTAGTGATTGAATTCAACAGCACACAGAATTAAATGGCATATGAGACGCACTCTAAAGTCTAAATCAGTTATGATCCTTGGCACAATTTATGTTGAAATACCTTTCTATTCTAAAAAGTAATACTGCCCAAGCAGTGGACTTGCTTTGGTTTCTCTTTTTGTAGATTCGGGACTGACTTATACAATTAGGGAGCTGAAGAGATGAAGCGGCACAAAACCGCCAAGACCATGAAAACTTTTTCTATGTTTACTAGTGTAGGGCACGTGTGTTCGCACGTACTTAAATCCATGGCTAGTAAACATTCTAGAAAGTGAGAGTGACTTAATAAAGTCACACATAGCGGTATAGAATCATCCACGCCTTCATTTCATGGTAGCTATCGAGAGACGAACACGTCACCATCCTACTTTACGCGAGCCCCATATCTCTTCTTTCACGTGTATAGATGAGGTGTGAATTAGTTTTGTCTGGTCTACGATTTAATGCAAAGTGAAGGGCATATAAGATCTTTAAATTCAAATTACAGAACAGACCCCACTTTCATATCTTAACTGGGTCTCAATAAGAAATATTTAATGGCAAAATAGGAAGTCCAAAATTTGCAGCTTCGGAGTTACCGTAGCAGGGAGAGTTCCGTTTTTATAATAGAATAGATAATTGACGGGCTGTGCTATGATACAACGGGCTACGCTTTTGGCAAGTGATGGCTCTTAAGCTTGTTTGCAACTGATAAATTTGCATGAAAATATTCAAACATTGAGACGATCGATTAATCCTCGCAAAGAGTAAAATGTTGGTTTATGTCCGTGCGTCTCCCACAAAGTCAGAATGGGAGCTAGCTTCATTATATATAACCTAGCGTTTTTAGGGGCCAACAATAAATTAAAATAGGGTCACCCAAACCTAAATTGAGTTCACTCCTCATCAATAATTTTAGTAATGGCAAAATTTCCCTCAAATAATTGGTTGATAACTACACATTCGGTAGTTAGTTTACATTTAGCTAATGTTAGCAGAATTATTTGAAGTTTTTTTTTTTTTTTCGGATTTGCAGTAGCAGGAACATAATCGGTAGATAAAAATCTATTTTACCTGCCGATTATAATTCATTTTCTTAAGAAATGATGAACATCAACCAGAATCGGTAGATAAAATGATTGTTATCTACCGATTATTCTTGATTCAAAAAATTCAATTTTTCTGTACTAAAAATTAAACACAATCGGTAGATAATGAACACAATTTACTACCGATTATGGTAGTACCAAAAGTCGAAAATTGAAGAATTTTTTTCAAAAACTCGTTTTGGGCCAGTGTATAATCGGAAGTTTAATTAACTTAAAATATTACCGAATATGGTAATTCTCATTTCAAAATGCCACTATATAATCGGAAGTTAAGTCCACTTACCTTACTACCGATTATGGTAGTACCAAAATTCGAAAATTGAAGAATTTTTTTCAAAAACTCGTTTTGGGACCAGTATATAATCGGAAGTTTAATTAACTTAAAATACTACCGAATATGGTAATTCTCATTTCAAAATGCCACTATATAACGGAAGTTAAGTTCACTTACCTTACTACCAATTATGGTAGTACCAAAATTCGAAAATTGAAGAATTTTTTTTCAAAAACTCGTTTTGGGACCAGTATATAATCGGAAGTTTAATTAACTTAAAATACTACCGAATATGGTAATTCTCATTTCAAAATGCCACTATATAATCGGAAGTTAAGTTCACTTACCTTACTACCGATTGTCATAATTCGAAATGAGTTTTTGAAAAAAAAAACTTTAATTTTTCGAATTTTGGAAGATATGTCATTTGAATAAACTCCCGAATATACGATGGCCCAAAAATCAGAATTTTGGAAAAACAGAGATTTTTCAAATTTTGAACTTGTAATAATCGGAAGTAATATAATTTACATAAACTCCCGAATGTATGTTGCCTAACCTTCTAAAATGGCCCTTGGAACCACCTAGAGCCATGGCATGGTAGGTTCTGCCACAGTAATATTCGGAAGATATGTCATTTGAATAAACTCCCGAATATACGATGGCCCAAAAATCAGAATTTTGGAAAAAGAGAGATTTTTCAAATTTTGAACTTGTAATAATCGGAAGTAATATAATTTACATAAACTCCCGAATGTATGTTGCCTAACCTTCTAAAATGGCCCTTGGAACCACCTAGGGCCATGACATGGATTGGTAGGTTCTGCCACAGTAATATTCGGAAGATATGTCATTTGAATAAACTCCCGAATATACGATAGCCCAAAAATCAGAATTTTGGAAAAACATAGATTTTTCAAATTTTGAACTTGTAATAATCGGAAGTAATATAATTTACATAAACTCCCGAATGTATATTGCCTAACCTTCTTGGAACCACCTAGAGCCATGGCATGGTAGGTTCTGCCACAGTAATATTCGGAAGATATGTCATTTGAATAAACTCTCGAATATACGATGACCCAAAAATCAGAATTTTGGAAAAACTGAGATTTTTCAAATCTTGAACTTGTAATAATCAGAGGTAAATTTAGTTAACCAAATCTCCGATTATTGAGTGGCTCAACAATCCAAACCTGCCAAAATTCTTAGGTTTTTGGAATTTTGGAACGACCATAATCCTTGGTATTTCCGATTACTGTGTCTCTACATCAATATATTCGGAAGTCAAAAAATTCTTTAAGCTACCGATTATATCAATTTTGTTCACAGGAAGATATGACCAAAAATATTCGGAAGTTAACCTATAATTCTATCTCCCGAATATTGTCGATGTTCTTGAGAAATGAAGAACACGACTACATTCGGGAGTTTAAAATCATGAATATCTTTCGAATATGGGAAAAACAGAAAAACCCTAGAAAAAAAATGAAACAAAATTCATTCAAATACTGCACCCACTATATTCGGACGCATGCTTCTTATTTTGTCTACCGAATGCATTCGGAGGATAAAAATAATATATTATCTCCCTATTATATAAGGGCAATTTTGCCATTAAGAAATATGCGAGATAAAGGGTAACTCACACTACGGGAAAAACAGCGATTAACTACCCCGGAAATCAGTTGTGGTACCACATAAGACGACGTTTATTGATAGGTTGCACAAGGGGGGGGGTTGTAGAAAGTCTTCAATTGTTTGCAACTCGTAAGCTAGAGTCGTAAACTTGGTTGTGGTTCAATATTATACAACACTTGCTTTCCAGTGATACTTAATCCAAATTACTGGGCAACATCTCACACAACTCATCAAGAGGTTGTAATAATTTGTTTCACAACAAAGTTATAAGTCTTAGAAATATCTAACACAACCAATATAATGGTTGTGTATATACCATTCTCCCAACTATTATTATGGTTGTAGGACTTTCCCAACCAAGGTGTTTCACAACAAGAGGGTAGTGTAGCGAAAAACCCATATCACAACTTATGGAAGCGTAGTCTAAGAAGTGTTTCACAATTATTACTTGGGTTGTAAGTACTTCTTACACAACAAAAATATGTATAGGAGAAACTCGTATCACAACCAAGTTCATAGTAGTATGACATCATATTCACAACAGTTTACTTGTGTAGCAGAAACTCGTATGACAACCAAGATTATAGTAGTAAGACATGTTATTCACAACCCTTTACTTGTGTAGCGAAACGTGTATGACAACCTTTGTATGTGTAGTAGAAGTTTGTTTCCACAATCCAGGCATTGTTTCACAACAAATACGATGTGTAGCTGAAACAAGTATGACAACCATTATTTTCATATCACAACCCTTACTCTGTGTAGCATAAAAATGTATCACAATGTTTTTTTATGTTGTATAATTACTGTTTCACAACCCATATCCCGTGTAGCATAAAAATATTTCACAACCCATATCCTGTGTAGTGATCACCTTTTTTCCAACCATGTTTAGCAGTTGTGATTCTTTTACATTTTAGAAAAAAAAATATATAAAATTGCTTTTCGATTCACACAAATATATATAAATATACTTCCATTCATTCAGATAAAAACCATTAAAATGTAACAGAGATCAACATATAAACAAGTTAACAGATCATCATTGTTTCCTGAAACACTCATTGTCATTGTCATTGTTTTAAACTGATGAAAGCAACACAAAAATAACCATTGTCTCATGAAACACACCCCAAACAAAGTAACAGATTATCAGATGGCAGGCATTATTAGATCCTTGGACCATGTGACATAAGTTCCTACAACATGTATAACACGCTTCAAGTCACCCGATGGCTTGTAGAGATGAGCATCATCAACACGAGAAGTAGTCACAGTCACTTTGTACGCGCCGAAACCTATTGGCACTCCATGGCACTCCATCTTTGGATCTGTTTCAGCAATAATTGCGTCAAAGAATAACCTCGTTCTCATTGTACCAACTGAGCAATCTGCAAGCTTTACCCTTCCCTAGCGCTTCCTCCACCCTTGGTCTGCTAACCGGACTGTCATTTGCAAACTGGGGAACAGTCCTACTTGAGCTAGCAAAACCATGGGTGTTGCTAGCATTTCCAGACTACAGGAAAAATACAACAAAGAACATCGAAACTCATAATGGGAGCAATAGAGACTAACCAAATTTTATAGAAACATAAACACACTTACAATTGGGTGGCCTTGTTCAAGTGTGAGCCATCATGGCAAAGACAGACGCATCTCGAGGTTTTTTCCTATACCAACATCAAACCAAAGCGGTATGAGACGCGAGTTTAAATTTTTCAACTAAAAGAAACAAAAGCGATTATTATAATCTCACCTCTAACAAATGCAAGTCTCGCATTCATTTCACTCATACTATCCTTGCACTCTTTGATGATCTTTTTGTAATGGCTTTTGACAACCATCTTTGTCTTTGTCGCTCCATAGCCAATACCTCTCGGTCTCCCGGGTTTGTCGTCACCAAGAGCTTTGGAGAGAAGATCGTCATCACGAGATGATCCAACATCGGCCATGCTCTTGTGCAAATTTCTATCAATTCTTTCCGCATTAGTGCAAAAGCAACCCAATTAGTCACATTTTTGCATCATTCGAACACATATATATTAAGCAAATAAATTAACAAAAAATATAAGAGAAATATGAGTTGAGTTCTCACTAAAGCCTCCATATTTCCGTGATTAGGTTCCTTCCCTTCCTTCGGTTTGTGACTTTGTTATCCAAAGTTCGACTCTATCAATGTCTTCTTTTGTATTCAACCGCTTTTCTTTGCAAACAATATGTTATCCAAACTAGTTAGCATATAATTTGAATACAATTACCCTATAATGAACATAGGAATAAAAATACACAACTTACCATTTTAGCCTCGAGTCTCGCATAACCACCTCTACTGAGAGTGTGTGGAGTGGTGTATTTCTCTCTAACTTGTTGCATATGCAATCTTTTTGCCTCATGTTCGACTCTCACCAGGCTTTTTTTTTTTCATAGTTATTTTTCATTTTACAACTCTTCTAAGGGTTGCAGAAGATCTATTTATCTTTTTCTTCTTATCTATTCAATCTCCCCATCACTTATTCTCCTCCACTTATCTTCTTTTCCGTCGTTTTTTCTTTTTCTCCTCCATCTCCCGCAGAACCTCCTCCTTCATCTCCTTAACCACGAAAATTTAAAACCCATCAATAGATTGAGATGAAGATTTCTTCACCACCAACACCTTCTCGATATGTGTTAAGGAAAAAAAGGTTTGATTCTATAACCCATTTTAGGGTTTTATTATTTTTTTGATTTCCGTTCGTTTAACTCCGCTATTGATCTGAGAATGATGATAGTTAAAATTAGTCTAATACCAATATATCTATTAATCAACTTTTAATCAATCCTGAGAATGATGATACAGTTAAAATTAGTCCTAGCTTCAATATATCTATTAATCAACACTAATCAATCATGTGTAAATTAGCCATCACTGAATTAGGCTTTAAAAACACTTAGGGTTCATAAATTTTCAGAAATTAGGCCTGATGGAGAAATTTTCTTCAATTAGGCTTTAAAAACACCGAATTAGTCATGGGTGGAGGTGTGAAAGATTCTCCAGTGCTTGGTAGCAGCAATGCAAACATGAGAATAAAAAAAAACCTAACTGAGTGTGCTATGTGTGAACAAGGGTTTCATGAGACAAAAGTGTGTCCTTGGCTCTATTCTAGGTGTAAGCATGTTCCTTGTAATGGTGTGAGGGCATTTCTGCAATCTAAAACAACCTCGAAACCTATGGAAAAATGTTTTTCAAGTGCACCATACCTACTCGCACCTATTTTGAATGGTTTACCGATACTTCGACCCTTGCAAAGCCAAGTTGTTGTTGTTACCATCATGTGAAAAGTCATGATGCTTGTGGAGAAGATGATCACTCTTTTAAAAATTGTCCGCTACACAGATCAGTTGTGCTTCTCTTCAACCCGCAATAACAAACTCAACCTAAAAATATGCAACAATCAACACAATAAGCACATAGCTTACCCGGTATGTGAAGAATGTGGAGATTTTACATGGGCCTCGAGATGCTATCTTCATTGCCGCAAAGGAAAAAGTTAGAGTTTCGCAAATCAAATAGCCGATCTAATTACAAATCTAGGAAAAAGTCATATGTAATAAGATTTCATTTTATGTGTAGTATGAATTGGTCTGGACTTGTTTTATAATTAAAATTATGCTATGTTGATGACTTATAATATTGTTTGTATGATAAATTGAATGTTTCTCTTGAAGAACCCCCCTTTTTAACTCCGCCATTGAATAATTTCATTGCGGTCTCAAGCCCGGATAAAGGAGGAGAGAAAAGGGGATTTATTGAGTTGGTCTCTAATTCAGCAGTTGGCGAGAAAAACAGGTAACACATTCCTATAATATCCGAAACTTTTAGCATTTGCGCTTCTTCATGATCATGTGTGTTTGCTTTACCAAAATTTGCATGAATCCGCTACTTTGAGCATATAAATATACACCTCCACGTGTTTCATTCATTTACATTTTCGGATATACAACTTTGGTCTTTGTGAGTGTTGATTGAAATGAGATTGCAAATCGTCCTTGTATAATTCGAGAAAGCCTTGTATGTTTCAGTGCAAAATGGCGCACTTGCGGCCATTTTTTTAAGGCTCGATTGAAATTATTGTTAAATATTAACGTAGATGTCCTTTGATAATCATACATGTAATCGTGGAATGGTGGTTAGAATCCCAGTCCTACACGAGAGGAGGCCCGAGTTCGAATCTCACCCTAGCCTAATTTTTTTCCTAGTAAATTTTCATTTTACAACCCTTATAAAGGTTGCGAATGTTGATTAAAAGAAAAAGCACAAATCTACCAAAGTATTATGTGAATCGGCGGGATGGTTGACGTCTTGTACTAACACCTAGTAAGCTTGGGTTCGATTCTCTATAAGAACATTTTTCAAATTTTTTTTTCCTATCTTCAACGACTCTTATTAGTGTTGTTTTAAAATCATTCACTACCTTTAGGATGTGAGTTGTAAATTCTAAAGGTGGTCACTTCTCTCGCAACCCTTTTCACACAACAAGTTGTGGTTCGATTTCTCGTCACTACTCTTAGGAACTCGTTGGTCCTAAGAGTTGGACATATTTTACTTTGACAACGCTTTTGTTGGAAAAAGTTGTAAAACATACTACATTTTACAACTTTTAATTTACGAGTTGTCAATCTACAGTTGTAGATTACTAATTTTCCCGTAGTGTCACTTTAGGTTTGGGTGACCCTATTTTGTTTTATTGTTGGCCCCTAAATCCTTTTGAGTGGCCCCTAAAAATACTAGGATATATAAGGCATATATAGATGACCAATAGCAGTATTTTACGAAATTCCCATTTGCCCTGAGGTGGCATTAGTTTTTCCTAATTTCCTAGATATTTTTCTTAACTACTACTGCGTCTCTGGTCTTCTCCTTGTCTTTCTGTTCCTTTGAATTTTGAGGTCCATGTTGAATTGTTCTTGAGATGCACACAAAAGTGAGAATTAGTACTTATGAATTCCATGATACAATATTCTTCCTTTTCTCTCATTACATCATCTGCCTTTTTATAACTTTCTTTTAATTAATTAGTCACTAAGAAAACTCCTTTCTGTAAAGAAAGTGTGCTTTTTATGAGGCATGCGCACTAATGCGGAGCCTTAAACTAAAACACTTTGCCACACTTTGCCACACCATGTCAGACTAAGAACCCGTCGGAAAGACACCACCAAACTCCAAAGCAGGCAACCTGGCTATTTGGTATGTAATTATAAGAACCGTTTTTTTTTGGGACCAGCCTTTTTTTGGGACCATTGTTTTATAAGCCATCTACCCTATAATTATAAGGGATGTCCTAAAGTAGTGACATTACCAATTTGCCCTTAACCCTAATTAAAATTAAAACTAAACTAATAACTACCAAAGTTTAACTTAATCCTAATCTATTATCAAAAACCAAAGATCAGACTCTACCCTAGCCGCACAAGCTGTTTTTGAGAAAAAAAAAATTTATTCTTCTTCTTCTTCCTTTCAACATCGTCTCCATCGATTAATCGTCGATTCATAAAATTTTCATCGATTAATGGTTCTTCGAAAGCAAACCAAAAGACTCCCAGGAACAGGTCCCCCATTAGGACATCTAGCACATCAGAAACAAGTTCAAATTGAGGAAGAAGTGGAACCGGAAGTTAGAGGCATCATCGAGTATCAAAGACGCAAGCCGAAGCCTGATTCTGCCATGGGACCAATCCGCAGGTATTTTCCAACAAACCCATAACTTTTAATTTGATTTTAATTGCTTCAATTGAATAGAAATCATCAAAATAGGGTTCAAATGGCGATTCTGATGTATTGTTCTTGTTAGGACGATTTTTTAAAAACCCTAGTTTGTTAACCGAACTCCCTGAAAGGAAGAACACGAAAAACAGTTCGGTTCTATAGGATTGAAAACTAGCTCACCGAACTTCAAGCTCGATTGGTTATAAAGAAGCCTACGACTTTTTCCTAACCGAACTCAACCAAATTTACAACAATTTTTTTTTTTCCACATGTAACCGAACTCGCTATTTTGCCCGCTATTTTGAGTTTTTATGTAACCGAATCATCTTTGTTTTGTTCGGTTTGTTCGCATAAAAATTTAAAACTATTTAGTAACCGAACTTTACCGAAAAATAAAAAATGAATGTAACCGAACTATGCTATTTTTCCCAATATGTTGAGTTTTAGTGTAACCGAACTTGTCCAACTATGTTGAGTTGCATACATGTTGAGTTCGGTTTATTCGCAAAAAACCTTGACAAACCGAACTCTTCAGTAGTTGCATACATGTTGAGTTCGGTTTGTTCGCAAAAAAACTCGAACAAACCGAACTCTTCATTAATATTGACCAATGTTGAGTTCGGTTTGTTCGTAAAAAACCTTTGGTAACCGAACTATACTATGGAACACAAAATTAGAGTTGGCCTATTTTTCGTGAATTTTTGTTATTAACCAAACCTTACGCTGAGAACCCTTATGTTGCATCTGAGTTAGTGAATCATTTAGCGGTTAAGCTAATATCTTTTGTTTTCTTGATTAGTGGAAGAGGCAAAAAATCAAACAAACCTTTACTGGAAGATATTAGAACTCCCACGCCTCGAGGCAAAGTACATTGTGATGCCGGTAACCGTGGAACCAAAAATGCTAAGTATAGAGGTGGGTCATTACCGGGTGTTGTCATCCAAGATGGTGTTAATAGAGATAATGTTGACAACGTAATCCAACAAGTTAATGAAGAGATCGTGGAAGAGATGGGCAATCAAGAACATCATCAAGGTGGATAAGGTGAACCAGCTGAAGGAGGAGGAAATGAGGGTGCCAATGATGGTGAACCAGCTTAAGGAGGAGGAAATGAGGGTGACAATGATGATGGTGAACCAGCTGAAGGAGGAGGAAATGAGGGTGACAAAGATGATGAAGATGGAGATAAGGATGATGATGAATCAGATGAGGACTTGGATGAAGATGAAGACGAAGAGGAAGAGGCACAAGTAGAAATAGTGCGAAAGAAACCTAGAAAGACGCCTAAAAATCCTTGTGCTAGATATTCATACATTCCTGATGACAATTTGTGTTTGACGCCAAAGATGCCAACTTATGGTACTCCAAGAGATGGAGGGGAGGTATTGATGGGCTACAAAAACTCATGGGCTGCCAAGATCTTTGCGACAAAGGTATGGTTCAATCTTAACCATCAATATTTCTCACCATTTTATTATATTTTGACATATATTGTTCTTTTCTATATATATTAGTATATAAGATATGATGTTGCTTTTGTAGGATCATAATAATGATGTTCGTGTTTTGAAACGTCAAAAGAACAAGATATGGAATATAGAAAATGAGTGTGATGAGGTCCGCTTGGCGGTATTTGAGTGTGTACTATGGAACGGGATACAACATGCGCACCAAAAATTTGATGTTTGTCACATCATTCATCGCATTTGCCGGGAGGTCTTATCCGAGAGACGGATACCTTTCATCTACCTTTTGGTGAGATGGCAATAACTCCGGATGATTGTTTTAGAATCACAGCCTACCAATTACAGAACAAGTGTTCGAGATGGCTACGATCCTCGATGAGTTATGAACTTCTTG
Organism: Papaver armeniacum; assembly: GCA_023531295.1. Classification (NCBI taxonomy): domain Eukaryota; kingdom Viridiplantae; phylum Streptophyta; class Magnoliopsida; order Ranunculales; family Papaveraceae; genus Papaver; species Papaver armeniacum. Next base: position 234,212 of record JAJJWW010001111.1, on the reverse strand, counting down.
AAAAGCTAGTCGAAAGGTGTCTAGGATGGAGCGATAAAAAGGCACAATGTGAGTTTAGACGAGCTAACAAAGAGCCTAAGGAAGGTGATGAGTATAATGAGTTTGAGGAAGACCTCACGTACAAGAAGAAGTTGAAAAAGATCAAGCTCAAAACCTTGTTTGATGAGTTTTCAGGGACGAAAGATTTGGTTGCTCAAGGAAATTTGGTGATGACAGAGGAGAAGATTAAGCACCATGTGACTGCTTATTTGTTATATCAACTAGGAACCATTTTCTTCCCGACGAGTTCAGTCACGTGGTAAATGCTCATTACCTCCGCTATTGGACCCCCGAATGAGGTGAACAACTACTCTTGGGGCATTGCGGTTCTTTCATTCGTTCAAGAGGAACTCAGAAAAGCTTCGAGGCTTAAGAGTCTATATTTTGGAGGCTTATACACCCTTATTCAGGTACCCCGTTAAATTATCGTTTGTGTGTTTCAATATATAATTGAATGAATGTGTATTGTTACTAATCATATTGCGAATGTATTATTTGTTGCCTCTTCTTATAGGTTTGGGTGTACGACCACTTCCCTAAACTGCAATTGTCTCATGCTCACACTCCTTGGCCTTATGGGAAGCCTACAAATTTGGTAAATATGAATTTTTGAACTCACAGAAAAGAATAAGAAAAAAAGGTGTTGGAGTTGAGGGAGACATTGGATAAGTTAACAGTGGAAGGTGTGGTTTTCCATCCTTACACCATTGCATCAGATGAAGACGAGGAGGATGTTGAGGTTATTGATTTCTCACCTGTTGCGGCGTATAATGGACCATTGTTTCATCCTGGAGGTTGTACATGTATAATTCTCGAAGAGTATTAAGACAAGTTTTTTGTGTCCAAAGTGTCCCACAAGTGGAAAACTTAAACTTCAAGGTGAAGAAGAAGGGAACTAACAACAACGAGAAGAATTTATCCCCCAAATACGATCCTGCTCCATCAGTGGACCACTGGAAGAACTTTGTGGATTATCTTGTTCCAGTTGAAGAGTTACAAGATACGTTTGATGAGCCAAATTCCGTTGACGAGGGATATATGGAATGGTATGAACATTTTTCTCATCCTCGTGTAATAAACAGTGTCCAACAAGCCTGTGCTGATAAAGCAAAAGCGACGGCAATGGAGAAAGAGGCTAAGAAAACTATGAAGCATACCCCTATGTGTGGTGATGAGGCCTTGATCTTGTGGAATTCGGCGGTAAGATATTTACTCTTATTTTTGTTTTTCAAAATGTTATGAAGTATTGAAAAATAATAGTTACTTATGTTTTTGATGAGAAAAGGTGAAGGCAAGTGCTAAATTGTTAAAGAAAATGATGGCAAAAATCCGGAGTGGAGAGCCGATGGATACTCGAGAACAAACAGACCTCTACAACCAAATAACTAATGTTTTTAATCCCAACCTTGTCGATACAAGCCAGGTTGATCCAAGCCAGACCATGCTATCGAAGAGGAGTCGCCGAGAAGGGGAAGGTTCAAGTCGGATGGTTGAACAACAAAGCAGTGGAGATGACACTCCTAGTGACGAAGGACGACCCAAAGCTCCTAAACGCAAGAGTAGAAAAGTTTCTCGTAGTGGTCGTGGTAAATGAGTGATTGCAACAATTAGTACTTTGTTTTCTTATGTTTGAAAGACTTTTTTTATTGCGGATTTGGTAGTTTGTTTCCTTATATTTGGAATACTTTTTTATTGCGGATTTGGCTATTTGTTTTCTTATGTTCGTGTGCTTCCAACATTTAGTTATGTGGATTAGTAAATGAATTTCATAATTTGGTTTTTAATTTGTGTTTTAAGGGATTAGTTTGGCTATTTTACGGTTAAGTGTTTCACTACATTCAAATTTTTAAGAAACGGTTAGTAGACTAAATCGAATAACAACAACCGAACTCTGATGTTCTTAAGTTCGGTTTGTTCTCAAATTTAAAATCTAACCGAACTCAGCTACGAAAAAAAATCAGAAGTTACAGAGTTGTATTCGGTTACCTGCAATTTTTTTTGCAGGAAACCGAACTCCAATGTTCGGTTACCTGCAGAAAAGGCTGGTAACCGAACATATGGGTTCATAATCCAGCCTTAATGTAGTTTTAGTTCGGTTATCTTTAATTTTTGCAGCCAACCGAACTCTAGTGTTCGGTTGTTTCTCTGATTTTGCAATCTAACCGAACTCACAACAAGAAAATTTCAAAAGTTACAGTGTAATGTTTGGTTACCTGGTATTATTTTGTAGGTAACCGAACTTGGTGGTCCACAAGTTCGGTTGGTTCGCATATTTTGCAATCTAACCGAAATCACAACAAGAAAATTTCAAAAGTTACAGTGTAATGTTCGTACCATTATTATTTTGCAGTAACCGAACTTGGTGGTCCAAAAGTTCGGTTGATTCGCATATTTTGCAATCTAACCGAACTCACAACAAGAAAATTTCAAAAGTTACAGTGTAATGTTCGGTTACCTGGTAAATCATAGCAGGTAACCGAACATTACAATGTGGAGATCATAAATCAGACATAATTTTCTTAAGTTCGGTTACCTGCTATGATTTACCAGGTAACCGAACATTACACTGTAACTTTGCAGTTTGGTGGTTTGCACTGTTCGGTTACCTTGGATTTACAGAACCAACCGAACCTGTGAGTTCGGTTTTCGCGATGCATTTCTTATGTAACCGAACTATGTATTTTGAAATTTGAATGACACTAATTTCAAGTAACGACTATTTTTATAGCCGTTATACACCTCAGGGTATAAATATGTGTCTCATAGTTAACATTTTGTCTCAAAATCTTCTAAAATGGCAGCTACTACTCCTAAATTTACTCTAGATGAAGATCTATCTCTTTGCAGAAACTACATACTATACTATCCAAAGAGGGGTGAAGAACGAAGAATGAATGGTATTATGAGTCAGAGTTATTGGGGGAAAATTCATGAGATTCTGCTACGACACAACAAACCCTCATAACCGTGATCATATAGCTTTGTTCATTCGATTCGAAAAGATTAGACATAGAGTTGTGGAATTTATGGCTTTATTTCGTATTGTAAGGCGGTATCGACTTAGGGGTGAAGGATTCGCCGAAATCATTTTAACATCAAAAAACGAATGGCGAAGATGGAAGAGAAAGGATTTCAAATATGAATATCATTTCCGCCTCCTTAAAGACTTTTTCATAACGCGTTTCAGATATTAAATGTTATGTAGATTTAGTTTTAGTTCGGCAATGTCCTCTAATTTCATTTCCTAACCGAACTTAAGTCTTGATGTCTCACTGTTCGGCGATGTCATGTAATTAAGTTCCAATATGAAAAAAAAAAGTTCCAAAAATAACAGTCTCTTATTCTTATGAAAATGTTCAAAGCATAACCCAAAAATAAGACCTAATTCCAAAAAACACAATCTTTGATTCTTATGTTGATGTTCAAAGCATTCTTAGTTTAATTAATGGTACATTTAATCATCCGCAAGGGAAACTGAACCTTCGTGTATGATTTTTTACGAATCCTTCAAAGTTTTCCACATCTCCATGTTATGCTCGTACATAATGCACCAACCCAACATTGTGTCGGCGTTAAATCCATGCCAGTAAGAGTTTCCTCATATCGGAGGCAGTGGACAATCGTCTTCTAACCGGAGGCCTATAAAATGGTTGTTGTTAACAAGTGCAATCACCACTCTCCTCCGTCTAAGTTGCTCGACACATATTTTTGTTTCGGAGTGTATGTGAAACAAGCACCTTTTGAGAAATAGTGAACCACGCAATTGAATGCTTCGGCGATTAAGTGCCCACATATCGGCATGCCCATCCAATGATCCCTTGTGATTGGATCCCCCTCGTGGAGACGCATTTGATACCTAACAAACTGCACATTGAGACTAGCATCCCCATCGAACAACATTCTCTTGTAAAATTATGGTTTCTCCTTTAGCTTCATCAACAACCTTTGCTTAGACATAAGTGATTTGATTATCATTATACAACTTCGCACCTTGAGTGAAAGGCCCTAGTTGTCGTATTTCCACGACATGGAATCCGCAATTACCATCCTAGGGACGTCATCGGTGGATATGACGTACTTTCTAATGTATGGAGGTAGCTCTTTCAAGTACCTTTTATCAACAAAAGGTGGTGTATCATCAATTGGTCGACTTCTTTCTTGGATGCGGCATATTGGATCCTTAAGCTTCACGTCTCGTTGAATTGGTTGGCTAGGTTCTGATGGAGTAGGTGGGGTTGGTTGCGAGCGTAATAATAGGTGTTGTAAAACACCTAATTTTATTTATATTGTTTATGCTTTCTTTGCGAGTTTCTTGTGAATTATGTATCTTATGTGTACTTTTGAGTTTATTAGGTGCAATGGAGTCATTTGGAGCAAAAAGACCAATTGGAACTCGTTTAAATACAATATTTCTACTTTTGATTGTGTAGAGGATGAGAAGATGAAGACAATGGCGAAAGAACGGAGTCATTCTGAGTTTGTATGAAGAAGTTATGAGCAAAACAAGAACTCGGAAGGCTAAAAGGGCAAAATGATCTTTTAAAGGGCAGGTGTTATTGGCATCCCCACCGTACGTTAAGGGGCGATCATTCCGTTAAGGGTGAACTGTTCCAAAGGAACCTGCTAAAGGCAATCGAGTCATTTATTGGAGGAAGCCATAATTCAAATCTTGCTAAAGGCACTTGGTTTTCTTCTCGGGCCACCATTACCTTCTTTGTCATGTGCACGATGTGTCTGCGCTCAACTTTCTTCCGACTGGTGTTGTTGTTGTGGTTATCGAGATGGCAGAGATGACGAGTTTGAAACTCGTAGGTTTGACGTGGTAGATTGTTCGAGCACGACGGAACCAAGGGAGAAAATGACAGTGATGGAGTCTCGGTGATTGAAAATTGGTTACTGCCATTATCGGCAGTAGATGATGATGGATCGTGATGAGACTTGAGAGCTTCAGCAAAACAGAGATGATAAAGGGTGTTGCTGATCAGTGTCGATGGAAACTCGATCTGGCATACAAATAAGTTGAGTCTCGAGTATTCGCAGTCGGGCAGTTAAGGAGAAATGAAGATAATGATCGATGTTGTTACAGAGACGGACGGAGCTATGAAACAAGAAAGTTCAGGGGAGATGGCTGCTGTAGTGATCATGATGATCAGGCGGAGCTCGAGACGCTGGACATGCAGTTGAGAACGGAGGAGAGGTATTGGCAGTGATGAAGTTTAGCTCGATGTGGTTGTTGCTGGCAAAGATCATGATGGTGATAATGAAACAGAGTTGGAGATTTTGGTTGATGGGAGCTACAAACAGAGTTTGGCAGTGAACGAGACAGAGATGATGGCAGTAAGGATTAGTGAGAGCTGATTATCTATGAAGGTGACTGATGTTTGCTGCTATCGGAGAAGACATATGGGCTTTGTTGTGACGATAAGAACACGAGCAGGAAGTGATGATGCCGGTGACTGCAGGGAAGGTAATGCTCGAGTTTCTCTGGTGAATGATAGTTATGGCTTGATGCCGTTGATAAAGGGTAAGTATGGTACACGAAGAAGGCAGTGAAGATAAAAAGGGCTCGATCGAGCAAGTTCATGGAGCTGATGATTACTGATTCTGCTCGAGTATGATGATGATGGTGACTAGCTGAGAGCTTAGGGTGTTGAAAAGCTCGAGAGAAATCAGTGAGCTGTGCTCGGTGTTGAGTTGCCGTTGCTGTTGATGGCATTGACCGAATAAACTCGATGAAGATGAACAGATAGGAGTTGTGCTGAGGACGTTGGATATTCTCAGGCTAAAGAAAGAGTTGTTGTATCAATGGTGCTTATGGGACCGAGAAATATACGGTGATTAATGGCGAGAAGTAGAGCTCAACTCTTATGATCAATGGTCAGGTGACTGATGGATATGGCAAAGCTCGAGTACAACAGAGATGAACGAGAAGTCAGGGAGTTGGTGATCGAGTTTGGTTGCTGTGAAAGACTGGTTGAGGATAGAAACAAAGAAGATTTCCGAGCGGTCCAAATATTCGACGCGTAATGGAAAATAGGAGTTGGTAAAATGAGAAGCATCGAAGCTGCATGTACAGCTGAGGTTAAAGCAGGTCATTGGCTCACACAAGTCCCCACTGAATTTCAAACCAATCAAAAGTCGTGTCTAGTCTACTACGAAGCTCCTTGCTACGCCAAGTCAGAGCACCTGTTTCCACAAATTACAAAATTGTGCTAACCGACCTTGCATCCTTATCAAATAAGGAATTCTCGGGGGAATATGGTCGGTAGGAAGCCTATATAAGGCCAGGTATCGGGCAGCTTTGGATATAACTTTTGATAGATAGAAAAATACAAAAAAATAGTGAAAAGAAGATCTTTTTGGCCTCTACTTTGTGTTCTAGGGTTTAGAGATATGGAAACTTTTCTCTTTCTTCTTGTTATGAACTCCATGAATATGAGCTAGAGTTTTCTTTTGGTTATGGATTAGTTGGATTTCCAAACATGAGTTTTTGTGCAATAAATTAGTTTTCTCTCATATTATCGTTTATGATTCACCATTAATATTGTTATATGAGTTGAATGCTTGTTTAGTCGAGTCGCGAATCGATTGAGTTTGCTTTCATCTTTATTGCTAGATTAGGGTTATTATACGCAAAAGTGATAATTCCTGATTGCAAGTAGCATAAATATGATTATAGTTTGTAGTGATATATTCTTATGATCATATGTGAACCATAACCTTTGTTAAATCGGATTAGTGCTTTTACACGTTCGATTGCTTTGATTGGCCTGATTTCATAGAACTTAACGCATCTAGGGAATTAAACTTGATTAGTGCTTTTACACGTTAGGTTGTTCTCTAAGATAGAATTCATATTCACATCTTTTAATGTGTTTGTTGATGGCAAGAGGAGATTTGCGGGATATACTTGCGATCAAGGTATTCTAGGGCCTTTGATAAAAGTTGAGATTAAAATATCAATTCTAATTATTGTGTATAAAACATGTTTGTGAATGAAAACGAAATCCTTAACCAATACTTTCTCATCCTTGATTTGATTTGTTTACCTTTATTGTTTGCCTTTATTTTATTTTAGTATATAAAAATCAGAAAACCCCCTGGTGTTATTTATAGGAAACCGAAACAATTTGACAACCTAAGTCCTCTCTGTGGGAACGATCCTTTCTTGCCCTTGCTATATTTATATTTTGAGTAGTAAGAAAGTGTAATTTATTTTTGTGTCGGCTGACGACCGGCCACGTAACATCGGTCCTTTTTTCTTCATATCCCGTTCACTTGTTTCGCCCTTTTCCATAATATTCCTAGACCTTTTCTTAGAATCTTCTTGATACTTCGCCGCGGTATGCTCATGCCCACAAGGTTCCCTAGTAAAAGGGGTCATTTCACTTTTCCTCTTAGCCAACACCTTTGCATATTCTCTTACTTGTTTTTTTGTTTCTTTGGTGATTGGCCTACCTTTGCCCTTGCCTTTTTTCGGTTCGTGCACATTCTCCGAAGTGTGTGGATAAACGATTGGCCGCATGTCATCCCAAAAGATTTGTTTTTCGAGTTTGTTCATGTTCCGGTACATCTCGATAACGATTCTTCCAATCTCATTGTCACCAAACTCTTCTCCGACATCGCCCTTTGGAGGAGGGACAAAACTTAATTGTTGCCAATATGGATCTATATCGCTTAGAGGGATTATGCCATGTTCATACTTAACTATCATATGGCGACAAGGGAGTCCCATAGACTTCATCATGTTGCAAACACACACCTCGTCCGGCTTGGTTCCCCATATGTCAATCAAATTCACCTCTACCATTAACCTCTTAATGAAAGCACGTGAAACATTATAATGGAGTCCCTTGAACAACCGAAGGTCCGACATATTCTTGATGTTACCGTACACCTTTGTTTACAATCTTTTTATACTTCATGATGCGGACTTTTTTGGAACTTCTATTTAATTCTATCAATCTCGCGGTTGAAGTAATTCTCCATTGCGTTAAACATAATCACAAAATTATCGACACATACAAAAGGTTTTTTTCTTCAACCGGTGGTGAGCCGATTCTACCAAACTTGTCGCTTGATTCCCAAAGTGTTTATGGTGGTTGGTAAATGCATAAACGAAGCGCTCTTTCTGCGGTTCCAACCATTGCTTAACCACATACGTTACAATATCCTCGGGATATTCGGGGCTAGACCAATGTTCGATAAATGCCTCAAGATTTAGATTATACTCTTCTTTGGTGAGAGACCAAGTCAATGACTCCCATTCACCAGAGAAAGCAACCCATTTAGCGTGATTTATAGTGTAGTGTATATCGAATTCCTCTTTTGCATCCACTTGTTCATCTTCCGGTAGCTTACTAATCTCTTCAAATGCTTTCCTCTTTGGTGGAAAAATTTGAGGCTTGCACCTATTCATCACATTACACCATATATGGAACGTACAAAGCATATTATGTGCTAATGGGAAGACTCTCTCTATTGCGTTCATTAATGCTACATCGTTGTCCGTCACTATAACCGCGGGGATATCATCATCTCGGTATATGGCCTTCACTTGTTGTAGCGCCCAAGTGTAACTTGGTTCTTGCTCATCTTCTAGAAAACAAAAAGTAACAGTAAACGGTGACTTCGTCGAGGTACGACCAACAATATTCAACAATGGCATCTCGTATTTGTTAGTCTTGTAAGTGCAATCCATTATAAGAACTTGATGGAAGGATTAAGCCAATTGAACACTCTTCGGATGCGCAATAAAGAGATGCGTTATTTCATCTTCGGGACCTACCTTCTTTTGAACCGCGTAGCCTTTCTCTTTAGCACAAAAAAACAATTGTTGCATCACTTGTCTATCCTTCCATTCATTCCTTTTAATTGTCTCAATTGCATTGTAAATGGTCGTCAAAGATGATACATTATCCTTGTTATCATCCTTTAGTAAGCGAAGCATGTTAAGTGGTGAAATTCCCATTCTCCTAAATTTAGCTATTTTATCCATTTCTTGAGGAGTGAGCCTTGCGGCCATTGCATGTCCTTCAAGATCATCCGGACGAGGGTGGTTATGATGACCTGCCACCTTATCCATAGATAGAACCCATCCATTCTTTTTTTGCACTTACTAAATACTAGCTTGAACGGACATTTAATTTTCTTTGAGCACGCTGTGTTCTTCCTCGTCGTCTTTCCTTTATACACATAACCCTTCCTCTTGTGACTAACATCGGGATCTCCACTTCTCTCACAAACCATTTCAAAACGAGTTTGGCTTTCTTTTCCATTCAAAACTAATACGCCATGGCTTTCTTGGCATGGTCTCTTGCCCAATTCTTCGCATCAATAGGTTTATCAAAAAACAAATCATTGACATAGTGATTAGATGTATCTTCAAACAGCATGCCAACCGGAGAAGGTTGATTATCCATTGGTATAGGTTGACATTCAATCTACAAGAAATGGAACAATATCAATTGCAATCAGAAATAAGTTCGGTTACATGATAATTTTATCGGGATAACCGAACTCGGAGTTCGGTTTGTAAAGAAAGTTGAAAACTAACCGAACTTTACGTATACTAAGTCAAATTTTATTGTACGTAAGTTCGGTTAGATAGTGGGTTGGTATGAAGTTTGCGAACCAACCAAACTTTATACACTAATGTGAAATCTTATTTTACATAAGTTCGGTTAGCTATTGGTTGCAAACTAACCGAACTTATGGACCCTAACGTTCGGTTACATGATAATTTTATCGGGATAACCGAACTCAAAGTTCGGTTTGTCAAGCAAGTTGACAACTAACCGAACTTTACGTATACTAAATCAAATTTTATTGTACGTAAGTTCGGTTAGATAGTGGGTTGGTATAAAGTTTGCGAACCAACCGAACTTTATACACTAATGTGAAATCTTATTTTACATAAGTTCGGTTAGCTATTGGTTGCAAACTAATCGAACTTATAGACCCTAAAGTTCGGTTACATTTCGCCAAACCGAACATAACACTTTGTAATCCTATTTACACGAGTTCGGTAACATGTCCGTTAACCGAACTTCAAAACCTCCATTATTGGAGAGTTCGGTAACCTGCGTGTTTAGAAAAAGTAACCGAACTACACTTTTCGGATGAGTTCGGTTACATGTTCTTCACACAAGGTAACCGAACAAGCCCAAATCTACTTAACAAATTCACATTTTTTTGAAAATTTGGACCAATTCAACCAACATTATCTAAGTTTAGAGCATACATGGGTACCCAAATAGTCTTCCTCCGGTTGTGGTTGGTAAAATTCATCGTTTTCATCTTGAGATTGGCTTTGGGGAAGAATACATTCACCATCTAAGAAATAATCCATATCTGGATCATTATGAAGATTGACATATACTCTAGGAGATGAAGGAGATGAAGATTCAGATGAGCTATCATCAATTGAATCATCACTTGAATAGTCTAGATTAGTGAACTCAAAAAAAAAATTATTTTCCATGTTTTTGTTCTTCATCTTTTCTAACTTTTCTCTCTCAATAATTCTACTTCTTTTTTAAAAAATCAGATTTTTTAATCTCAAATTTTTATTCAAAATCATTTCACTAATCACACTAACTAATCATTAACCATAAATAATCAAAGGGTAATTTAGGTATTATCATAAATATCTAGATAAGGGGTGACCTAGATTTACTTCCAATATTTTACCCAAAATAAAAGAATGGTCCCCCAAAAAAAGGCTGGTCCCCAAAAAATGGTTCAATTATAAGAGCAAAGACAGTGGTCAGTGGGTGGGCAAGTGAGCTGAGACTCAAGCCCAACTAGCAGAGTCCACGAGATCCTGGCCCATGGCGTCCAATATGAAGCTCCTCTTTGTTCTCTCTTTACACTCTCAGAGTCTTCCTTCCATTCTTCTTCCAAGTTTTAGGGTTTCTTCCCTGTGTTTTTAGTTACTAGAATCTGAATTGTATTTTATTTATATTTGAATTACAGTGTAAATGGCGATGATGAATCGGATTTCGTCAAGATTCTCAAGATGTTTGACATCTTCAACGACTACTCTTCTTCATTTTGATTCCTCCTCCTCTTCATTAGGAAGACACTCTTATAACACTTTTTCTCTGCAAAGATATGTCCAAACTTCCGACACCCAAGAGGAACCAAAGAAAATGATTCCAGGAAATAACATGAAATGGGGTTCACTTATTCCTTCTAGAGATTATTCGAATTTCGCATCTGGGTTCACGACTTTGCAACAGAAAACATTGAGTTCAATTCTTGACATTGAGAGAGCCAAGAATTTCTCACCAGAAAATCTTGCCGACATTTGGGATGATGTAATTTCTCTAACTTTTTTTCTAGTGATATTTTGTGTTGTATTTATTTACTCTTTCTTGATGGAATTTGTGTTGTATTTATTTATTCTTTCTTGATGGAAATGTCATGATCAAGATTTAAATGAAGTTACCATTGTGGTAACTGAGAAGCGCTAAAATATCTAAGTTTCTAAAAGCTAGATTTGCATTGTAAGATTAATGAGCATTTGCTTGTCTTGGCACTACCGTAGTTTCTACCATGAGTCTGTATGAACTTAAGAATCTGATACCTTGGTTGAATATTCACATGCTTTCCTCCCCTGACCATTATATACGCGGACGGCATCTCCACGGTTTTCTTTGTCTCTATGGATGGAACCTAAGTAAGGGAAGGTACTTATGGCAAAACAACAAGATGATAGAACATGCACATCAGAGGGAAACTAGATTGTTTGTGAAGAATAATCTTTCTCAGTATATTCCTTAATGGGCAATCGCCTCATATATACAAGTTGTACATCTACAGATAAGGAAAGGAAAAGATATACAATATATGATCTTATACGATCTTACAACACATGGAAACAAGATATACACAACATAATCGCAAGATATCATAATATCCTCGACAATCTTAACACCCCCTCGACTCAAGGTGGTGTGGCACTCATCTTGAGTCCGGATATCGAAAACTGTGTCGATTAGCCGGATGAGTCTTTGTAAAGAGATCTGCAAGTTGTAATTCAGACTTGACATGAGAAAGATCTATTGTACCTTGCTTGTAATGGTGTCTCGTGAAATGGCAGTCGATTTCTATATGTTTTGTTCTTTCATGGAAAACATCATTATGAGTGATCTGTATAGCCGCTTTATTGTCACAAAATAGAGGTGTAGGATGATGAATGTCAACACACATGTCACCAAGAAGTCAACGTAACCATATGATCTCAGATGTAGTGTGAGCTAGAGCTCGATATTCCGCTTCTGCACTTGAGCGAGAGACAACTGTCTGTTTCTTACTTCTCCAAGATATAAGAGAGTCTCCCAAAAATACACAATACCCTGTGATGGATCTTCTATCAGTGACATATCCTGCCCAGTCGGAATCTGAATAAGCTCGAAGGACTAGATCAGACTTAGATGTAAACTGCAAACCTTGATACAGACTTCCTTTCAGATAGCGTAAGATTCTAAGAACTGCAGCAAAGTGTGTAGACCGAGGAGCAGACATGAACTGACTCACAATGTGAACTGCATGACTTATATCAGGTCGAGTAATAGTTAAATAGTTTAGACTGCCTACCAGTTGCCTGTACAGAGTTGCGTTGGGCAAGATAGTCCCATCTGTTGGACTATGTCTCACATTCACTTCAAGAGGAGTGTCTACGATCTTAGCATCCGTGATTCCAAAGACGTTGAATTATTTACAAGCATACTTTACTTGAGATATAAAGTATCCATTGTCGACTTACCCACCTCAATCCCAAGAAAATAACTCAAAAACCCAAGGTCTTTCATCTGAAAGCATGTACTTAGATAGATTTTGAGGTCACTGATTCCATCTATATCACTGCCAGTAATGACCATGTCGTCCACATATAAGAGAAGAATCACAACACCTTTGTCTGATTTCCTAGTAAACATTGCCGAGTCATAGTAGCTTTGCGCAAAACCATATTTGAGAATTGCATTGCTGAACTTCTCAAACCAGGCCCGAGGGGCTTGTTTGAGGCCATAAAGAGCTTTACGAAGTTTGCATACTTGATTTGGAGCATGAGGCAATCCAGGAGGAGGTTTCATATACACTTCTTCTTGTAATTCACCATGAAGGAAGGCGTTTTTCACATCCATTTGATGAATATCCCATTGATGAGCAGCAGCAACAGCAATAAGAGTACATATTGTTACCATTCGAGCTACATGAGCAAATGTTTCCTCATAATCAATGCCATATTCTTGCGTATACCCTTGAGCAACTACACGGGATTTGCATCGTTCTTTGTTACCGTCTGACTTGGTTTTAACTTTGTAGACCCATTTGCTGCCTACAACTGGTTTCCCTGGTGGGAGATCTACCATATCCCATGTACCAGCCTCTCTGTGAGCAGTCAATTCATCTTTCATCGAATCTTGCCATTTTGGTATCACTGCTGCTTCTCTGTAAGTCTTTGGCTCATAGAAAGACATAATGGATGATAAAGAGCAATGATAATCTGCAAACTTAGCCGGTGGCCTTCGGTTACGAGGTGGTAAAATATCATTGTTAGGTTCAGGATCTCTTACCAGTTCTGTATTGTCGGGTGGCATAGAGTGGTCAGACTCAGTAGATATTTGAGCTTCAATAACTGAGGAAGATGGATTCTCAGGAGTAGGCACTGATGTACCACTAGATTCACTAGGAAAGGGATCAACATAGGTGAAAGACTCAAAACATGATGACTTGGAACTGGGAAGGGACCAAAATGGGATTTTCTCCCAGAATGTGACATGACGAGAGATGCGAAGTTTTCTATTGATAGGATCATAACAACGGTATCCTTTTTGTTCAATACCATATCCAAGAAAGACACACAACACATTCTTTTGACCAAGTTTGTGTCGTTCACGTTCTGGAAGAAGCACAAAGCATGTAGAACCAAAAACTTTAAGCTCAGAATAGTTTGGTTTCTTACCATATAAGCACTCATATGGTGATATCCCTCCTATGATAGCTGTTGGAACACGATTTATGGTGTAAACTGCTGTAAGGACGGATTCTCCCCAGAAATTTGATGGGACTGAACCAGAAATCAGTTGGGTTCTAGTTGTCTCTATGATATGTCGATGCTTTCTTTCAGTAACTCCATTTTGCTCTGGAGTTTCTGTACATGATAATTGGAGAATGGTTCCCTGAGCTTTGAGAAATTCTCTAAAAGGATTGGAGATGTATTCTCCACCTTGATCAGCACGAAAGACTTTGATTACTTTGCTAAACTGGGTTTTTATCATGGTTGAGAAATCAACATATAATTTAAGAAAATCTGCTCTAGAACTGAATAGATAAACCCATGTATAACGAGAATAGTCATCAATAAAGCTAACATAATATAATGCTCCTCCTTTTGACACAACTGGAGATTTACCCCAGACGTCAGAATGAATAAGGGCAAAGGGTTCAGTGGATATAGAAGTGCTAGAACTGAAAGAAAGTGCTGGTTGTTTTGCCAGTTTACAAGAGATGCATTTGGGCTCTTTCTCTAACTGAGTATCTCCTAACAAGCCTTTATTGATCATATACGAAAGACGGGGAGAGGAAACATGACCTAATCTAGAATGCCAAGACATAAATGGAGAAGTGGAGCAAGATGAAGTAGTTGTAGCAGCAATAACATGATTTATGGGCTTTGGTGGAATGACTAGAGTTTGAAGGAGATATAGTCGACCAACTCTACGGCCTATCCCAACTAGCTTCCCTGTTTTGAGATCCTGTATAACACAACCATTATAGTAGAAGAATGTGTAAAAACCTTGATCACATAGCTGACCAATAGAAATAAGATTCATTGTAATCTTAGGTACAAGTAACACATCTGGAACACATATATCACTTGAATCCTTCACCAAACCAATATGACTAGCAGTGACAGTTGACCCATCAGCAGTGTGTATTTTAGGAGTTATAACTGGATAGAGACTATCGAAAGCTTTTGAGTTATATGTCATATGGTTTGATGCTCCAGAATCTAGGTACCAACCAGTAGAGAAAATACCTGATGGAGCAGAGAAAACAGAAGCAGCTGCATTATTGTTACCCAATACAAGTGCTTGTTTGATCATCTCTTGTATCTCAACAAGGTTTGGCACGGATGGTGTTGAATCATAGCTAATATCTGGAGTAGCTGGTACTATTTATGCTGATGGAGAGGGAGCCGACCGCCCGACCCAATATATGGTACTGGTGCTGCAGCAAATCTGGTTGGACCACTGAATCTATTGGAATTCATCCTTCTCATGTTTCTGGATGATGGAGAAGTGCAGTTTCTCGTAGAGTGTCCAAGTTCTTTGCAGTAATTGCATTGTGTTGAGGGTGTATCTGGTGGTGCAATCAGCGGTGGAACTGTGCAACTCCTTGCTAGATGGCCAAGTTTCTTACAATTGTGACATTGAACCTGAGACAGGTCACGTTGTGTTGATGGCATGGGCGTAGGCAAACTGTTTCTCTGATTGTTGAAGTTTGGTCGATTGGATGGCATTGCAAATATTCCTGAGATCTCCGGCTTGATACGTTTGCGTGTTTCTTCAGCAATAAGTTCAGACAAGGCAGCTTCAACAGTTGGTAAGGGTGAACGATGAAGAATAGCACCTCTCACAGCTTCAAACTCTTCTCTTAATGCCATCAATAGTTGGACTAGCCGTGTTTCTTCTCTATGTTTCTCCCATAACGCCAAATAACCAGTCCATTTTGGTTCCATAAGAGCCAGTTGGTTCCAAATCAAAGACATCTCAGAGTGGAAGTCAGAAATCGATTGATCATTTTGTTTCATACCACGAATATCTTGTTCAAGTTTATATCGTTGAGCAAAGTTGATTTGTGTATACCTTTTCTGCAGAAAATCCCATGCCTCCTTGGCGACTTCAAAGCTGGTGAGTTGCATACTGATCGAGGTGATCACTGTGTTACTAATCCATGTGAGGATCTTATGATTGTTAATTTCCCAAGTTTCTTTGGCATCAACTGATGTATCTTCTTTGTCTTTATCTTTGACACCAGAGGTGCTTGCTGTTGGAGCCTTTTCTGTTCCATCTACATATTTCCACATGCTTCTTCCCTTGAGAAATCTCTTCATAAGAAAAGACCAGTGATTATAGTTTGCACTAATCTGACAGTAATCGGCTGAAAATCTTCTCTAGACATGTTCACAGACTTTAGGATAACAGATAACTAGTTTTCTGGATTTAGGGTTTCAAACTTTGGAAGGAGAAAACAGACTAAGAGACACAAGACAATGGTTTACTGGAAGATGTTTGTTTCAAAGGTTTATGCAGCAGAAGAGTGGATTCTCAGATCTTACCTAGCTCTGATGCCATGATAGAACATGCACATCAGAGGGAAACTAGATTGTTTGTGAAGAATAATCTTTCTCAGTATATTCCTCAATGGGCAATCGCCTCATATATACAAGTTGTGCATCTACAGATAAGGAAAGGAAAAGATATACAATATATGATCTTATACGATCTTACAACACATGGAAACAAGATATACACAACATAACTGCCAAGATATCATAATATCCTGACAATCTTAACACAAGACACAACTGTAATCCCGTGTATATCCATGGATCAGTGACATGTATAATGTATTCTAATTAAATCAATATCACAGAACTAAACAATTGAATAAATCCGATAGTTGGGTGAAGTGATAACAGTGCTGATATCACTGTATTTCTAGGCACTTCATCACATGGAACGAAGCATTAGATGATTTGGCACTAAAAGGGCACAATTAGCAATTTAACATTAAGTAGATGCAACATAGTGGATGGATTGACAAAACTTAGTAAGCCACCATTCAAAATCCTGTACTTATGTGCTATGATGCACCGATACTGATATGGGGATACTGATACGGTGACACTGATACGGGGATTCGTCAATTTTCTTAAAATGGGGATACGGGATACGGTGGGATACGTGTATTTATCAAAAAAATATTTAATATAATAATAATTCACTCTAATTGAATAAAATCATAAAATAAAAAAATCCGATAGATACTATTTTGATTATTAAAGTGAGCAAATATTAAATTTTCAGCATTTTGGGTTTCAGTCTTACTTATGTTAATTGAATGGATAAAATCACATGTACTCCGATTTCTCTCTACAACAACATGAAAAACATGACTGCCCAATAAGCCTTAATTTTTTCTAGCACCATTTTTTTTAAGCGCCATAAAAATAAATACCAAGTCTTTTTTCTTTATAGTCAACAAGTTATTATGTTTAGATATAATTATTCAATATGATCATGATTACAAATAACTATAAATATTTAGAATTTTAAATTTTATGTATAAATTTATAAATATATCGAAGAATTACACAAAGCTTTTTGTTGGCAGCCTAGCAACAAGCTGGGCTCCAACACCTTAAATATACTCCCTCCGTTCCATTTTAGATGAGTGTTTAGGGTTATTTTTTTGTTCCACATTACTTGATAGTTTTCATATTTTTCCCACAAAACTACCATCAATACCCTCACATTTTGTCTTGGAACCATAAGTTTATTTTTAAACACACTAATAACAATTAATGTTTGAAGACTTTTCTCAAGGGCATAAATAGAATTTTTTTATATCTCTCTCCATTTCTTAATCTGCGTGAAAACTCCAAAAACATCATCTAAAGTGGAACGGGGGGAGTATAGATTTTGTATTAAAAAAAAAGTTAGATTATAGGAAGTATCCCCTTATAGAGTATATGAGAGGTATCCCAGAGTATCCCCTACCCTCTTTGTAATTAAAAAAAGGTGACACTTTAAATGGAGTATCTGATATGTATCCCCAGGTTTTCCCCAAGTATCTGATACTGATACGGCGCCGATACGGATACGTCACCAATTTTGAAGTATCCGTGCTTCATAGCTTATGTGTATTAGATGTGGTTCCTTAGTATTGTTTATATACTCTTAGTCGGATACGCAACCTATACTCAATTTATCTTTTTGTGTTTAACGTCTTTATACTGGCCTGGTGACCATATTCTGAAAGTCGTCCACTAACACCTCATGTTAATATACTTGTATTATCATCAGAGAAGTTGCACTTCACTTCTGTTTTGTTTATGAGTAATGAAAAGAGTCGTTCCTTTGTCTTATGTTTCAGTATCACTTGGGGAGAGGCCATATTGGTGTAACGATGAAGGCGAAATTGTATCACCTAATGAAGCAAAGAGCAGTTACTTGGTAAACAGTTTTATCTGTAGTTGTGGTTCCATTTTCACATGGTTCTATAGTTTTACTAACTGCCCGTCTTACTTCTCTTGTTTTTTGCTAGCTGGCATTTTGTCGTTCCATTATGGAAAGGAAGTGGTTATGTAAACAATGTTCGTTCAAGGTTTGACTTCAATCTACTAATTCCTATAATTTTGTTGTACATATAATGCGGGGTTACCGTCTATTTGTTAAACCTCGAAAATGGTCACCATCTTTAGCTTCTCTTGACCTGGTAATCGAATCCAGTTTATTTCTCTATTATCTCTTAACTCTTGATGGGTGGAAGTCTATACCACCTTAGAGTAAATGCAGGAATCTGTTAACATATATCCTTATTTAAGGATAAATATTGTTTCCTAGTATATAGGATTTTTGCTTTATCACAATATATTTTTAGCTCTATATATTCATGAGCTGTGTAACCAGAATTGACATGATTAATGATAATAAAGAATTATCTTCTTCTCAATCTCATATTTATGAAGATGGTATCTATGAGCTAGGGTTCTTGAATCATGGGTAGTGATTCAGAATTATACCAAAATAAATCTAAACAAAAAGGGCAGATGGAAAACAAATCACTCCTATTATCGTTCAATCAAGGTGCATCATTCAAGCCCTGGGATTGTTCTTGATGAAACAAACTATGACTTGTGGTCACAAATCATGGAGATGCATATTGCTGAAAAAGAAAAAACTTCTTTTATTATGGGAAGAACAAGAAAACCTACCGAGGAAGATCCAAAATATGAAAAGTGGCACACAGATAATCAAAAGGTCAAGAGATGGTTGTTGATGTCTATGTCACCCAAATCATGAAGAGATATATTCTTGTTACCTACCGCTAGAGAGATCTGGGATGCATTATCTAAAGCCTTTTATGATGGAGATGATGAGATGCGGTGTTTACTCTAAACCGACGAGCGTTTTCGGCAAATCAAAATGGCGAGAGCTCTCTCAACTTATTATGGAGAACTAATCGAAATCTTTGGAGAGTTGGATCATCGTGACAAGGTGGTTATGGAGAATCCTAATGATGTTGAAGCCTATCGAAAATCAATACAACGCCTAAGGGTGCATATATTCCTTCTTTGGATTAGATGAAAGTTTTGAGCGGTCCGTGGTGAAATCTTGAGAAAGGATCCTATTCCCGAATTGGAATCATGTTATTCACTTGTTCGTCGTGAATCTGTTCGACGTGCAACGATGACAAAAGAATCGGAAGAAGTTGAACCTCTTGCTATGGCAACTCGAAACGGTACAATCAAAAGGGTCTTTTCATAGATACTCAAAGACCGAGGTGGACAAGTCATCACTTAAGTGTACACATTGTAATCAATCTGGACATACAACCGACATGTGTTTCGAGTTGGTTGGATATCCAGTTAGTGGGATCAACATATGGAGAGGAAGAAGGAGACAAAGAAGAATTCCGGTGCTCCAATGGCTTCAACAAAGAAAGGAAAGGATTCCATGGTAATGTCTGCTTTTCGAGTAGCAAGGACAGTAACGATGGTAAGTTTTTAAATGTTTCTTCACTTGTTTCAATAATTCATGGATAGTTGATTCTCAAAGTGCTACGGACCATATGACATGCGATTCTAAACAAGTCTCTTCCTTAAACCATCCTTACAAAAACAGTCTCTCACCGCAAATGGCTCACGAGCTCAAATTACTTGGTGAAGGGTCAATATCTCTCACCGAAAGTTTAGACTTAGATTCTGTCTTAGTAGTTCCTACATTAGACCTGTAATCTCCCGTCGCTTTCCCAAATAACTAATACTTTACATTGTGTGGTAATATTTTGGCCCGATCGTTGTGTTTTTAAGGACATCACAACGAAGCAAACGATTGGTTATGGTGTTAAGCGTGGGAAGCTATATTATCCGGATTTGGTGTCAAGTAGTTCTGATAAACTGCGTCAAGCTCTTCTTGCCGATGGTTCGAGGGGAGAGACAAAAATCTCAAATTTTGTTATGGCATCGACGATTGGGACATGCGTCGTTTGGTTATTTAAAAAATTATTTCCTAGTTTGTTTACAAAACTTGATATTTCTAGTTTTCATTGTGAAGTATGTGAACTTGCAAAAAGCCATCGTGCTTCTTTTCCATTATCATTCAATAAGAGTCCAGTTCCTTTTATGATCATACACTCGATGTTTGGGGGCCATCTAAAACTACTACTCTCGGTGGTTCAAAATGGTTTGTTACTTTTATTGATGATTGCACTAGAATGACGTGGGTGTGTCTCATGAAAAGCAAAAGTGAAGTTACCAACTTGTTTCAAAAGTTTCATAAGATGATTAGCACTCAAGTACAACAAACAAGATTCAAGTTCTTCGTAGTGATAACGGTGGTGAATATATGGATTCGACCTTCAACATTATTTAGAGGGACACGGAGTTATTCATCAAACTACTTGCTCTAATACGCCTCGGCAGAATGGAGTAGCAGAGAGAAAGAATCGTCACTTATTGGAAGTGGTCCGTGCTTCATTAATAGAAGCACATATGCCATTGATGTATTGGGAGAGGCACTTACTTCAAAAGATATCTTATAAATCGAGTGCCATCCAAGTACCATTGTGTTTCAAACACCCCATCAAGCTCTTGGTGAAGCGGTTGTGTCTCCAACCTGTTCCTAATCTTCCGCCTCATGTGTTTGGTCGTGTAGCTTATGTTCATCTGCACAAGAATCAACGTGATAAGTTGGCTCCTAGAGCTCAAGTGTGTATTTGTGGGATATGCAACAACTAAAAAGGGATATCGTTGCTATCATCCTCCAACCAAAAGAATGTTTGTTACTATGGATGTTGTATTTCATGAAGATACTATGTATTTTTCATGTGAGTCCGAACTTCAGGGGAGTACCATAAGGAAATTCGGACTCTTAACTATGATGAAGATATATCGGAAATCGATGTCTCGTTATTGTCAATTCGATGATATACCTCAAGAAAATTTTGATGAAGGTTCTTCAAGAGAAGAAACAGAAAGTACAAGTATTGGATCGTCTTTGTCGAGATTCAAGATGAGGTTATGATAGAAGAGATTCCGAGTCTACGTTACCTCAAGAAGATGAAACACCAAACCAATCGTCAACTACGGATGTTCTTGAAGAATCAAGGAAACAACTTCCACAACGTATAAATAGAGGTATTCCTAAACCTAGATATGAACCTGAAATCTCTAGTAAGGTTAAGTACCTATGAGTCATTATGTCTCTCACCATCGTTTGTCTAAAGCTAATAAGGCATTCGTGAATCAACTATCTACTTGTTTTTATTCCTAACAATGTGCAGGAAGCATTAGCCGATCCAAAATGGAGAGCAACCATAGAAGAAGAATTGAGGTCCCTGTTTGAGAATGATACTTGGGATTATGTTGATTGTCCAAAAGGAAGAAAAATTGTGGGGTGTCGTTGGATTTTCACCATTAAATACAAGGCAAATGGTGAGATTGAACGTTATAAAGCAAGATTAGTTGCTAAAGGTTACAACCAAACTTACGGTATCGACTATACGGAAACTTTTGCTCCAAGAGCGAAAATCAACACCAGACGAGTCTTGTTATCGCTTGCTGCAAACTTGGATTGGCCTTTGCAGCTTTGATGTTGCCTTCTTGCATGGTGAATTAATCAAGAATTTACATGGAGCTCCCACAGTATTTTACCCAGGATCTCATGGTAAGAAGGTATGTAAGCTAAACAAGTCATTATATGGACTAAAACAATCTCCCAGGGCCTGGTTTGGAAGATTCACCAAATCTATGAGAAACTTTGGATATCGTCGAGTAATTCTCGATCATACTTTGTTCATAAAGAAAAGGAAGGATAAAATTACTTGCTCTTATCATATATGTAGATGATATGGTGGTAACAGAAATGATCCGGAGGAAAGGAAATCTTTGCAAAGATACTTATCAAAGGAATTTCAAATGAAAGATCTTGGTTCATTGAAATACTTCCTTGGGATTGAAGTTTCTCGATCCAGTGAAGGAATTTTATTATCACAAAGGAAATATGTTCTTGATCTGCTAAAAGAAGTGGGCATGTCAGCATGTCAACCCGTCCATACACCTTTAGAAGAAAAGGTAAATCTGTGTATTGAACCTGATCAAGTTCCTACTGATAAAAGAAGATATCAAAGACTTGTGGGGAGATTGATGTATCTATCTCACACAAGGCCAGATCTTGCTTATGCACTCAGTGTTTTTAGCCAATTCATGCACAATCCAGGTGAACAACACATGAATGCAGTTTTACGTATTTTGAGGTATTTGAAGTCTTGCTCCTGGAAAAGGAATTTTATTCTCTAAAAATGAAGATCATAGAAAGGTTGTGGCATATACAGTTCCGATTATGCAGAGAAATCGATGGCGGACGTTCTCTTTGCAGGCTACTTTACCTTTGTGGGAGGTAACTTAGTTACTTGGAGAAGTAAGAAACAAAATATTGTTACACGATCAAGTGCGGAGAGGCTGAATCTGAGGTATGGCGGATGGCATTTGTGAAACCTTGTGGTTAAGGCTTCTCCTTAAGGATTTGGGGCTCCTCTCAAGGATCCTATTATTCTTTATTGTGATAACAAAGCTGCGCGTGATATTGCTCATAATCTGTTCAAAGACGATCGTACTAAACATGTTGAGGTTGATGGTTCTTCATCAAAGAGAAGTTTGGACAACAACATTATTGAGTCCACGGTTCGATCCGAAGAACAACTTGCAGATATTCTCACACATGGAGTGTCAAGCAAAAAATACTTGGTTTTTCTGGACAAGTTGGGCATGTGTGATATCTATGCACCAACTTGAGGGGGAGTGTTAACATATATCCTTATTTAAGGATAAATATTGTTTCCTAGTATATAGGATCTTTGCTTTATCACAATATATTTTTAGCTCTATATATTCATGAGCTGTGTAACCAGAATTGACATGATTAATGATAATAAAGAATTATCTTCTTCTCAATCTCATATTTATGAAGAGAATCTATCTCTTGAAAATGCAATCATCAGTTTTTCTCAAAATACTTGATAAGAAAATGAAAAAATTTGTGCTTGTTACATTTTGCCTCTTTTTTTTTAATGAAAAACTGTTTTTTCAGTGCAGATGCCGCACATTATTTTCACTGGTCTTGAAGATTACAAGGCAAGAGGAACCCAAGCAGCACCCTATTTCACAGCGACTTATTTCACAGAATTTGCAGAGACCAAGGATATGGTGCTCGTCTGTGGAGATGTTGTTTTCACCAGCAAGCTCACTGACACGGAGGCTCAGTGGCTTCTTGAGACCACTCAATCTTTCTATCTGAATGATGCCAGGTACAAACTGGTTGAACAATTTAACAAACAGACTTACGATTTTGAGTTCAAGGATGTGTTGAAGGCACTGGATCTGCCAGTGGGTTGATTTGCCGATAGATGTCCATTCCCCTAGAAGGAACTTTTGGAATATGAGTACCTTCACTTGCTGCCAGTTTTTGTTGTTCAGTTTTGTGTAGGTAATAAGGCGCTCACGACGATTTGCTCTGGAGCTTCATTAATTAATCTTCAATTTAATTTTAACCATCCCATAATTTTGTGACTTCGGTTGGAGTGGACCCTATTATACACAGGGTGTAAATGGTATTACTCTTGCACATTAAGTATATCATGCTAATGTATCTATTCTAGATTGCCTATATTTTGTCCTTGGGTGATGATACCAGTACTTGAGTTCGAAACTCTCATCGGAATGTTTTATCCTTGATAGTTTTATCCTTGATACAAGCATTGGAATGTTGCAATCAAAAAAAAAAATGGCTACATTTGGTCAATTTTGAGATGTCACCGCCAAAGAGCTGCGCTTAGCATCAGTGATGATGCAGGGATAAACCAAAATGACTTCGGTTGCAAAGGTAGACAATGGGGACAAGACCATAACCGATATATGCAATGCCAACAAAATTTAGGTGGGCTACTGCAGAACAACGAAGGTTTTTAACTTCGTACATATGCTTTAACTCTTGCACCTAGATAATATCGTGAATAGAATGGTGACCCTAGGACAAAATTTCTGCTTTGGAAATTATAACTCATTTTTACACTTGAGATACAAACACAAAGTGCGCAATTCCACGACAACAAAAAACTTCGGTTTCTTCAGTTGTGTAATCATTATCATCTCCGCCTGAATGCCTTATAGTTTCTCATAATATCTTCGCTGCTGCAATTCAGGAAACAAAAAATTCAATGATTAACGACAAGAAAGATTAAATTCATTCAGCATGATCATAAACAACGTTGAAATAGGTGACCTGGTCTGAAACAGATGGTGCGATCTTCTCCACTGCTCGATCAAAGTGTGTTTTGTTGATCATCCATTTCTTCCTTTCAAAACGGCCGTCCCCTGATATTCGCTTCTCTTCCAGGGCAATCATGGCAGCTTCATTAATCTGTACAGCATAAGATCAGATCTATGAAGATTGAAACAATAAGAGAGAACATGATAAGTTGGATCTCAAATTCATGCAGAGCAGGGTATGCATACCACTGCAGCAAGATCAGCTCCACTTAGATTCTCATAAGCTTCTTCCCGCCCAATAGCAACCAAATCTACATCCTCTGCAATAGGTTTATTCCTGGCAATGGCTTTTAAAATCAACCCGCGTTCTTCAGGACCCGGCAGAGGGACATACATGTGTTTCCCCAGCCGCCCTGGTCGTTTGATAGCTTCGTCCATCACCTCGGGTCTACAGGTACATATACCACAGCAGGCTGTTAGATACCAAAAGAGCAAAAGTTATTTGTATTTTTTTTTACTTCACTTTTTTTTTTCTGGATCAGGAAAGTAAGAAAGTTAAAAGCCGCGAACCTGTTTGTCGCACCAATCACAAAAACGCCTCGCCGTTTATCAGCCCCATCTAGCTCTATGAGTAGCTGAAATCGCAAACCAAAGATCCAAATCCATTTAAGATAACATGTCCAAAAGTGTGAAATGTAACATACTGGCTTAAAAATATATCTAACCTGGGTCAAAGGTCGCTCAACAACCCATCCCCCATCTTTTCCCCGCTTTGTTGTCAAAGCATCCACCTGAGAAGAATAGCAACATCAGGAATTATGTAAGTTTTTCCCTTAGCGTGCAACGGAAGATGGCTGCTTTCTAGCAGCTAAACATAAACGCAATACCTTATTGAGCCAGAAACATTGAGATAAAGGGGTCTAATTTGTTGAGTTTAACAACAGGCAGCAAGTAATTTACTGAAACACACATGCAACGAAAATAAAAAGGGAAACATATTTTGCCAGATGCACATGACAAATGAGTGGTGCACAAGGAAAGCGTTCCTTTTCCTTTTTTTTTTTTTTTTTTTTTTTATAGAAAGAACGCGAACTTTAACAGTGATGTGTAGGTTAAGAAACATATATATTTTAGGCTCAGCAACATCGATTATGAAGGTAAGTAGTTAACACTCTTAACACCAGCTGTTTTCCCGCTCACATATTACAAATCGACTATTCAAGTGAAGTGACAATTAAAGTTGTTGGATTTCTGCCATAATTAGATAGTGAGACCAGGTGTGCTTAGCCTTATAAGACATAACGAACAGACATTGGAGAAGGTGTAAGAAGAGTCTGCATACCTCATCGAAGAAAAGAATGCACGGAGAACATGTACGAGCACGACTAAAAATTGTTCGAACAGCCAACTCACTCTCTCCCACATACTTGTTCAGAAGTTCAGGGCCCTATTT
Organism: Papaver armeniacum; assembly: GCA_023531295.1. Classification (NCBI taxonomy): domain Eukaryota; kingdom Viridiplantae; phylum Streptophyta; class Magnoliopsida; order Ranunculales; family Papaveraceae; genus Papaver; species Papaver armeniacum. The sequence continues at coordinate 208,155 of JAJJWW010001111.1, read as the reverse complement.
GTAATTCAGAACAAAACAAACTACTAAAATATGTCAAATTCTTAGGAATAACAAAAGGAAGTAAGGAGAGGGAGAGGGAGGGACCTTAATGTGTATAAAATTTGCTCCAGCCTCATTTGCTATAGCCTTGGCAATTAGAGTTTTACCACAACCAGGAGGTCCATATAGTAAAAATCCTTGCTCCAAATCCACACCAAATTCCTACAAAATTACAGCAAATGATAAATTCAAAATAATGTTGATATACCAAGAATCATATATCATTTCAAGTTACAGAAAATTTGCGACGGAAAAACCAGGTTCACAGTCAAGTTTGTATTTGTAAGACCAATTGAATAGGTGCAAGAACATGGCAGTAATATTATCAGAAGATGTACATGGAATTTACCCGAAAAAATAAAACAAGTGCATAAATATATAATAAATAGGCAAATGATGGCAACATATTTACTTTGATGCTTAAGTTATCTTTCGCCGTTTGCTTTTTCCGAGAACATAAAATAAATAATATAAATACTAGAAAAGGCTGTGAGTTTATAAGAGCTTCATGCCCACAGAAGACATAGAGCTGCAGCCTGCAGATCATCGTTTCATGCTCTGGTTTCAGTGTTACACAGATATAAGTGCAAAAACATGAATGCGTCAATCACGTACAGAGAGGATTATCTATTAAATCGTAATACTTCAGTATTAAGTTATTGTAGAAACTTAATGTTGCACACAAGGATGACACTAAACATACAACTTACCTCAAATTCCTCGGGGTGTTTTATACGGCTAACAATATACCGGTCAAATTCCTTTCTCAAGAGATCAAGCCCTCCAACATCCTCCCACTTAACATTAGGAATAGCTGAAAATCCTTCTCTTCTCGAAGATGGTTGAATCATTTTTACTGCGTCCTACACATTTGCAGGAACATGATAAATAAAATCTGTTATACTGAAACGAACCTATGGCATTTTCCATACAATGATTTTGCAAGGAAAAACATAAATGCGGAGATATAACCTAAGATAATAGCATAAACAGAAAAGAATCATTACCCACTCATGGTATGAGGTGTAACAGCATTCTTGCAAATTGAACTTTTTAATGAAGGAAACGACAACATTGTAAATTATATGAGGTAGTCATGCACGCACAGATGTATTATAAAAATAGTTTACCCCACATAAGATAAGATACATGGGTTTGCACACGAATTTACATCTGGCGCTACATAATTGTTAGTTTGAGATTACCTCAAAATCACCCATGCTAATGCTTAGCCCTTCCATCTCCCCAGCTTCCCACGGTTGCCTCCACCAGTCTACATTGGTGTCTTCATAATTAGGTTTCCTGCTATCAATTATCCTTTTCATTGCAAGATTACCAGCCTTGTTAACCAATGCTGACAAGTCAGCTCCAACAAAACCTGGTGTGGCTTTAGCAATTTTTGCAAGATCAAAATTACAACCCATCTCAAGTCTAAGATTACGTGACAGCACAGATAAGATTTCAGTCCGTGCATTTTCATCTGGAACACCCAAAGCAATCTCCCGATCAAATCGTCCGGGCCTTCTGAGAGCAGGATCTACAGCATCAGGTCTATTTGTGGCTCCAATTACAAGAACATAACCAGGTTTTTTCCCAGAATTTGTTGAGCCTGAATCTGCATCAGTTGTTCCTAGGACTTCGTATGACTCATCCATGCAAGTCAATAGTTGTGTCACTATTCGTTTTTCCATCTCCCTCTGTAGATTTTCCCTTTTTGAAGCGATAGCATCAATCTCATCGATGAATACAATAGAAGGAGCAGTCCTATATGCTTTTGAGAACAGATCACGTATGTTCTCTTCAGATGCACCTGAAGCATTTAGTATAAAAACAAGACTTAAAAAACCAAATATAAAACTCCTTGGGCTAAATTCAAACATTTGTATAGCACAATCAAACTACAAAGGAGGAGAAGACACATAGCATTGAGGAACAAGTACTAAAAGATTTATTAACTAATAGTTGTTTATTGGAGCGTGTGTGTTTTCTGGTTTGCTTGACTGGTCTTCTATGTTCCTAAAGAGTAAAGATATATAAGTGCTGACCAAAAGTCATAAGTAAAAGACAAATTACTAAGAGATTGAAATGTTAATTTGTATCAAACAATCCTAGCAATGGAATTCATACCTGAGACACCAGAAACCACTTCAGTAGCTGATATTTTGTAAAATGGAATTCCAGTTTCGTTAGCAATAGCATGAGCAAGCTTGGTTTTCCCACATCCAGGTGGTCCATGCAACAAAATCCCAGCCAGAGGTTTAACTCCCAAGTGCCGAGGCAATTCTGGATGGCAAAGTGGAAAAATTATCTCATCGATCAACTCATTCAGAATCCCTTTTAACCCTCCAATATCCTTAAATTTTGGCCCATCCTTCATTACTTCACCATCAGCATTCTTGGGTTCAGTATCTCCAACACCCTTTGAATGCTTCAATTTACCCTTCCCTGTTGTTCCAGCTTTACCTGGCCCCATCATTTGTGTCTTCTTCTTTGATTTAGTTTCAACTTCAATTTCCATATTCTTATTTTCTAAATTCTCACCCTTTGGAGTGTAACTGTCCCTAAGCATTTTCTTCATCAAATCCTCTTCAGGTTCAAATTTGAGCCCATAAATTGCATCTTCAGATGTCAAATCATCTCTATCTTCGTCTTCTTCCGAAACTTCATCACTTGATGAAGAAGACACCGACGGTGATGGAGAATCCTTAAACTTCATCCTCCGCTGAAGGTGTTTATCTTCTGTACGACAAAGACGCTCTTCACTTTCATCACTCTTTTTCTTAAATTTCTTACGAGCAGGACTTCGAGAAGCAGAGGTAATTTCATTGTCGTCGTCGTCATCATCATCATTACCGTGATAATCATTACCTCTCATAGAAGGAGATGCAGAGAAATTACTTCTTTTCTGTTGCCCTTCTAATGCTCGTTGGACACATTTGGTAAATGGTACAACCTTTTGACGCTTATAATCGGGGAAGTTAGTCTGAAGACGTTCAACAATTTCATCAACTCGTAATTTACTAAGTTTACATGATTCAATTCGCCGACGAAGAACGAAAGGACTTGTAGAAGGAAGAGAACCTTTACCCTTAGTCATCTTTACAAAGTACAAATCCTAGATACAGCAAAACTAAACCTGGAGTGGATCTCACGATTGCAGCGCCACGAGCTACTGCAAGTCTCTAACTCCACCTCCCTTTCTTCTAGGGTATAGGACGGATTGAGATTTAAGAAGCCAAAGCTGTATTAGGGTTTACTTGTAATGCTATTTCCATGACTCGGAGCATCTCACTAAACACTCCTCGGCCGCAAACGATAAAAACCCAAAGCAGCTATGGCTTTTGAGTAACCGAGTTGCACCTGGTGAGAATCCAATTATACGACCGGGTCTAGTGGGCATTCCCAGCCACTTCCCAAACACCTTTACACATCAGCCTAGGAAGGGCCTGGCTCTTGGGGTTTTTCCCAGAGAAATCCAGGGACGGCTAACCATTAGCCGTTCTAAGCAAAAAAAACGGACATCAATCAACCGTTCTTCAAATAACGGTTAGTGATCACCCGTTTCAGTGAAAACGGTTATTCATTAACCGTTCTTCTTATCTTGACCAGTCAAACCCCGTTGAACCGGCTAACCATTAACTGTTCTATAATTCCACCTAAGTTTACAGAAAACTCGACATAGTTTTGTTCTTCATCTTTTTTATTTTTTTCCCCTACAGTTCATATTCTTCCCATATGTAAAAAAACAAAAACCATCCTTTTCTCAACTTTTTTTTGTTTGGGTTTGTTGAAGAAAGGGTGAATTTGAAGTTGCCTATGATTTGAAGGCGTTTTAACCACTCAATCCCTAAAGGTAAACCATTTTAACCTAAAACCCTAGTTTCCATTTCTGTTTTCAATTAGGATTAATTTGGTAAAATTGAAAGGTTATTAACACAAATTGAATGCCACAACTATTAGTTACTGCTTTGTGTTTGTTTAAAATGAATTTAACATGATAAATTTTTGTTAGTTGTTGATGAATATGATTGATTGGTTAGTTATTGATGAACATGGTTGATTTGTAGTGACATTTGATTTTAAATAATCCTAATGATGTTGCATGTCTTGTAATTTGAATAATACACAATTGATAGAAACGTTGGAATGAAAAATTGTTAGTAAGATATGCTTTTGAGTATATAGTTAAGTTTTTCCTCCAATAGGTTTACATTTGTTAGTTGATTTTCAATAATTGATTTTCATACGTTTTTATTTGTTTGTTTGGTGCATTTAGATAATGATATGGAGTACCCGACAGACCAAAAATTGTCTGTAAAAGGTAGGGATGGCCATATATCCGGTAAAGATGCACCAAAGATGAAAATGAGGACTAGTTGGGGAAGGATTAAGGATTATTATTATATCGTTGTATGGAATAATCCCCGCGCACGTCATGTATTAGATAATTGTGGGTTTTCCTCCATATTTTCGTTTAATTTTAAGAATTCAGATGTGCAGCTCACAAATGATCTAGTAGCTAGATGGTGGCATACAACCAAGGCTTTCCATTTCCCGGGCTTTGAAATAGGATTGACACCTTTAGACTTTGTAATGTTAACTGGAATTCCTATAGGTAAAGGTGAGCCTATAAATTACTCTAAGAGGTTAACCAGAGAATATTATGAAAGTTTAGATGATTTGTACTTTAGAGGTGTGATCGCCAACCTAAATAGTCCATCTGCAAATACTGAAGATGATGCCCAACGCCCCCCGAAGAAGCCAAGACTTCTAAAAAACCCTGGGATAGTAAATCCTCAGTTGTATTCTCTCTCACCTTTCATCTTATATAAACAGTAGGAAACTCATGGACAACACTGAGAACTGGGAGGAATTGACTAGGATTTTTTCTTCTTTGGGTTATTGGACAAGTATTCACCGGAACGTCTTCCTCTAACGCTTCAAAAGCATGGTTGGTTGTTTTGGGAGATTCAGAAAGCTTACAAAACCTTGGTAGGTTTGATTGGGGTTCATTTATTTATGGTAGACTGTTAAACAACATGGACAAGGTTTCTAGTGGTGTTGATAATAACATGGCAGCAATGTGGTTGATATTAGAGTATTGGTACTATATTTACTTTCGTAATTGTCTACCATTACTTAAATTTGGATCATTCGTACCGGAACAAATGTACCCTGCGATTAATATGTTTCAATCAACCCATAAGAGGGTGTGCAACAATCAGACTCCGGGAAACATTCTGTGAACAATGCTAAAAGACAGATGGATCTGAGAGTGTCACCTGGAGCAATTGTTTGGCAACCATGGGTACGCAATGCCCAATATGAAGATGAGGAAGTAGTTTTAGCAAGAGAGGTTAGTCGAAAGAGAATATATTTGAGGGGAGTAGTCGATACGAAAGATGAGGTCCTTTATCTTGGGGAGAGATGTTTGAGGCAGGTGTTAGGTATAATTTCAATTCCTTGTCCGCCTCCTGATTTTTCAATCACTATAACTGAGGATATAAGAGAAGGGGTTCATTACTTTCTAGCAAATGATACCGAATATGTAGGTTGGTGGACAACTGTCAGCATGGGACCTTTGTTTCCAGATTTGAGTCGTGTTCAAAACCACGAAGAGGTTGGTATTGGTAACATTGGAAGCTCTCGTTTCGTTCCTAATGTACCTGATCCAAGTCAGTTTGCAGAAACATTTGTCTATACCCAACCGGAAACGTCATCTACATTTCCTAGGGTAGAGTGGTCATTTCCGTATGTAAACTCGGATGGAATACGTGAAATACATCATCTTCCAAATATCACCCATCGTCATGATTGGAGTAACATCCATGGCACCGAGGTTAGTTATTAATACACCTTATTTTTGTAAATTTATTAGTATAAATATAATTTATTCTTGTACTTTTTATTTACCAATCAATAATGTAACAGGATCAGTGGAAAGGCTTGGCACAACAAAGTTTTGAAAAGAATGATGCACTCGAGAAGCTATTGTATGACCGTTTTACGTATGGCCCTTCCGATACTGGCGTTACATCTCCTAGTGCTTTTAGCACTGACCAATCCCAAGATGAAGCTTCTCTGCACGGGACATTTCGTATGTTGGGCTTAGGTGGTTATGGTGAGTGTAGCCGTAAGCGTCAAGCTACTTCTACTTTGGATGATCATGGAACTGGGTATCACCCAGTTGTCAGGGACACCGGTATTAGTCCTGAGTACTCAATCCCTGCTTTGAGTCAAGAAGAAAATCCTTACTTCAACAGTAGTGTCGATTTAAATACGGATATGGAGTTTGTTGTTGAAATCCAAGTTGAGAACACACAAAAAAGGTCGTTTGATTTCTTCCCGAATACATAGTTGTATGACTTTGTTGTTGTTTAAATATGTATTAAACTCTTTTATAATATGTATGAAACTCTGTTTAAATATGTATGAAACTTTTATGTTTTTCTTTGTTACAATAGATTTTAAATTTTCATGGGCAGTGACATTTCTTTTCAAATTTATAGTATCCATGAATAATGCCTTCTGACATTGTGTGTGTGTAGATATGCAGTGACATTGGATTTGAAATCTATAGTATCCATGAATAATGCCTTCTGACATGAATAATGCCTTCTGACATTGCTGACTATAGGAAACTCTTGCGACTATTATGTACGCTGAAAATACCAGGAGAGAGTTTAAGTATTACGAATGTTACGTCATCTTGAAAAATACATTTCCGGAATTATGCGTGGTACAACCACCACATAATCCCCTCAAAATGGTGATGAAGATTAGTCATCAACAAGTATTGGATAGGTTTTGTGGGTACATCTCTGGCAAACCCTCCCGAGACTAAACTCGGCCGTTAGGGACACCGACCGGTTTAAAGGCTTGCTACACCGGCTAAGTGCAGTCGCGTTGCCTGTGACAGTGATTTAGGCTTTGTTTTATGTAATTATGATGTATTGTACTACGTCATAAAGATATTTAAATAAAATTATTTTATTTATGCGTAGTTGTCAGTTATCGACAAGACCTCACAACATAAAGATAAAACAGTCAACACATGAAACTCATAAAGTAAATAGTGTAATTTTATGTCTCTGACATATGTAGTTTTCAATAAACATCAATGACCGATGACATTGAGTTTTCAATATCGTCCTAGTGAGTTGTCCACCAATAGCAGTGACACTTCAAATCACTTCTTCAATAGTCTGTAGATTCTTTTGCTTTAATCACGTGGAGTGAAATTAAAAACTTAGTTTTTAGTTCATTTAAAAAAATGGATGCTTGCCTATAAATAGCCATAACATTGGAACACTTATACAACCAATCCTCTTCTTCTTTTATTTATTTATCTTTCATACATTATTTTTATTTTTTAAACATGGCTAGGTTCTTTCCGGAGGAAGATGAGGCTCTTATTAGGGCTTCTTTGTTGCTTTTCAAATCGTCAAATTCAACAAAGAAACCAGCATGCTGGGTTGTTTTGGGAGTTGGTGCTGCGAGAGTTTACCGACATAATATGAAATATTAATGGGCAGTCTAATAAAAAAAATTCATGTCGTGTTTCCATAATAAAAAATGAGGTTAAGAAATTCATAGCACTACAAATACCACTATATCGTAACGTTGTTGCTGGATAGAATGAAGCGAGAATTGTAAGTTATACCGCTGTAAAACTATATATCGTATTTTAAAGAGCTACTTCTATTAAAATAATATATGTTCATATGTGTGTATTATTGCGGGAGGGTCATGCAAGGGAGTTATACATGCAACAAAAAGGAACGAAATTTAAGTTCTATAATTGCTACCTTAGTTTGAGACAACAATTTACTCATATGAACCCACAGCTGTTAGCACTTGAGAACCATGATGTCGGTGAAGACTAATTCCGATAATTATTTGGTTTTGTGGGCACACCTATCTGACAAACCCTCACGATACTAAAACTTGTCCGTCTACTTAATGGTTTAAAGGCTTGCTGCACGTGCTAAGTGCAGTCGCATTGCCTGCGACAGTGAGTTAGGTTTAAGTTTTTGTACTACGAATTTGTAATAAGTGTACTACATTGTTACGGGAATCAAAAAAATTGGGTGTGTTGTCAAGTCTTGTCTCGGTTGTCAATGTCTAAAACAAGTGGATGATAATAAATTACCACACGCAAGTGGATGGTTGTACCTGACTTTTATTTGCTTATAAAAACCAAAACTGGTCGACAATGAGATTCACAATTGCTTCAGGCAACCAATAGCCAAAAAAAAATTATTTCTTTCCATACATATTAATCATCCACAAATGGCCGACGCTGACCCTGGGAAGGTTTTGATGAAGACGAGCTTGCAGCGGTGTTAGATAGTTACTTGGAGGTCACCCAACAAAGTTCAATGGATTTCTCAACAAACACACCCGTTGTGGCTAACACATCAAACCCATATGATAACCGCAATAAATCGGTTTTCATTGACCTCACCCCATGTACAATAGTAAAACAATCAGAGCGTTTAATCCCTAACTCACGGGGTGCCTCTAGTAGCCGAAAAAAAAATTCGGGACCGGACGGAGAGCTTCAACAGTTACAAGATCTCAGACATAGAAGGATAGTAACGGGAGAGGAAGATGTATCTACACAAGTCCTCCAACGATTAGCGAGGGATGAAACTGAAGGTGTTAACGATCTTCATTTCCAAAGTAAACCTTGGTTCTTTGCACAACAATATTACGCAGAGGGGAGAACCGCATTGGGATCTATTAGACCTATAAACCAAAGAATCAAAAGGTTGGTTATCCTGGTCGAAGAACAAAGATGATATCTTGATGACTATGTTTTGAAAGTGAAGGTGATTTATCCACTTAGTTCATCATTTAAATTTCGTGATCAATTATTGAAACCCATTACTCATTGTTGGATTTTTTATATTATTGCAGGATCCCAGTGGTAAAATGCCAGCAAACGTCCATCGTCGAGTGGTTGAACATCCTGACTATGGAAAGCATATAAGGGTGGGAGCGGTATTAGTTTTGAAGAAAATGGTAATATTTTCTCCCGGCAAGAAAAACTTTTACATAAACATAACGCTACCCAATATCGAAAAGGTTTGTTTCAAATATATGATCAAATGTGATTTCATAAAAATTTTCGAAAAAAAATTATTAACTTCATTTATGTTCTACAGGTGATCCCTTCGGATTCTAGTGTTGTTGTGATGGGTCGTCGACAAGTTTGAGTTAACGTTGTTACAAACCAAATTAGTTTTATTGCCTCACAATTGTTAAAGGCGTTATAATTGTACTACGTTGTTTAAGTATCTGAATAAAATGAACTCTTTTAAGCATCATTGTTACTTATTTATACTGTTAATTGATATTAATGCGACATATCAACTGAAACATACAATCACTCTAAACATTAATTTGTTTGAAATAAAACATACAACCACACTAAACATCATAATGATACTTTAAATCACTCTCAAACCCTGGTAACTTAATTAATAATCTCTGGATCGTATTCTGTTTGATGCGCCTTAAGAATATGAAAAACTGCATCGTGTGTCCATCTTTTCCCATCGGTTTCTCTGTCTTCGTACTTAAGATGACCTTTGCGGTACTGCAGACAATTTCAAAAATAAAGTAAATAAAGAAAAGGAAAAAATTAAATTAAATTCATACAATATCACAAATAATTATTATAATAAACTCATTACATCTTCATGGTTCCATCCGGCCGGCATGTTTATAAAGTATGGTTTAATGCAGCCAACATATCTCAAGCTTCTTGTTTTAAGTAGGAGACTCTACTTTATAAAGCCGTAAAAAATCTATCAGTCTCCACCCCCCCCCCCCCCACACACACACACACACCCAATTTGGTTCGGTATTCAGTTTTAACATGGGACCAAAATTCAGTACTGTTATAAGTTGTTCCTCTGGGTTCGCTGCTAACCAAACAGTAAGCACCAATAAGAGTTGCATCCTCTTCACGTGTAAATCTCGGCATTTGCTAGTCCTCGAGCAAATCTAATCTAGAAAATAAAATCCTAACTCACTGTCGCATGCATCGCGATTGCACTTAGCATGTGCAACAAGCCTTTAAACCCCTAGGTGGCCCTAGTGACCGAGTTATAGTCTCGGGAGGGTTTACAAGAGGTGTACCCACAAAACCTTTACTCCAGACCCTAGATATCTACGCAAAACCTCGGAAGGCACTAAAGAATCTCCTTGGTTGGCATACTCTCATTGACTACAGGAGGAAGTACCCTGATGTGAAACTTCAATTGATGTACACGAGTTTGCACTCAAGCATACTAAAGTTCATATATAAGTGACAAAGATCTACTCAGATAGTCGCACTCTGGACATCAATATCCGGAGTCAACAAATCACATGGATAGATGAAGAAGATGGATATAGAGAAAAACATAGATGGTTTTGATGTTGACTAAGGTGAACGGTGTTTCCTATATCTGTCTGAAGGCCACTGCTAGTATAAACCTATACTAATGGACTAAGATACTAGTCTGACTAATATCAAATCGACTGGCATATACAAGGTGTTTATGGGTGAAAACTATTTCTGCCGGCTTTGGTAATTTGGGGTGTGTGGATGAGAAATGAGTCTAAACCTTAAACAAATGCATTTGCGCGGTGAGTGCTTGTAGATTCGAGAGATCAATCTGTGCAAGTCCGGCCTAAACCAAGAAATGGCCATTCCAGACTTGTTTCGGTCACAAAGTGAAGGAGATGGGGTTGATCTTAGGGAGGGAAGCGAAGAAGGTATTGAGAATGTGAAGATGTTGGCTATGAATGACTTGTATCAGAAAGCTGAACATGCTTGCAGGTTGTAAGCTATCAATTTCGGTGTTTGAATACGATTGTATCAACACTTGCCTCTGTTGTCTGGACTTGTCTTTTTTCTCTCGTTTGGAAAATAGGGAGGAGAACCTATTTATACAAGTCATTTGAGCCTTATTCACGTCTCTCGTGGGAAGTGGAGGAAGTGGAGTGATGGAGTAGTGGAGTTGTGTGTTGGTGTTACACGACCAGTCTTGCACACTTCTCCTGTCATCTCCAACCGTCCATGACTTCCTGACACGTTCTTGTGATGGCGCGTTGCACGCTGCACGTTGTAAACCGCTGCACCAATACCCGATGTATCCCCAGTTTGTGACATGATCGATGTCTCGAGTGTGTGGATCGTGGGACCCACAAAAATTGCATGTAATGCTAGATTAAATAACTAAGTTATTTAGGAAGTCGATACTTGTGAAGTATCGTGTGTATTCTATGCAGGTACTGCATCATGGTGTGGTAGAGTGATGGGTGGTGATTTCCATGACGCCTCACTGACCAATTAACTCCTTACCAGGGTTGTATAACCAAGCCGATGAAGTTGGACGGACGAGATGATCTTTGAGACACTCATCTGCGACCGTTGATGGAATTAGGGTTTTGAAGAGGTGCGCAGGCATCACTCTTCAGCTTGGTCGAATCCAAGCTTGGGAGACGATTTTGGCCAGGCCGATCGTACATGCGTGTAGATGGCATGACGGTGTATGCGCCCATACCCCATTATCTCACGAAAGTGTGATCTGGACCACTCAATTCGTCCGGCAAAGTCGAGTGGTCGAGATCAGTTTGCGACAGAAAACGAGTGCAAACAAAGCCGCGCATCGTGCCAACTTCGGGCGCGCGTTCCAAGACGACCAATCTTGGTCGGTCTTGGCCGATCGGTCTGGCGTGTAGATGGTAGGCTGGTGTTCACGTCTATACCTGACTGTCCCATGAAAACGTTATCTGAGCCACTCAATCGTCCGGCGAAGTTGAGCGGTCGAGATTAGTTTGCAATTGGGAAGTGTATCCACGCCAGTTTGGGCGGACGATTTGGGATAACCGGGCATGGTATGCCTTGGCCGACCAGGTGAGGAGATTGATGGGTCCACGGTGGTCATGTTGGTATGACCGGACCTGCTTAATCTAATCTTGGGCCCTCCATTCGTGCCGGAGAAGATGGACGCTCGTGATGCTCAAAACCCTAATTTTGGCTTTCACGGCCGTGTAACCATGCTTTATTCGGGCGCACGAATTGGGATGACCAAGCATGGTTGGTCCTGGACGATTGGTCAGGTATGTAAGCGGGCCCACGGTGATTGTGTTGACATGCTCTGGGCCTTTTGAATATACATCTACACCCTCCATCTATACCTGCGAAGATGGATGGTTGAGGCTTGTTTTGTGACACATGTAATGTGCCGCAAACCCTAATTTAGGGTTCTCCGCCCATGCCGCTCTGGTTTGGACGTTTTGGCAAGGTATGCCAATATGGAGGCCGACCATGCGGGGTCCGCGTTGGTTCTGCAGCGAATATTCCATACCTGCTTGGGGGTTATGGAATTGATCTGGGCCATCCAATCATGCTTTGGTGAAGTTGGATGATCGAGATCATATCCGGATCGATACTGGACAGTCCGGATGCTCAATCGGGCTAGTATAACACACCGAGAGTTGCTCAATCGGGCTAGTATAACACACCGAGAGTTGCAGCCTGTACGGGTATTTCGTACATGCTTTCATTATAATGCTTTGAGGTTCATGTTGCTCTGTGGAGAGCAACACTCAGTCGTCATGCCGCACTGATAATGAGTACGAAATACAAGGCTGCTCACGCATTAATTAATAATGCTATAAATTCACAGGGGTATATGGGATTGTTGCTACATGCTCCAACCTGGATGAATTTCGTGTATTTAATTCACAGAATGGGATTGTTGCCACATGCTCCATTCTAGGTGAATTAGTAAAGTGAAGAAGTATTCAACACTTATTAATGGATTTATCTTTTACAAGATGTAGGGCATAATTTTCTGGTTTTTACAATTTTAACCTTAAATGAAAATCCACCATCAACATTAAGTCCCCTGCCTAGCACATAATGGTTATACTATTGTGGGGTAGGCATGAGATGGTGACATACATATGTGAGAAAGACAGGATAAAGGAAGTTTACCCGGAAGAGTATTGACCGACCGCTAGTTGTCCATGCCGTTGTGCTTGTATGGAATCCTTTGGTGGGACCGGTTTCCTTCTTTGGGTATTTGAATCAAAAGAGGAAACCAAATAAAAGAGGAATCCTTGTTCTATTGAGATTCTTCTAATTTTTGTCTATAAAAGAGACCAACCCCCTTTTCTTTTTCTCACGATTTTTTTTTTTGTTTGGTAGCTCCCGTCCGCGACTACCACTGCTCCCGCCGACGCCGTCGTTGTTGCTGCCGCCGGAGTCACCGCCGTCCGTCCGTCCGCCCCAAGGTAAGTTTCGGTTTCTCTCTCTCTCTCTTTTTTTTTTTTTTAGGAAAAACCCTAATTTCTTAGGTAAAAACGTTTTGCAAGATACATCATGCTTAGCTTTCCCATCAAGATTGATAGTAAAAACGCCCATATTTGCTAGGATGGTTTAGTTCCGCGGCTCCGTGAATATATCGTTTTCGCTTCTTCTTCCGTTGTTGCATGCAATACTAGCTTCTTAGGTTATAGCTTGGAAAGAGACTTTGGCTTAAATTTCGTAAACACAATTCCCATGAACATAAGAAAAACCGTGTTATAATACGTGCACATGAACGCGGTCCCACCATGTGCGTTTGATCCGAACGTGGGTGCCACCCACATATGCTTGACTGGAAGTCGACCTTATACTAGCCTTGTGCCCTGGACCAACGCCGGGCTTGAAACTTGAGTAATACCAGACTTGAAACCAATACCTGACTTGAAACCAATACCGGACTTGAAACCAATACCGGACTTGAAGCTTGAGTGATACCAGACTTGAAACCAATACCTGACTTGAAACCAATACCGGACTTGAAACCAATACCGGACTTGAAGCTTGAGTGATACCAGACTTGAAACCAATACCGGATTTGAAACCAATACCGGTACTTGAAACTTGAGATGGTGTTTGGACCCAATCCCATCCTTGTACATTCCAACGTGAATGCAGTTCACACATGTATCATGTGTTTTTATACAAGTACTGACTCCTGTATTTATTGTAGAATGAAGAAAAGAACTCATGTTGATATGTCTTCTGGAGATAATGCTGGTGCCAAGTCGGTAAGTGTTGACAGCTTCAAAGATATGCCGAACATTGATGATGAGTTGTTCACCTTGTATTTTCCAAACATTAGGAAACATCCCTCTCACAGGATAGTCCTGCTTTCCGATTCAGAAAATATAGAAGCTGATCCATCTTCTTCTTCGGCACTTGTGATGAGGTTCTGTCTTCAAAGAAATGAATATCCGTCATCTCCTATCGACTTCAAGACTTGTCATACTCCACTGGCCTCTTATGAAGGATGGATGAGGCGCATGTTGAATAATAAGAACATTAAAGCCAATTTGACCAAAGCGCAAATCCTCAATGCAGTCATGGCATCTGCTACTCTTGAAATTAAGAAAGATGTTGCAGGCTTGATTACTTTCATTTCTCGGTGGCGCCCTTCTACTCATACAACTATATCTAGATGGGGAGAGATGACTATTACTCTGGAAAGCGTAGCTGCATTGATGAACCTGCCTGTTGCTGGGAATATTTATTATGAGCTTTCTGACACGGAACAACGTGATTATGACACTATACTCCGAAAGGTGGCAGAATTCGACGATCTGGACAAGGAGGAGAAAAAAGATACAAGATGCTTTTACACCTGGTGGGTATCAGAATGATCTCCTGTAGACCCAGAGCCGGATCAGGAGTTGGAAAACGAGCTCAGCGTGATTGCATTCCTGTCTTTGTGGCTATCCAGAGATGTATATGATGATGGTTCTGGAAAGAAAACCATCAGGGGTGTTCTGGTTAAGATTGCTATAAAGCTAGCAAAAGGCGAAGTTCTTCCCTTAGGTGCCTTGTTCCTTGGATCGATGTATTCTCATCTGGACGCCTTAGCAATGGATATGCATGTTTCCAACGGGTACAAGAAGGTAGAGTCGTATGTCCACTTCGCTTTTCTTCAGGCATTCTTGTGGGAACATTTCAAAAGTTATGCTCATGTTCCTGCATCTTCGCTTAGCAATTTGTATGGTGGCTCGAGAATACTTCGTTGGCAGAGGAGGCGTCCCAGGACCGGTGCGAAACTCGTGGATATCTTTGATAATGTATCTTCTGTAAATTTCCGTCCATGGGGCCGACCCACCCTTCCATTGTTCAGCCAAAGACTTTGGTATTACTTCTGACGGTCCCCGATCTTTGTGTTGCGTCGATGCCGAGACTATGAAATTTGGAGAACTTATTTATCTCATGCACAAATGCATTCCGGGATATATCCCGTCTCTATTCAACGAAGCTCTTACCGTGACTCCGTACAACATCGACAGGGCTGCTCGTCAAATGGGATTTGACCAGGGTGTTCCCTTTATTCGTCCTTCGGAGGTTTCGAAAGAACTTCTCCCGGTTATCTTTGATGCTGACATATTCTTGGCATCGCAGAGTCTTCCCTTCTGGCCTATTGGGAGAAACTCAGTGGTAACCGACAAGTATAAGGAATTTTGGAGGAAGCAACCGTTGGCTTTCCAAGAATTCTCGGAGGATGTTGTGACAGATTCCCGTGGTGAGCCATCTTCGACGTCTGAAGAAGCATTTCCTGCTTGAAGCCACTTCCACCCAAACAAACCAGAAATGAGGATTGCGGTCTCCAAGCGGGAGATAGATCTAAGCGCGGGCATGTGGTTCGGTGATCCTCAATTCCTCCAATATGCAGGTATTTAAATCTCTTTCTGTTGATTCTTTCATTTCTCCAGAGTAAATTCTTCTAAGAGTGATCATTGCTTGAAATCAGGGAATTCCGAAAGAGAATGTCTTCACAAGGTTGGCGCGCATTCAGAATGAGAAGGCTGGTAATGTTGGCCTTCATGTTGAGAAGTCTGGCGGTACTAATCTTCATGCTGAGAAGTCTGGCGGTACTGATCTTCATGCTGAGAAGTCTGGCGAAACCGCTCCTTTTTTAGACCATGACAGAGATGATGCAAGCTCGGTTGGACAAGGTGCCTCCCTAAGTGATCTTGTTGATGGGGCCGTGATGGAAATTAGCACCCAGAGCGAAGTAGATATCGGGAGGAATGTAAGAGAGACAATATCCGCTATTGTTGAGGTGGCTCCCCTTGAAGAATGTTCTGAGCATGTTCCAATCAATAAAGCTGTCGTGGTGACTTCTTCCGAAAGATCTCCTGCAACTGACAAGGCTCCTGTGATTGGTGAAGTATCGGTAATGCAGCCTGGAGCTTTGTTCGATCCTCCTTTCATTGTCCCTTATCCAGGTCATGTCTTGGTTGGAGGATTCAGTATGCCAGCCCGGTTCGAAGAGTTGTACATGGCGATATGGGAGAAACACGGCCACATTGCTACCACTACGAAGCTCAAAATTCGTCTTGCATTGGTCAACCGCGTTCAGGAGGCTTTATTTTCTATCCATGGGATGAGCGTCACAACTGGTCGAACAATTTCTGAGGAGATGATTGAAGACTGGAAGTGCCATCGAGATGTGTTTGTGCAGTACGACTTCAATGCTCCTTGGTTCCTCAAAGGGTTCTCCGAGATTCAGGAGCTCCAGAAATTACAAGATGAAGCCCCTTCTGCAGAATGTGTTACTCGCCAGGAAGAAGAGGTTGAAAAGTTGTTTGAGGAGTTGAAGTCAAGCCAGGATGTACTTCAAAGGATGAAAGTCGCTCTTGCCCGGAAGGACGAGTTCTTTTTGAAGGACTTTCCTTGAAGGATTCGTGCCATATACTTGTCTCTTCTTTTAGATGTTTTTCTTTTTAGAGTGATAGTGAGGATTTCCTTTCGTAATTTGACTTCCGGTTTTGAATTAATAGGTAATTGAATTGGTTTATTTTGAGATAATTTTGTGAATAACTTTTCTGAAAGAGGTTATTTTAAATGGAATTTGCATCTTGGTCATGAATGGTTGCACATGTCATATGAAATTGCAAATGTCGCATAAAAGGGAAGCATGAATGGAAACAAACATGGCATTTGATCATTGAGCCTCTTTCTCTATGTGCGGGATGTCAAGTCCCCAGTGAATTCTAAAACTATCTTTCTTGAAAAATTGTTGAGTAGAACTTACTTGCTTTTGAAGCCTTACTTGTATCAAACCAAAGTACCCTCTCTAAGGAAATCATCCGCATTAATTTCCCAGATAGGGAAAGCTATTATTCTGAATTAAGCTTCTTATGAACAATGCGTTTCAAAGCGTTGCATTCACTGGTAGGGTGGTGAAGGAACCGGTGGAAATGACAATACCTTGGGTCCATTACTTCTTGATCAGTTGGTTGACGCCATACAGGAGGTACCTCCACCTCTCTGTTTCGTACCCACGCCTCCAGCAACTCCAAAATCTTTTCCATTGGGAACGGAAAGTGTAGGTACTTCGGGTCTAGATCTTCCTGCGTTTGTGGGCGTTGTGGTGTCTCTACATGGTTTCGATGTGGAGCACGTTTCGGAGATGAAGTTGGAAGACTTGTGAGTGCCATCATATCTCATGGATCGCTTGCACGGGTAGAGGGACATGGAAGGTGTCGTAATATCACCTGCTTTGAGTGATTGAATTGAACTCTCCCATCCTCTGTATTCACGTATTCCTTGGTTGATCTCTCCTTCCTCAAGCATTTCTTCGCTTGGTTGATAGGTCGATGCGGATTGTACAGTCTTCCGGGATTCAACAAGAGTCTTGAGATATAAATCTTCTAGCAGGGCTCCGTAGGCTGCAGGTTCCCTTTCTTTATCTGGCAGACGTTGTAGTACTCCGGACAAGTCCTTTCCTCCGTGGAGCCCCGAGTCTTCATTGTTGGCTGGACCATGTTGTTCATCTTTCCTGAGTCTCCTGCGATTACGCGCTCTTTTTGCTTCTCCACCGGTAAATGTGTGACCCCTGACTAAGGATCCAGCGTTTCTCGCAATGTCTGAGTAGATGTCTGTCGACCCTCCTTGTAATTGTGTTGTTATATCATTCAAAAGGCGGAATGTTTCGCTCTGTCTTCTAGCGATACCAGCTTGATTTGCCAAGACATCTTCCAGCATTCTAGCTATACTCCCCATGGTATCTGAACCACATGTGGTCTCCTGGTGAGGATACATCGCGAGATGAAAACCGAAAAATTGAGAATTCAATTTTTTGCAACCGAGAGATCAACCTCCCACTGTGGTCGCCAATTGTTTATGGGTGAAAACTATTTCTGCCGGTTTTGGTAATTTGGGGTGTGTGGATGAGAAATGAGTCTAAACCTTAAACAAATGCACTGCGCGGTGAGTGTTTGTAGATTCGAGAGATCAATCTGTGCAAGTCCGGCCTAAACCAAGAAATGGCCGTTTCAGACTTGTTTCGGTCACAAAGTGAAGGAGATGGAGTTGATCTTAGGGAGGGAAGCGAAGAAGGTATTGAGAATGTGAAGATGTTGGCTATGAATGACTTGTATCAGAAAGCTGAACATGCTTTCAGGGTGTAAGCTATCAATTTCGGTGTTTGAATACGATTGTATCAACACTTGCCTCTGTTGTCTGGACTTGTCTTTTTTCTCTCGTTTGGAAAATAGGGAGGAGAACCTATTTATACAAGTCATTTGAGCCTTATTCACGTCTCTCGTGGGAATTTGAGGAAGTGGAGTGATGGAGTAGTGGAGTTGTGTGTTGGTGTTACACGACCAGTCTTGCACACTTCTCCTGTCATCTCCAACCGTCCATGACTTCCTGACACGTTCTTGTGATGGCGCGTTGCACGCTGCACGCTGTAAACCGCCAGACCAATACCCCGGTATGTATCCCCCAGTTTGTGACGTGATCGATGTCTCGAGTGTGTGGATCGTGGGACCCACAAAAATTGCATGTAATGCTAGATTAAATAACTAAGTTATTTAGGAAGTCGATACTTGTGAAGTATCGTGTGTATTCTATGCAGGTACTGCATCATGGTGTGGTAGAGTGATGGGTGGTGATTTCCATGACGCCTCACTGACCAATTAACTCCTTACCAGGGTTGTATAACCAAGCCGGTGAAGTTGGACGGACGAGATGATCTTTGAGACACTCATCTGCGACCGTTGATGGAATTAGGGTTTTGAAGAGGTGCGCAGGCATCACTCTTCAGCTTGGTCGAATCCAAGCTTGGGAGACGATTTTGGCCAGGCCGATCGTACATCCGTGTAGACGGCATGACGGTGTATGCGCCCATACCCCATTATCTCACGAAAGTGTGATCTGGACCACTCAATTCGTCCGGCAAAGTCGAGTGGTCGAGATCAGTTTGCGACAGAAAACGAGTGCAAACAAAGCCGCGCATCGTGCCAACTTCGGGCGCGCGTTCCAAGACGACCAATCTTGGTTGGTCTTGGCCGATCGGTCTGGCGTGTAGGTGGTAGGGTGGTGTTCACGCCTATACCTGACTGTCCCATGAAAACGTGATCTGAGCCACTCAAATCGTCCGGCGAAGTTGAGCGGTCGAGATTAGTTTGCAATTGGGAAGTGTATCCACGCCAGTTTGGGCGGACGATTTGGGATAACCAGGCATGGTATGCCTTGACCGACCAGGTGAGGAGATTGATGGGTCCACGGTGGTCATGTTAGTATGACCGGACCTGCTTAATCTAATCTTGGGCCCTCCATTCGTGCCGGAGAAGATGGACGCTCGTGATGCTCAAAACCCTAATTTTGGCTTTCACGGCCGTGTAACCATGCTTTATTCGGGCGCACGAATTGGGATGACCAAGCATGGTTGGTCCTGACCGATTGGTCAGGTATGTAGGCGGGCCCACGGTGATTGTGTTGACATGCTCTGGGCCTTTTGAATCTACATCTACACCCTCCATCTATACCTACGAAGATGGATGGTTGAGACTGTTTTGTGACACATGTAATGTGCCGCAAACCCTAATTTAGGGTTCTCCGCCCATGCCGCTCTGGTTTGGACGTTTTGGCAAGGTATGCCAATATGGAGGCCAACCATGCGGGGTCCGCGTTGGTTCGGCAACGAATATTCCATACCTGCTTGGGGTTATGGAATTGATCTGGGCCATCCAATCATGCTGGTGAAGTTGGATGATCGAGATCATATCCAGACTGATACGGACAGTCCGGATGCTCAATCGGGCTAGTATAACACACCGAGAGTTGCTCAATCGGGCTAGTATAACACACCGAGAGTTGCAGCCTGTACGGGTATTTCGTACATGCTTTCATTATAATGCTTGGAGGTTCGTGTTGCTCTGTGGAGAGCAACACTCAGTCGTCATGCCGCACTGATAATGAGTACAGGAAATACAAGGCTGCTCACGCATTAATTAATAATGCTATAAATTCACAGGGTATATGGGATTGTTGCTACATGCTCCAACCTGGATGAATTTCGCATATTTAATTCACATAATGGGATTGTTGCCACATGCTCCATTCTAGGTGAATTAGTAAAGTGAAGAAGTATTCAACACTTATTAATGGCTTTATCTTTTACAAGATGTTAGCGCATAATTTTCTGGTTTTTACACTTTTAACCTTAAATGAAAATCCACCATCAACACAAGGGAACCAGTGATCGATAATCCTAATTCTAAATCAACTCAGCTGGCATATACAAGGGGACCAGTGGTCGATTTTATTGAACAATTTATTATGGTTGGTCTGATGGTCTGGTCTCAATTTCTTTTCTTTTCTTTGCTTTTTTTTTCATTTTTTTTTTTTGGGTAACTCAGACACTCTATTTCACTCTAGCAATGGTAACAACTCGATACGTATGCCCCACCAAATCACTTAGAGAAACATATTTTAAAAATAAAATAAAAAACAGAAGGTGAAAAGGACTCAACGAGATATGGTAAAACTACCATGTTATTTCTAACACCTGAGCTATGTGCTTTTATGAATAGACTCTATTTAGATGCTTCCATCTACTCAGATTGGTTCCTCAACTCCTACAACCAAGATGCTTCCATCCACTTAGATTGGTTAGTGGTATCCTTGATAGGCATAAATTTCTAAGCTCTATAGTGTAAAAATAATGCACCTAAAAAGTTTCTCCCATACCCCCAAACTTAAATCTAACATTGTCCTCAATGTTCTAAATATAAAATTAAAAGCATGAACAAGGAGAAACTGTTACTATTTGAAGCAAAAGAGTTAAGGAAAGATATTACCGTGTTGCATGAGCATGGGTTACCTCCCAAGAAGTGCTAAGTTTAACGTCTTCAGCCAGACATAAGAAAGAATTAATCACCTCGAATCATATAGCAATAGCCGGAATAACCGTGGGTCGTCTGCATCAAAAAGTGTTATCACAAACAAAAGGAAACTACAACAAACCAAGAATAAATATAGCACACCCTTTCCTAGTTTCCTGTTTAAGACAACTACATCTAGTTGATGTTCAGGTTCTGGTTCTATAAAGGGGTCTAAATAAAATATTTTCATGGGTTGCACTTCCTCATAAGTAAGATCCGAAAGATCAGGTTCTAAGGTCTGGAGAAACTTAGAAGCACATAATAATAAACTGAATAATTGAGGATCCTTAAAGTCAATCATGTTTGACTCACACAGTTGACCACAATGAGAGTGGTGGTCATTCGTAAGCAAATGTGTCGATTCTAATCTCCCAAAGTACTTAATAACTGACACATTTCAAATTCGAACGTTCCCACAATTGGAAGAAAAGTTTTTAGTGGGAAAACAAAATCAATCTGTGTATCATAGCCTGGGAAAACCACATCAACCAGAGGATGGGTTTCTAACAACTGAACTTCATTATGTACATCACTAGGTTCAGGAAAACGTGTATGAACATAATCTTTTAAAATGGTTGAGGCACATATGTCAAGTCCTAAGTGAGGGACCTTTCTAAGAGTTAAAGCACATGGAGAATGATAATCACCCCCAAACTTAGAGTTTTCAATGTCTCTATAAAGACTAGTCACAACTTCCCTAATTTCTAGGTCATCAAATTCCTGAAAATGGTCAATTGATTCTTCTAAGTCGGGTTCATCCTCACTCATATCTACGAGTTCATTTTCTTTGTCTAAGACTATTGTTTCTAAATCGCTAGACTCAAAATATACCCATTCCTCTAAACCATAATTGGCTTCGTAATCAAAAGGAAATACTACATCGTCTAAAACGTGGGTATTTATAGTCAAATCCTCGTCCTTTTGAATAGGTGAATAATCATTAAAATTATTTGGATTTAAACTAGAAATGACATGATCATTATAAAGCTCAGTTGGAGTAACAAATTCTTGATCACTATGCCTACATATTTCAAATTCTTCATCAACACTATCCTCATCATAATCATCATAATAGCATGAAAATGGTTGAACCTATCTAAACATGTAGTGTTACCAATTCTAACCTCGTCATCTTGATTATGCAAATAACTATCCTCATTTCCAAGGGTATTATTGGAAACACTATATTGGAAATTAAGATTATCTTGAGCTAGTTTTTCCACAATCCAATTTTTACTCTCAGTAAATCGCTTGAGAGACTCTTCTAGAGACATCTTTGAGTGATCTAGGGACTCGTCTGGAATATTAAAGGTTTCCTTCATAAATAAGGAATGACTCTTGAGAGCCGCTTCTAGAGAAATAGAAGGATTGTTTTGCTCATATGACTGGTGGGTGTGCGAATAGTAATTGGGCTCACCATGGTATGAACCATAACCTTGAAAAGGTTGGCGTTCCCAACCACTATTCACACTATGGTCATAACAAGAATAATGTCCATGTTGCTCAGCCGGATATTCATTGTATTGGCTATTATAATACCAGTTCGGCATAATTTGTGTACGTGCAAATGCAAATGATGGGGTTCACTATTTTGGGTAGGCTTGGGTTACCTTTAGCAAAATATACCTACAGTCAGAGACTGGTCAAAGGTACGAGGCTAAGGCTTGTGGTGTTTCGGATGATATCGCCCAAAGGGTTCACCTTACTAAACCACGTGTTTTCCTACTAATCGGTGCCAGACGATACAATATGAAGTGCACGTGTGCTTTCGTTTTTTTTTTAATAAAATATATACAAGCAAACAAAATATAAAAGTTCCAAAAATAAATAAAATCTAAAAAATAAATAAATAATGAGAGTTTGGGCTTTTCTGCTCTTTTAGGCAAGTCCAACTTTCCACTTTTAGCTTTCAGCTAGGGGTGTCAATGGGTCAGGGTCCTCCCGGGTATCACTAGACCGGACCCGGACCCTACTTCTAACGTTTCCGGGTCTGGTTCCTAAATATATGGACCCAGAACCAGACCCGTTTAAATACCCGGGTACCCATCGTGTCCGGATTCCTATTGGGTATTAAGAAAACTATACAAAAAACCTCAAAAACTTAACATCTTTTTCCTTTTTGTTTGGATCTAAATTATTTTTATAAAAAATTATTATTATTTCTCTATCAATGTACTAAATAAAGATTAAGTGTAAATAAAAAAATGAACAATGAAAAAAAAATCAAAGCGAAAACTAACAAAATACGTGTAATTTTGCTAAAAACATGAGTAAAAGAATAAATAACCGGTGCTTTTACCACAGTACCCAACGGGTATTACCCGTTTGGACCCGTTTATATTCGGGTCCAATCGGATAATTACCCGTCGGGTCCTAAGTTGTTAATGGGTCCAACTTTAGGACCCGGAACCGGACCCAAATCTACCTGGTCCGGTTCTGGTTCCGGGTAATGGGTACCCATTGACAGCCCTACTTTCAGCAAAACCTGCACACCAAAAATAAAAATACCCAAAGTAAAATCTAACAAAAAAAATAAAAATAAAAAAATAAACCTAAAAAATAAAATCTAAAACCTAACCTAAAAACAAGTCCGCGTCGGCGGCGCCAAAAATTGATGTAGTTTTTACAGTGGTAAGAAAATTGGTTCGTTTAAGACTTGTGATGATTTGATTTAAGACTTAAAAATAGAAAACACTAAAAATAAAGAAATATATACACAAAATTGTCAGAATATCGAGAGGTACTGAGACTCACGATTACACCAATTCTCATATTCATGTGGTTCAACTAACAATTTTAGACATTCATAGCTCAAATAATAACAATTTATTGACTCTAATTCATTGCCGAAATTAGATTTTGAAAGTACTGGTTGTAAATCTAAAGCATGAGACATCAAAACACTTAAGAAAGCATGACCCATCAATTGAAATAACAATCACTCAAAAAAAATCATATATCAATTAAAAATCAATGCAATAAGTCATAAAAGAAATAATAGAATAACCACACGCGTGAAGAATGGCCTCCTCCGTCGCCCCCTTGTTGGGGTTTTGCTCATCATGTTCAAAACACTCCCAAAAGATAGAAACATGGCTCAAAAGGTGTTTTTATTGAAGAAATATATGAAAAAGAATAGAGCAGCTCAACTGCAACTGATATAATCGTTACAGATTGACTGTTACAGAAGTTTTAGTAGCTGATTCAGATTACAGTTGCAGAAGGTTTATTCCAATTACTGCCTATGTTAACAGTTTCTGCGACTATCTTCTTCTGCAGTTTTTGGTTTTCTTCTTTCGTCTCTGGAACTCTCCTGCAGCTAATGTTCTTGGCTCTGCAGCTTCCTAAACTCCTCTTCTCCGCCTATGTTCGGACCCAATCGACCCCCCCAACTCTCGATAACTCTTTTGTGACCTCCTAGAACCTTATATATACTACACATATCGATTAAATCTCTCAATATAACCCATTTACTTCCTCCAAAAGAATCAGACTTTCTATTTATTTCTTTACCTCTACGAGCCTCTCTGTCTTGTTAAGAAATCTTCCTTAAGATGAATAAACTCCTTCCTATCTCCCCGTAACTTCCTTTTTCAACCCAAAAGAAATCTCAGAAAATATCTTTCCCCTGTTTTATCGAAACTCAGCTGAAATTCCTTAATCAAAACACCAATTACCTCTCATGTTTTAGTCCCACAGGGCAATCTCGAGCAATTCCCGTGAAAAACTCCAATGAAATCTCGATCAAATTCTGCTCTTATGTCCAAGATACTTTCCAAAAACCCGAGTATTGTTTCGTTCCCCAACTTATAGAAATCTTTGTTTTTCTTTGAATTAAGCCCAGCAGCAAACTTGTTGTATCAAAACAGGCCCAATCCAATTGAAAACCATGAGAAAATCCAAGTAAAACTTGTCCAAAATTTGTCCAGAAGAATACGCACAGTCACAGAATTATTTTCCCGTAAACTACCACCTCCCCTGTTTTGCTCCAAACCAATAATACAACCCAATTTGATCGAATCTAATGGACCTACCAAACCTGTTTAGTCCTAACAGGACTAACCCAAGCAAAACCCGCGATTGAATCTCCTCCAAACTGCCCAAAACTCGAATCAAAAGGTCACACAGTACTGCTTAAGTTTTCTCGCCAATTTCTGAAAATTCAAATGAAGAAGAAGGTGGTCGCCCCCTATCCTCTGATGGGGTGCGTTTAGTAGTGAGGTGCCCCTTATTAATTTGGTTACCCCTTATCCACTGTTGGGGCCCCTTTAGCAATTCTTCTCGGGTGTAAATATAACCTTTCCGGGGCGTCTGTAGTACGTCTTCTGGGTGCCTATAGTAATTTTCTCCCACGACCACTTTTCGAGCTAATTTCTCCGTACAAGTGTAGTTCTCCAAAAATACCTACAAAGACATAAAAAGTCATAATAAATACGAAATCGAGCACTAATAATAGATACAATTGAGATCAAAATAGACACATAAATGCGTCTATCAACACAAAATCACTAATTTTTATCTCGGAGAGCAGTACAGCTTGCACGCCTCTGATTGAGTATCTTCATGCACATCTTAATGTTGGCACTTCGGGAAATTCATGCTACTCAGCTGAGAGTGAACATTAATTATCATGTCATGTAAATATTAAGAGTTCAGCTGGGAACATAGCATGGGATGAATATTCTGCAAGCCCTGCATTAGTGAATAATGCAGACATAATCTTGAATAAAATCATAGAACATTTGGGATTGTTGCTACATGCACCAATATTATTCTAATAAATTTCGTAAGTATTGAATTACATACTTCATATGTAAGGAGAGAGGTATAGACGCTCATCAACTTTTTGGCAGCTCTACTTCTTTGCAGAAAGCAAGCATACAAATATGGAGTTTTATAATTTTATCCCCGAACTAAAAACCACCATCAACATTAAGTCCACTGCTTAGTACGTAACAGTGACATTGTTGCGGGGTAAGCACTAGATGGTGACAGATGAAAATAAAATTCATGAGATGAGTAGACAGACATTACCAGGGTAGAGGGGGGCCGGCTTGGTCTTTGAGCAAGACATGTTCAACGAAGCATCGAGGCAAGTAGCAATCGTCTTTTTAGCATGTGTCGATTGGTTCCAGGTAGATAAGCGAATATTCGGCTGATATCTCAAACCGGATCCCAAGCCTGTATGCATGGAAGATAGAGAATCCCTTATTTTACCGGATCTTGTAGACTTGCTAGATATAAAAGGAAATTTTGGATCCTACTTTTCACTCCAATCGCTGCAAAGTTGTACTTTTTTTCTTTCTTCTGTTGGCAGGTAAGTGTTTCGTCTTCTCCTTCTCTATCTTTTTAGAACGAGTGTAAACCCTAGCTCGAATTTTCACTATGTAGCAGATATTCACAGTGATTAATAGGTTTTGATTGATTTTTTTAGATCATCTGTCGTGTTAGTTGTTGATATAACTGTGGCTCCATACTTCCCATAGGGTATGACAGAAACTTCTTGCGGAAATTATTCTTTTAGCTCCTCAGAAAAGAATTTTAAAGCCGACGGATCCAGGATGACCGTGTTCAAAGAGGAATTGGCTAAAATAGATCGTCCGTTTCGTGAAGTTGGACAAGCCATACAGGGTATGTCCCTTGCGCATCTGAGCATCGTTCGAGAACGCGTTCAAGCCTTCTTGGCTTTGGTCAGCATGGAAGAAAAGTGGAGACCCGATGAAGCATCTCAGTCGACGATTGCCAGAGCCGAAAAGTAAAGTATCTCTACCAACCGTCGATGATGAAAAGAGGAAATTTTGTCAAGTTCCAAAGCAAGCACTTACACATTCAGGTAACACTAAGCATAACTTTTTCCATTCTACTAAACATTGCTTTTATTGTGGAAAACCAGGTCACTTGTAAAGGAACTGCAGATTTCTTAAACGATATAAAACCAGATCTGATGTTCCAAACTGGAGAAAAACTGAGTTTAATAATATCAGTTCTTCTAGTATTTCCCCCAAGAAGTTTCATAATTATATTGGGGAGAAAAAGAAATACGTTTCTCCAAAAGCTACTCAAAAATGGGTACCAAAGAAGATCAATAAAGCAACGAGTACTATTAAGAAGGATCTCCCAGACAAGAGTTTGACAATGGATAACATCTTAAAAAGGTATGGAACAGTTATTGAAAGTTTCAAGGAAGTTGTTAAATTCCTAGAGTCTATGCATGATTTTGTTTCGAATACCTGTGGTGAGCAAGATTTTGTTCACCTCAACACAACCTGATTGTGTTGGAAGTGCATCCACACCAAGAAGCCCTTGTAAATGCGGTGAGGATTGCAAAAGAATTGGGGCGCACATATTATGTTGGGTATTTTTCTTATATGTGGAATCTTTTTGCTTTAGCCAGTTTTATCTTATATTCTTGACGAAAGTCAAAAGATGATCATGTGAAAATCGCCTGGTAACATCTTACATGATTTGTGTGAAACGGTCATTTGATGTAGACCTGAAATGTTTCGTATTGATTATTTCAATAACTTGAAAATATCTTTGATGCTAATAGTTTGTGAAAACAACTATTGTCATCCTCTAAGAATGTTTCAATATTGAAATAGAGTTTAGAACACTTAACCATTATTGGATTATAGACATAGTATGCGTACTTGCATATATGTTGATCCAAGACCGGTATAGTATGCATACCCGTATGCGTACTGGCGAGGTCAGGTAAAGTCCGGGAGCCTTGGTATGTGTACGCGTACTGGCGAACTCAGTTGAAGTTCGGGAAATATTGTATGCGTACCCGTACGCGTACTAATTCAACTGATGTTTTGGATGTGTGATACGCATACTATCGGACACAGTCCAAGTCCGGCTACTTAAGTATGTGTACACGTTTGCATACTTGAGTGGGTTAAGTTCTATAATTTGTTTTACCATGAACTAATACATTTATATAATAAGGAATGCAATCTTTTGCAAACCGTGGCTATAATGTTCATGAATTGATTCGAGTGAATCAAACCAATTTTGTTTCAATTGTGTTCTTGTATACTTCTATGAGAATATAGCAATCGAACAACTCTATAACTAGTTTCATTTGAGTCATTTGAACTAGTTATGGTTAAGATGAATATGGCTAATCTCACGTGTATGATTCTTAATTACCTAACTTGATTTGTGATTGAAATTCTTAAGTATAACATGTTAGAAGCAATAATCAAAGCCATTGGATGTTGGTTTTTATTGTCAAAGAAACTTTTTCATACACTTATGGTAACCATTCTTGGTGTAAATCTTGTGCAAAAGGTTATTCTTCCTTCTAAGCATATCAATTCTTGTTTATAGAAGTTTGTATCTTAGAAAAGATGATCATAATACTTGATCTTCATGATTACATATTGTGTATTGTTACCATGAGATAGTTCTATTTACTTTTTTAGTAACACGATCTCATGAGAGACTTTCAATGATTGGTCCTTAGCTCGTATCTCCTTGTGGGATTTCTAAAATCCAATATATAAATCCTTCTCCCTGGAGAAAGGTCACTCTTGTTGTTCTTTCGGGAATGGCATTATATGGGAGAGAGTTCTTAAATGAACTTGTGCTTCATTGCTATATTTTTTAGGGGAGAAGCGGTTGTGGAACATGTAGGGGTTAAGTTGTATCTTAATAAACTCCTTGATGAAGTCACTAAGTTTCGACTCTATGATATCATCTAAAGTAAAGTTGATATGTTCTCTTTTGGTCATGAAGTATCTCCATCAGAATTTCATTATGATCCCACTAATTGTCGTACCTTTGCCAATTTATATTGACAAAAATGGGGAGAATTAATGCATTATTCACACTACAAATACATATGGTTTACAAATCATTATGTAAGAGGGGGTGGCTTTCATTGTGAGATGAAGTATTGATAAGGGGGAATGATACATATCACCGTAGTATTATTGTCAAAGTTGTGATACAATTGAACTTTGATGCTGTGTACTAATACTATGATGGATATTCAACAAGTACATGATGAACACACGCATAGTTAAAGAGCCAAGGAAATCAAGCATGTCGGATTTTGGAGCTGTAATGCTTTTAACAAGTACAATCCATATGTAAAATGGTTTTGTAACTAAAATTGACAAAGGGGGAGATTGTTAGAGCATTGCTCGGTTGAACCCACTAGCGTTGGTATGTCAAGTTAGTTGTCAATTTTAGTTTCCATCTTTTCTACAGCTAACTGAATCCATCATTGCTAGTCACGTAAAGACGTGAAGAAGAAAATGATGGTGGTCCCCGTAACAAACTGGTGTCTTTATCCTCATTCAACTATCAGTCACAGAAGACTGATAGTTCAATTTATAACAATTGGGTGCATCGAGTAAATCCAGGGGTGCGTTTATCAATTATGTGCGTCTCAGTTTGTCGCAATTTCGACTCGCTTCAAATGCTCCTAACTTCCTCACGCGACGTCGGAATTGCTCAATTCTTTCTCCGTTCTCTTCGTCTTTTCGTCCTCTTCAAGGTGATGCAAATAAATCTCGGATTTGAGCTAGTTCCACTTCCTTTTGGTTAAGACAACCTCAAACACCTAAGAAACTCAAAAACAAACAAAATCAAAGCATAATGATACAAAAACTACCAAGAAAGCAAATCATTTGAGTACCTAACTAGTGAAAATATTGCACCTATTACATACTTAGGTTCTTGGACTTCTCAAACCAACATGTACGCATACTATGGTTCTCGGACATGGATAACATATGTGCAAGAGTACACAACATGTCACAATCCAATAATGGTTAAGTGTTCTGAACTCTTATTTCAATCATTGAAACTTTCTTATAGGATGACAATAACCTTTTTACACACTATTAGCATCAAAGCAATTTTCAAGTTATTGAAATAATCATAACCAAACATTCCAAGTCTACACCAAATGATTGTATCACACAAATCATGTAAGATGTTACTCGGCAATTTTCACATGATCATCTTTTGACTTTCGTCAAGAATATAAGATGAACTTGGTCGAAGCGAAAGCTTGCCAACACATATTCCGAGAAATATGTAAGCGAGTTAAACTCAGCTCGAAATCTCAAATGTGTATAATAGAAAACTATATCGTAACACGACTTATGTCTCAATATAGGAGATAGAGTAGAAATATACTTTCCAAGTGATAGATGAGTTTCAGTCTCCACATACCTTTTTGTTGATGAAGTTCCACAAGCTCCCCTTAGTAGTTCTTCGTCTTCAATGATGAACGCCGTGAAGTCTAATGCTCAACTACACAATCTATCCTAGTCCGAGACATCTATAAGAAGACTAGAAATCAAGACTTATAGTTTTGATCACTACATTTACAAACAAGCTTGAGATAGCAACACTTGCGAGTTCGACCGAGCAGTGCTTTAACAATCTCCCCCTTTGTTAATTTTAGTGACAAAACTATCAATACATATGGATTACAAAATAAATAAACTTTTTAGCTTCTCATCCAAATGCTTGATCTCCTAGGTTCTTCAACATTACTCAAAATCTTCGTCACTTTCAAGTACTCCAATGATTCCAAATGTGTTCAACTCAGCATCATAGTTGTTGAAGATCCGTAGCTATAACAATGAGAAAACAATTGCTCTTGATCATTGTTATACAGTGTCATAGTATCATTATACAACATCAAAGTTCAATTGTATCACAACTTTGACAATAATACTATGGTGATATGTATCACTCCCCCATAGTCAACTTCATCTCACAATGAAAACCAGTCCCCCTTACATAATGATCCGTAAACCATATGTATTTGTAGTGTGAACTACACATTAATTCTCCCCCTTTTTATCAACAAAAATTGGCAAAGGTACGAAAATTAGTGGGATCCTCATGAAATTTCCATAGAGATACTTCATGACCAAAAGAGAACAACATATCAACTTGTTTAGATGCCATCATATAGTCGAAACTAAATGCATTCATGAAAAAGTTTATAAAGATACAAGATAACCCCTATAATATTCCACAGCCGCACTCCCCACAAAGATTTGGCAATTAAGCACAAGTTCATTTAAGAACTCTCCCCCATAATATGTCATTCCCGAAAGAACAACAAGAGTGACCTTACTTTTACAAGAAAAAAAGGATTTCTTTGGATATTAACAAATCACATAAGAATATGAATTTGTATCTAAAAATCTCAATTGAATTAACCACAAGGAAAATGATCAATTCAATTGGCCATGCTCAACATAAGAGAACTTAATTACAGAGCAACATAGTATAAACATAAAGATGTGGATCAGGGAAAGATCAATACTGCGGAATAATCAAAGATTCATTCTATTTTTCGTCGTTATTTGCACAATGACATATAATAGACTTAATCTTCGTAAACAAAAGTTCATCCTTTATTCCATCAATATGTGCATAATGACATAAAAGGCTTAACTTTTGTAGTCAAAATTTCATTCTATCTTTTATCGATACTTTCATACCGACATATAATAGAGATAACTTTTGAACAAGTATGAGACAATCAAGGTTCACGGACGTAAACAACATATCCCATAACAATTTGCAATATATAAAACCATAAAGCAAAAATCATCTTCCAAATCAACTTTAGAATTTAAATAAATAAATCTAAAAACACTGCAAGATGAAAACGTTGGCAATAACTATGTGTACTCACAATAATGGATATTCCAAACCCTAGTTATCCTTCTTAAAACACAAGAATAAATTCTCATAAGAAGTTTCCTAGAAAAGAATCAAAAAACAACCCTAAAAAAAAAACGAACACAAGCACAAATCAGCATTCATGTACGGAAGCTTTATGGGTTTCAAGACCTTCAAGCTTGTGACAGATGGTAGCGACTGCATCTTTTGACAAGATATTCTTTTTGAGACGATCCTTAACATGTGTTTTCATGAGAGCAAGGTCAGAGTTAACCTTTTTCAACTCAGTTCTTAACATATCAAGGTTTTATAAGGTATCAACAAGAAGCAGTTTTGTATCGTTAAACTGACTTATAAAATCTTGAACAACTTCAGCAGAAATCTCTTCATCATCCTCATTGTCTGAATGGTTATCAGGAGATTGAGGGGAGTTGTCATTAACTTCCACAAGAGTTATTTTCTCCGCTTCTTCGAAACCACAACCCTTATCAAGAAAATCTTTTGCAAAGTTACAAGTTCCCGAAGGAGATGCCATTCTTGAAAAACTTGGAGTAAGCGTATTCAAATGGTTTCTCAAGAAACCAATTTTTAGGGTTTCCAAAGTTGTTCTGTGACATGTAACATGGGTACCCGTACGAACGAAGCTTGGCCCATAAGAGAAAAAAAAAACAAAGCAATGACGGATGCAATCCAAGTATACAATTTGCACAAATGAGTGGAAACAATTCACAAGTCTTAGCTCAATAAATTTCATATTCTCATAAGAGAAAAATTAAGAGCATAAGAACAACAATTTTGATAAAAAGAACAAATGCTTGACACATAAAAGCACAAATACTTATGCAAAAATGTTTGTGAATGACAATCAGAAAACACTTTGCCATCAAGTATACCTGACCATGTCTCACTCAACCAGGATTTTTTGTGAGTGATATTTCAACCCCGTGATTAATTAGCACAAGTATGAGCCTTGAGCTCATCAAATGAACGTTGTTTTTGGTTAAACCTCTTTCTCCTGATCTTTGGAGGAAAACCGTTATGATGCGAAAAGTTATCATAAAATTCACTATCATCAAAATACGACGCATAATTTTTGTTCTTACCTGAAGAAATTTGACTAGAGGGAATTGACGGCATATTAGTAATCTCTTTATAACCTTCAATTATCATTTTTAAGTTGTCTTCCATCTCTCTATTTTTGCCTCTTTCGTCTGGTACCTTTTCCACATCATGAACAACATTATCTCCCTTTTTGATAGAAGAAGATCCTCGAGCTCTTCTTGGACGAAATGGTTTAGGAAGACTGTTTCGCAGTTGAACATTTGAGAAACACATCAAACTGACTTTCATGGTGGGGGTACAAAGGGTGAGTACTAAAACCAATTGGTTTAGACATACGAATGTCAGTTACACCTTTGAGAATTAAATCTAAGGTATGTTGAAGACGATCAATAGAATTGTCATTCAACCTAGATTTCCTCTTTTGTTTACCATGTCTTTTTGAATCACAAAAGAGACATACTTTCTGATCACCTGAGTGATTAGACATGACAGTCTTAATACCATTGTTGAAGATATCTTCCTTCCATGTGATGTGAATATTCCTTGATTAGAGGAAGACACATGCACATCTTTTTCAATAGGAAGGGATTTCGATTTTACTTCTGGAACAGAAATTTTTCCAGTTAAATCAGAAGCAGTTGGTATAGTGGACTCCTTGGAACATTCTTGAATATACAGTTTACTCAAAAGAAGTTCAGTTTCCAAGGCATCCTCTTTGAGTTTTCCATCAGACTGAGTTTGTGGAGAACATACTGAGGCGTTTTCCTCACGAAGAACCTTTAGAAGAGAGTCACGCTCATTTACCATACCAACAAGGACATTGACTTTGTGTTTCAACCGGTTGACATCATCAGCCTGGATTCTAACAAGTTTTCGAATCACTGCACTCTCTTTGGCTGCTTCCCTTTCAACTTCAGAGTCAGACTCGTCAGTAAGGTAAACCGGGTAACACTTGTCAATGAAAGTCTATTTCGTTGGAACACTAGGTTCGTCTATATTCGAGATTGACAAATCTTTATCTTTAATAGATTTCATAGAAACAAACTTTTTATTTCTGGTGATGCGTTTATCAGAGATAGCACTTTTGTCCATATTTAGATCGCTACAAACACAGACTTATGAGGTCTTTAACGTGTTTTCCTTCTCTGATACCAATTGAAAAAGTGGGGGTACAACAACCACACCCAACAATTCGTTTGGAAATCTGAATAGACGAACTCCAATATACTATCAAGAGAATCAACTAGACAGTTAGACTCAATCTATAGAAAAGTATATCAAAGAGTTTTATATCTATATCTCTTAATTCAATCTGTAATCAGCAAATAGGAATTTGCGAGCCTGATTGAATATATGAGAACGGTACCTGGTAGGCTGAGAAAAGTGTTTTGCCTACAGTGTAACTGCAAGTGCACAGTGCCTATTGGAGGAAGGGCAAGTACAGGTCGATCCTCAGGGAGATGGAGTGTGTAAGGTTGAACTGAGGCTTCACAAACTGATTTTCTAGAGAAGTAACACAATTGTAAGTTGGTTTTGGTGTCGATACGACTCAATTGGAGTAGTGTTTGTAAACTAAGGTGACAAATGAGCACAAGGTGTTGTAAATTATTGGCTGAGGGTTACTAGGATGGTCAATTCCACCCTCTAATCCTATGCTAAGGTAAAGCAAAGTCTCACTGTGTTCTTGTGCCTTCCCTTGAAGGCCTTAAATGGAAGTTTGATTAACTAATTCTCCTTACTTACCCCTAGTATCAATGGTCTTCTTACAGTACCATTGATCACAGGTGAGTTTAGTTCACTAGCTAACTTATAATCCTAAACATTATACATATCAAGAACATAATGAGAATCTAATTAACTTCACATTGAATTAAAGGGTTTCACTTGCACCCTAGTTAAGTGACTTAGAACATCATGCAAAGCTTAAAACAAACTTGAAATTAAATTACAAATTAAAACCCTAAAAAGTTATTGTCCTCTCTCTCACATGAAGAACACTTGATTTTATACCTCCCAATCACTCAAACTTACAATTAATGCGAACCCAATCTTGTTCCCTCTTCAAATTCGGCTCTGGTAGCAATTAATGCTCTGAAAGTTGAAACCCTAGCTCCAACTATCTCAACCCTAGCTTCTAGGGTATGAGAGAAGCTAATGAAGAAGATAGGCAGAACTAGGGGTGGCGGAGCAGGTGGTTGTGGTGGATGTGTTGCTGCTGTTGTCGGGAGAAGAGATGGTGAAGGTGGTGAGGTGGTCTGCAACTGGTCGTGGGAGAAGAGAATGTATGGGTTTTCTCTGGTTTTGTCGGGGGAGGAGAAAGATAAGAGAAAATGTGAAATGGTGTGTTTGGTCGATGGGTAAGGGTATAGGCGGCTTGGGTGTGAGGCGGGAGCATCGAGAGTTGATGTGCATGAAGGAGCGAGCGTTGGATGCGGGGGAACCCGATGCGTGGGCTGATGCGACCGTAGGATGCAAATGGATCAAATCTCACGGCTCAGAGTAAAACGGGCTTTGGATCCGGGTTATGGGCCGGGTCTTGGATTGCTCAAGCCCATGTCTTGTAAATGGGTTGCTACTTGTTGGGTTGCAACTGATGCGCGCGCGGGCTTTGGTTTTCTGCTCCATAGACGCTCGTCTCCAATTTTCTGCTCTTTTGGCTCCTCAATTTCTCCGAGCTTTATTTACTACCTAAAAACACAAAATTAATTAGTACAAATATTTATTCTTGAAAACAGGGAAAAAAATTCAGAATTTGGGATAATATCTGATTTCTGAGCATAAACGATGAGTTAAATGCCAATAAAAAGATGTAGAACTATGCAATATTTGGCACTCATCAAATACCCCCAAACCCGAATTTTACTTGTCCTCAAGTGAAACAGAAATTAAGAAATCCTAACTATACCACTGTCGCTGGTCTCTCGAATGCATTTAGCGTATGCACTAAGCCTTTAAACCCCTAGGTGTCCCTAGTGGACGAGTTGTAGTCTCGTGAGGGTTTACCATGAGGTGTACCCACAAAACCTTCTCCAACTTCAGAGCGTAAAAGAGTCTCAAGCATCCAAGGAGCTATGAGGACATAGAGTTTCTGCATGCTAGTAACACGAAGTTAGAACTACCAAAGAACGCATTCTCATCCTTAAGAGTTGAGCGAGAAGTAACCATACCATATGAAAGAATTCGGATTCGAGAGTGATCACAAGCCTCGACTTCTGCCTCACCAATAGGGTTTTATGATAATTGCACTCAAAAAGACCGCTTTTTTAGTCTCTCATGTGTGCAAGCAGGAATAAAGAGAGAAATCCTGCACACGTTGAAGGTGAGAAGGATAACCTTCCAGATAATTTCGGAGACTCCACGAGTTGTGGACAAAAGAATCTTTTTTCGATGATCTCTAAGAAAGGAAATCAACCATTAGCAAGGATGGGAGTACTCACTTACCTTCTCACCCGATCGACAATTAATATCACTCTCTCTCAGCATTCATAGAAACGTCTTCAATCTTCGGTCTTCAACTGTTGATGATGAACTTCTGAACTTCACAAAAACTTGACACTTTGTAAACTTTCTTTTTTTTTTTTTTTTTTTTTTTTTGACAATAACAATAAAACTCAATTTTACACAACTTGTATTGTCTTGATTTCATAAACTTCACTAATTCTCATCTTATTTTCTTTTCTTTGTTGCATGTAAACCTTGGACTATTTCAACTTTTCTTCAAATATTCTGATGTTGCTCTGCTTGATGACGACGATGTGTTTCTATGGATGTATTGATGTTGTTGAGAGGGAGAGAGTGATGCTAACTGCAAATCGAACTACAAGAAGGAGTTTTCATCTTTAAACGTCACCCTCATGATTGATGAAATTAGCACTCAAGAGATCAAAAATAGTGATGAAAGTGGTGCGAAGTTGGGTAGCTCACCATTCCTACCCGGAATTGACGTGCGGTGACACACACTCTAACAGATTTTTTAGAAAGTCACAAAAATTGAAGGTCGGTGCCTCACTTGATGTAAAAATGGGTAGTCTCCACTATGGGTGATCACAATTCTACTACCGAATATCTATACAACACCTAATTCTCCCTCCGGCATGGTTAAATCCAACTTTTAACGCTCTAATCAACTAAGAAACCCGATTGTGTTCTCCAAAGTACTTCCAAGTTCGAGTTATTTCGGTCGATTCTCTATGTAAACATAGCTAGAAGCATGCTAGTGACTCTAAGATCTCTAAAAGTTGGAGGTTTTTATGTACATATTTACAAAGAGTTTTGATTTTTTGATTTTTTGATTTTTTTTTTTTTTTTTTTGAAAAAAAGACTAGAAACTCTATATGCAAATGCACCCCCAAACCTAAATCAAACACTGTCCTCAATGAGTCAAAAGATGATAAGAATTCAAAAAGTCACATACCAAGAGAACTATGTTGAGTAGAGAAAAGGGAAGAGATTACCGGATGTACAAGGTTGGTGCTAAACCAAAGGAGGATGAATGCTTTGAAAGCAAACAACCAGAGCGCAAGACAAAAATTTTGGTTAGCACACATAAAAACTATGCAAAAAGAAAAAGAAAAGGGAAAGAGAATGGATTTTTAGTCCATATGTATGTACACAAGTGAACTAGTCTAGTCCACATAGATGGGGTCTTCCAAGTCGACGGTCTCAACTTCTGGTGGAAGATGCTCCAGAAATGGTTTCAATCTCTGACCATTGACTTTGAAGATGTTCTTGGTTGCTGGGTTTTCAATTTCAACAAACTCCATGGGGGAAAACAGTGTACCAAGAATGGTCGACCATCGAGAACGTAACTTTCACGGAAACAAATGCAAACGAGTGTTGTACAATAAAACTTTTGACCTGGTGTGAAGGACTTGCTCGAAATGCGCTTATCGTGAAACACTTTCATTCTTTGTTTGTACAATTTGGCACTATCATATGCATCATTTCTCAATTCTTCTAACTCATTGAGTTGAAGTTTTCTTTGGGTACCACCTTATCAAGATCAAAATTCAACTTCTTTACAGCCCAATATGCACGATGTTCTAACTCTACGGGTAGATGACAAGCTTTACCGTACACAAGTCAGTAAGGTGACATCCCAATGGGAGTCTTGTATGCGATTCTATAGGTCCACAAAGCATCATTTAAGCGCAAAGACCAATCTTTCCTAGAAGGATTAACAGTCTTCTTAAGAATATGCTTAATTTCCTATTAGAAACTTCTACTTGGCCTTTGGTTTGAGGATGGTAAGGTGTTGCTACCTTATGGGTGATTCCATACTTGCGCACAAGTGATTCAAAGGGTTTATTGCAAAATGACTACCTCCATCATCGATTATTGCTCTAGGTGTTCCAAAACGGAGAAAATGTTTTCCTTAAGAAAAGAAAGAACAACTTTATGATCATTTGTTTTGGATGCAATGGCTTCTACCCACTTAGAGACATAATCAATGAAGAACAAGAATGTATAACTTACCTTCAGAGTTAGGAAATGGACCCATGAAATCAATACCCCACACATCAAACAGCTCAACAATCAAAATGGGTTGTAAGGGCATCATGTTTCTCTTAGAGATACTTCCTAATTTCTCGCATCGGTCACAAGCAACACAAAAGCATGGCTATCCTTAAACAAGTGTTGGCCAATAGAAACCGCTCTGCAAGATCTTTGCAGTGATTTTCTTGGCACTAAAGTGGCCTCCACATGCATGGTCATGACAAAAGAGATGACGTCCCTTTGTTCGAATTGGGGACACATCTTCTAATGATTTGGTCTTGGCAGTACTTAAACAGATATGGGTCATCCCAAAGGAAATGTTTAACTTCACTAAGAATTTAGAACGGTCTTGTTTAGACCAATGCAAAGGCATTCTACCCGTAGCAAGGTAGTTCACAATATCAACAAACCACGGCATTTCGTACACAAGCATCAATTGTTCATCGTGGAATGACTCTCTAATCAAAGACGGATTCATCACAGCAGATTCAACATTCAACCTAGACAAGTGATCAGCAACAACATTTTCCGACCCTTTCTTATCTCGAATTTCGAGGTTGAACTCTTGTAACAAGAGTATCCATCGAATTAGACGAGCCTTAGCATCTTTTTTAGACAAAAGATATTTCAATGCAGCATGGTCAGAATATATGATGACCTTAGATCCTATCAAAACTTATCCAATGCAAACACAACAGCTAGCAACTCTTTCTCAGTAGTGGAATAATTCAGTTGAGCATCATTAAGTGTTTTACTAGCATAGTAGATCACATAAGGGAGTTTGTCTACTCGCTGGCCCAAAACAGCTCCTACAGCATAGTCAGACGCATCACACATAATTTCAAATGGTAAGGTCCAAGTCAGGTGGTCCGACTATAGGGCGTATGTAAGGAGAGCCTTGATTGCTCCCATGCTTCCTTACAAGCATCATCAAAGACAAATGCAACATCTTTTGCAAGAAGATTACACAAAGGTCTTGAAATTTTACTAAAGTCTTTGATGAATCGGCGGTAAAACCCGCATGGCCTAAGAATGATCTTATGTCCCTCCACGAGAGTGAGGTTGAGGCAAGTGTTGAATGAGATCAACCTTGGCTTTGTCTACTTCTATGCCTTTTTCCGAGATGATATGCCCTAAAACAATGCCCGAGTTAACCATGAAATGACATTTTTCCCAATTCAAGACCAATTCTTTTCCTTACACCTAATCAAAGACACGAGTAAGATGATGCAAACACTCATCAAAAGAAGACCCAAACACAGAAAAATCATCCATGAAAATTTCAAGAAACTTATCTACCATGTCGAAAAATATGCTCATCATGCAACGTTGAAAAGTAGCGGGTGCATTACACAACCCAAAATGCATACGACGATAAGAAAATGTTCCATAAGGACATGTAAATGTGGTCTTTTGTTGGTCTTCGGGTCTATGTGAATTTGGTTGTAGCTCGAATATCCATCTAAAAACAATAGTGACTATGTTTTGCTAACCTTTCCAAAGATTTGGTCAATGAAGGAAGGGGAAAATGGTCTTTCTTTATTCTGTGTTCAATTTTCTATAATCAATACAAACTCGCCATCCCGTGGTCACACGGTGGGGACAAGCTCATTCATCTCATTTTGAACTACAAATGCCAGACTTTTTGGGTACCACTTGAATGGGACTGACCCACTGGCTATCTGGAACTGGGTAAATGATACCCGCATCAAGCAATTTCAAAATCTCACCTTTGACAACATCTCTCATATTGGGGTTAAGTCTCCTTTGCATTTCCCTAGATGGTTTAGTGTTCTCTTCAAGATTTATGTGATGCATGCAAATTGTGGGACTTATACCTTTAAGATCTGAGATGGTCCAACCTAAGGCTCCTTTATGTTCTTTAAGCACTTCTAAAAGTCGACTTTCCTGTTCAGTGTCTAAACATGATGCAATAATCACAAGTAAAGTATCAGAAGGACCTAAGAAAGCATACTTCAAAGTATCGTAAATGGTTTCAAATCAAGCTTAGGTGGTACATCAAGAGGTGGGGCAAGTGATTTGGAATCGAGAGTGAAAGTGGTTCCATTGCATTCTCGCCATTTAGCAATATCCATGGGTGGAAATAAGATTCAAGCAAAGAGTGAATTTCACCAATGTACTTAGACTCAAAGAGATCTAAGTCAAAGTTATCTAAACATGCTTGCAAAGGGTCCACCGACAAAATGTCGGGCAATGAGTCTTGGATCGGACTCTCAATCATGTTAATCTCATGCAAATCGGTATCATCACAATCAATGGGTTGTTGACTAGTGTTAAAAACATTCAGCTCTACGGTCATGTTACCAAAAGACAATTTCAACACTCCATTACGACGAGTTGATGATGGCATTGGACGTCGCCAGAAATGACGTCCTAAAATCACGAGAATGTGATTACTTGGGTTTTGCACGGGTTGAGTATCTAAGACAATGAAGTCTACAGAAAGAAAAATTTATCAACCTTGATTAACACATCTTCAACAATACCACGAGGGATTTTCACGGATCCGTCCGCTAATTGTAGCGTAACATGTGTGGGGCTTCGGCTCCCAAGGCCCAGTTGCACATACACAGAGTATGGCAATAGATTCACACTTGCTCCTAAGTCTAGCAACGCCTTTTCGACCATATGGTCGCCTATGGTTCATGTAATTGTTGGACTACCTGGGTCTCTAAACTTAGTTGGAATCTTGTTTTGGATTATTGAGCTCACTTGCTCAGTGAGAAAGGCACACTTATGCACGTGAAGCTTTCGCTTTTGTGTGCACAAGTCCTTCAAAAACTTAGCATAGGTGGGTATCTCGTCGATTGCCTCGAGAAATGGAATGTTTATGTTAACTCGTTTGAACATTTCCAAAATCTCGTTGTATTGGTTACCCCCCTTTCTGCTGCACCAACCTTTGTGGGAATGGAGCAACAGGTGCATGACTTGGCAAAGAAACATCTATATCAGTAGGGCTTTTAGATTTATCAACATGCTCGATTCTTTTTCTACGGTAGATGTTTTTGCGGTTGTGTGTCTTTGGTGAGTCCGATTTAGACTCGCTTGACTCGTGGTACACCTACATTGTTCTCAAAAACTCTACCACTACGGAGAGTGGTGACAGCATTCGCATGACTATGTGAAGTTTCATTGCAGTTTGAAGTACCTGCTTGGAACACATTCTTTGGATTTTGTTGGGGTTGACTAGGAAGTTTGCCTTTTTCTCTCTCATTCAATGCATCACAAATTTGACCCATTTTAAGTTCTAGACTTGTGAAACGTTGGTCGGTGGTTTTCTACGAAGTTGTGAAAGGTTTTGGGTCAACAAACCGACACCTGTCTTCAAAGCTAGGCTTTTTCTCTCTACGAGTCTTGAGGGTGTGGTTGTACTTGGGGGTTTCTAGGATATGAGTATCCTTGGTTGTTATTTGTTGTTCCCCCTTGTACAGGTCCTTTGGACCATGAGAAGTTAGGGTGATTCCTCCACCCTGGGTTGTAGGTTTGAGAATAAGGGTTGTTCTCTTGCCTATGGTACAATGCATTGGCTTTCTCGGTTTTAGACTCTTGAAATGCATGTAGGTCTGGACAGCTGTCCACTAAGTGGTCAGAGCTATGGCATGCGGCACAAGTGGCCATTTCAATTTGGTCACGGAGAGTAGGGGCATTAGATTTCACATTCTTCTGCAACTCAAGCACTTCTATTCTCCGGGCCAAAGATGCCATTTTTGCATTTCCCTCAAAGTCAGACTCGATTCTATGAACATTACCTACAGGGGTAGTCCTTTTTGGTTCACGGATGGACTCCCACTGTTGAGTCTTTTCAGCGACTTCGATTAAGAAAGTCCAAGCCTCATCAGCACTTTTGTCAATAAATGCACCATTGCACATTGACTCGACTGTGGTTCGGGTCCTAACATCTAGACCCTCATACAAGATTTGCACGAGTCTCCATTTTTCAAAACCATGGTGGGGACATGGGAGCAATAATTCATTGAATCTCTCCAAGTATTTTGCTAGAGTTTCGTCTTCTAATTGCACAAAACCATTTAGACTTTGACGAATTGTCGCCGTCTTATGGTTGGGGAAAAACTTTTTGAAAAACTCTTTTGTGAGATCATCCCATGTTCTAATGGACTGTGGTTGTAGGGCATGAAGCCATGACTTGGCTTTTTCTTTTAGAGAAAAAGGAAACAATCTCAGTTTTAGGGACTCTTCTGGCATTTGGTTAAAACGCAGAGTCCCACAAATATCCTCAAAATCTCTCACATGGTGATAAGGGTTTTCAGCATCAACCCCTCTAAACACGGGTAACATGTGAATTGTGCTTGCTTTCAGTTCAAACTGACAAGCATCAGCTGGCAGAATGATGCAAAAGGGCTGGGTTGCCCTAGTTGGGTACATGTAGTCCTTGAGACTATGGGGTGGGTTTGGTTCATCACCCATGGTTTCTGATGGGCTTGGGCTTTCTGTTGAAGAACTGGGTATGTTGACAATTTCGTCCGGGCGGATTCTAACTAGTCGATTTGTTTGGTCTCTAAAAGACACGATCATAGCCTAGCTAGCACATCGAGTATGTTAACATGCATATATTCAATTGATTTCAACACAGATAAGCACAAATTACACAAGTGACACACCAATTCAAGCACACAGGAGTGCTTGATGCTGTTGTTTAAGAGAGATACAGCACTGGCAGTGCACAGTGCAGGTAATGTGCAGCACAGCACAGCTTATGCACAGCCCAGTTGTTGGCAGGTGCACAAGGAAAGCAAAGAATTGTGTGAGGTGCACAGGGTAATGGGTTGTGCTCACTCAAGGTGAAGCATGTGCTGGGTTTGTGTATTTGAAAAACAACAAGCTATTGCTAACACAATTTCTGCTACTCAACACTCACTCTAATGTCATAGGAGCACACACAAATTATAGAAGCTGATTCACAGATGCAACAGATGAAAAATTTTAGCAATCTATAACACACTTGTCATGCGCAGATGCAACAGATGATGTCAACAGGGTCAGTTGACCTCAATTTTCAGAGAGTTATGCACCAAAAATTTCAGGGCAATGGCTTAACAGGGCTTGTCAACAGGTTTTCAGGCTTGCACAAGTGAAGATGACAACAACTTGGTAGATTATAGCTCACCCAATATCTCACAGAGTAAAGCATACATAAGGGTACAGGGCATGTGGCATCAACTCACTCAGTTGATGTCAAGAGTCTGAGTTGATATCAACTATCTCAGTTGACTTCAACTTGGGCTTGCAGCAAACTTGGCTATCCAAGTTGCAGCTCACACTCAACAGCTTCAGGGACTGGAGTTGAGCACAGGGCAGATGGAAGCTAAGGGTTACAGCACAGGCCTTGTAGAGGCCAAGATTTCACAGTGGCAATGTAGCTAGTTCAGCCAATGATTTGATGCACAGTTCACAAAAGCA
The DNA here is from genome assembly GCA_023531295.1 of Papaver armeniacum. Classification (NCBI taxonomy): domain Eukaryota; kingdom Viridiplantae; phylum Streptophyta; class Magnoliopsida; order Ranunculales; family Papaveraceae; genus Papaver; species Papaver armeniacum. The sequence continues at coordinate 164,208 of JAJJWW010001111.1, read as the reverse complement.
TACGATTTCAGCTAACACAAATTTCTTCCTCAAATGCCACAGAGTCATGCATAAATTCCAGATATTGCAGGGTTGAGTAATACTCAGCAAAGTGGCTAGCTTATCATGCAAAGATGGTGTATCATGCACATATTCGGAGATACTCGGCCAAATTTCAGGTGTTGCAGATTATGAGAACAAGTGGCAGAATGCATAAAGCAAAGTAGTTAGCAAACACAAATTCAAAGTGATATATGGATCAGCAACAGAGCAATGAAGCACAGATCATAGAATTGATGGCTTATTCACATATGCATATTGGTCAGCACAAAGTTATAGCATTCTGAGCTAGCATGTGTGTAATGGAAATATTCAGATGATTACCAACAATTTCAGAGGCTCAGGGTTTGCAAGACTCTAATTTATCATGCATCCATGGAGTATCACACATATATTCACCACACAGAGCAAGGTTAGAAGAACGATACCACCGATAAAAATCGGGTTTAGGCAATTCCACACGTTGTCCTGCGCTTTTCCTTGTCTTCCTTGAGTTTGCTCAGCTGCACCACAGGTACCTGTTAGCTCAACAAAGAGTTTTAGTTCTCTGGAGTGCACAGATAAAACAAGGAGTTTAAAACAAGAGAGCACTAATGCTGAAATTTCAAAACAGGGATTTTGCAATATGAAGATTGGGAGATAATGCCACAAAAGTTAACTCTTGGAATTAAGCACACAGAAGTGCCGAATCAGGCAAGCAACAATATGCAATCAGGGAGGCAATGCTTATGGGAGTGGTGACTTATGCTCACAGATGCAATGATTCTCATTAACTGGGATATGCTCCCAACAAATCTCAGCTAGCATAGATGAGGGTTTAGCAAGTAGTACATGGAGGTCACAATGCAGCTAAAATGAAACAAATGTGACAGACTACGCCAGGCTAGCTTGAGCTCAGTCTAGGCCAGATGCTGACTGAGATAGCAGATGCAATGCACTATGATCTTATAGCTTCTTTTACCTTCAATGGTTGTTCACAGATGACAAAAAACTATAGCTGATGTTACAAATGAGTTATGCTCAGGCTGAAGACAGAGTTTCTGAGTGAAAATGAGAACTAAAGAACACCTAATACTACTCATACAACAGCTGACACAGTAGAGGAGGTCAGCAATCTCAGGATGAAAATTTTAATGAAACTGAGGTGACAATTGTACTCCTCTCTAGTACTGAGTGAGCAAGAGGCATTAACATATGCACACTAGCAGACTTACTATCTAAGCTACAACATGTGCAAACTGAGAGAAAAACAGGTTACAAACAAGTTACAAACTGCAAGAGACAATAAGATAAACTAAGAACAACAAAAGACTAACAATAACAAATGCAGAGATATACAGAGTTAAGCTAAGTTACACTAGCAACAGAAGGTAACAAGGATGATTCTTACACATATATACAAAATTTAGAATGAAAACCAGTTGCGTAAGCACTAATGAGCAACACAACAACACTACCAAATCCCCGGCAGCGACGCCAAAAACTTGGTAGGCTGAGAAAAGTGTTTTGCCTACAGTGTAACTACAAGTGCACAGTGCCTATTGGAGGCAGGGCAAGTACAGGTCGATCCTCAGGGAGATGGAGTGTGTAAGGTTGAACTGAGGCTTCACAAAACTGATTTTCTAGAGAAGTAACACAGCTGTAAGTTGGTTTTGGTGTCGATACGACTGATTGGAGTAGTGTTTGTAAACTAAGGTGACAAATGAGCACAAGGTGTTGTAAATTATTGGCTGAGGGTTACTAGGATGGTCAATTCCACCCTCTAATCCTATGCTAAGGTAAAGCAAAGTCTCACTGTGTTCTTGTGCCTTCCCTTGAAGGCCTTAAATGGAAGTTTGATTAACTAATTCTCCTTACTTACCCCTAGTATCAATGGTCTTCTTACAGTACCATTGATCACAGGTGAGTTTAGTTCACTAGCTAACTTATAATCCTAAACATTATACATATCAAGAACATAATGAGAATCTAATTAACTTCACATTGAATTAAAGGGTTTCACTTGCACCCTAGTTAAGTGACTTAGAACATCATGCAAAGCTTAAAACAAACTTGAAATTAAATTACAAATTAAAACCCTAAAAAGTTATTGTCCTCTCTCTCACATGAAGAACACTTGATTTTATACCTCCCAATCACTCAAATTTACAATTAATGCGAACCCAATCTTGTTCCCTCTTCAAATTCGGCTCTGGTAGCCATTAATGCTCTGAAAGTTGAAACCCTAGCTCCAACTATCTCAACCCTAGCTTCTAGGGTATGGGAGAAGCTAATGGAGAAGATAGGCAGAACTAGGGGTGGCGGAGCAGGTGGTTGTGGTGGCTGTGTTGCTGCTGTTGTCGGGAGAAGAGATGGTGAAGGTGGTGAGGTGGTCTGCAACTGGTCGGGGGAGAAGAGAATGTATGGGTTTTCTCTGGTTTTGTCGGGGGAGGAGAAAGAGAAGAGAAAATGTGAAATGGTGTGTTTGGTCGATGGGTAAGGGTATAGGCGGCTTGGGTGTGAGGCAGGAGCATCGAGAGTTGATGTGCATGAAGGAGCGAGCGTTGGATGCGGGGGAACCCGATGCGTGGGCTGATGCGACCGTAGGATGCAAATGGATCAAATCTCACGGCTCAGAGTAAAACGGGCTTTGGATCCGGGTTATGGGCCGGGTCTTGGATTGCTCAAGCCCATGTCTTGTAAATGGGTTGCTACTTGTTGGGTTGCAACTGATGCGCGCGCGGGCTTTGGCTTTTTGCTCCATAGACGCTCGTCTCCAATTTTCTGCTCTTTTGGCTCCTCAATTTCTCCGAGCTTTATTTACTACCTAAAAACACAAAATTAATTAGTACAAATATTTATTCTTGAAAACAGGGAAAATACAAAATTTGGGATAATATCTGATTTCTGAGCACAAAAGATGAGTTAAATGCCAATAAAAAGATGTAGAACTATGCAATATTTGGCACTCATCAGTACCAAAGACCAATGTTCAAGGATCAATCAATTTCAATCAACAACCAAAGGTTGGATTTATCAATTGATCGATTCAACGCACAACCTGTGATATTTCAATTATATAACAAAATATAATGCGGAAAGACATAACACAGACACCAGAAGTTTCGTTAACGAGGAAACCACAAATGCAGAAAAACCTCGGGACCTAGTCCAGATTTGAACACCACACTGTATTAAGCCGCTACAGACACTAGCCTACTACCAATGAACTTCGGACTGGACTGTAGTTGAACCCTAATCAATCTCACACTGATTCAATGTACAGTTGCACTCCTTACGTCTCTGATCCCAGCAGGATACTACGCACTTGATTCCCTTAGCTGATCTCACCCACAACCAAGCTACGACCCAAAGTCGAAGACTTGATAAACAAATTTGTCTCGCACACAAAAGTCTATAGGAATAGATAAATCTATCTCCCACAGAGATACCTATGAGTTTTGTTCCGTCTTTTGATAAATCAAGGTGAACAAGAACCAATTGATATACCAGACTTATATTCCCGAAGAACATCCTAGCAATATCAATCACCTCACAATAATCTTAATTGTATGGTAGCGAAACAAGATATTGTGGAATCACAAACGATGAGACGAAGATGTTTATGACTACTTTTTATCTTTCCTATCGGAGATTAAATCTCGAGCCAATCTTAAAGAAGATTGTACTCAAACATGATAGAAGATGCAAGATCGGATCACGCAACTACGGAGAAAATAGTTAGGTCTCGGCTTCACAATCCCAATGAAGTCTTCAAGTCGTTAACCTACCGGGTTTCGTGAAAACCTAAGGTTAAAGGAAAATCGACTCTATCTTATGCAACTAGTATCACACAGAAGGTGTGGGGATTAGGTTTCCCAGTTGCTAGAGTTCTCCTTTATATAGTTTTCAAATCAGGGTTTGCAATCTAAGTTACCCTGGTAACAAAGCATTCAATATTCACCGTTAGATGAAATCCTGATAAGATTCAAGCTAATATCTTTCAACCGTTAGATCGAACTTAACTTGTTACACACAAATGAAATGTACCTTCATTTAGGTTTACGTAACCGTACCTAAAGGTGTACACCGTGTTGGCTCAACAATAGTTAACCAAGGTTAGCCATATGAACACTCTCATATCAACCTTATTCATCTTAACCATAACTAGTTCAAATGACTCAAACGAAACTAATTAAAGAGTTGTTCAGTTACTATATTCTCATAGAAGTATACAAGAACACAATCGAAGCAAAATTGGTTTGATTCACTCGAATCAATTCATGAACATTATAGCCACGGTTTGCAAAGAATGCATTCCTTATTTTATAAATGTATTAGTTCATGTACATAACCGATTTTAGAAATTTAACCTTCAAGTATGCAAACGGGTACGCATTCCTTGATGAAGTCACTAAGTTTCAACTCTATGATATCATCTAAAGTAAAGTTGATATGTTCTCTTTTGGTCATGAAGTATCTCCATCAGAATTTCATTAGGATCCCACTAGTTTTCGTACCTTTGCCAATTTATATTGACAAAAATGGGGAGAATTAATGCGTTGTTCACACTACAAATACATATGGTTTACAGATCATTATGTAAGAGGGGGTGGTTTTCATTGTGAGATGAAGTATTGATTAAGTGGGAGTGATACATATCACAGTAGTATTATTGTCAAAGTTGTGATACAATTGAACTTTGATGTTGTGTAATAATACTATGATGGATCTTCAACAAGTACATGATGAACACACGCATAGTTGAAGAACCAAGGAAATCAAGCATGTCGGATTTTGGTGCTCTAATGCTTTTAACAAGTACAATCCATATGTAAAATGGTTTTGTCACTAAAATTGACAAAGGGGGAGATTGTTAGAGCATTGCTCGGTTGAAGCCACTAGCGTTGGTATGTCAAGTTAGTTGTCAACTTTAGTTTCCAAAATGCATTCTTGATTTATTATACCAAAGATAGTTTCAGACTAGATTAAGTCTAAGAAGTAGAATCGAAGCTATCCTTGAAGGATGAAGTTTGAAGACTACAAGAAGACATCAACAAGGACTTCATCAACAAAGGTATGTGGTAATTGATTTCATTTGGATTATTTTTCAATTCTACCTTTCTAATCTATCGAAACAAATGCTCACTCTATGGAATAATTCCAATGACGGTAAATGTACATTTATGTATATATACTCGAGGTTATTTGAGCCACGACTTTTGTGACAATAAACTTTATCCCTGGAAAGGTTCTCTTGTTATAGTGAATGAGCTTACGAATTCAACGAGCCAAGAATCACTCAATTCTGAGTTATAACGATGAAGTTATGAGTGATTTATTAAAGTAACAATTATAAGTGTTGCTGTAATTGTTACAGTTCATTAGTAGGAAACAATCCATGAACTGTTTGTAACGGTTCACGGACTTGAGCCCAACTACGTGACTAAAAGCCTTTTTTAGTCAAGTTCTTGATGTTTCCTTATCTAGGCAAGATGGCTATTAATCCAAACATATTTGATTACCATATTAAAGTGTTTGTGATATCTTTTACTTCCTGCCTAAGTTAAAATGTGATTTATTCACATAAATACAATATTTGCTAATAATTATTTATGCAAGTTATTTGTAACTTAGGTAAGACTCCCATAATTAGGAGAGTCTTGAAAAAGGAAAATAGCCTAAACCCTAGCTTAGCCTTCAAGCTAACCTATTCACTATAAATAAACAGTTTGTGAATGCTAAACCTTTTTCATCCCCTTTGAAATTGGTGTAAGCTTCATAAGGTTGTTTTCCATGTCTTATGTTCTTCGTGAACAAGTGTGTGATAAAAGTCTTTGTATTGGGGATCACAAAGCCGAGTTGGATTTAATCTTCGTGATTGTCATACAACTTGTAATCTAGGTTTTTCACCTCTTGTTTATTCTAATTAAGATCTTCTCTTATGATATAAAACCATTCAAGAGTTGTTGATCATAAACCCTAGGTTTTGATAGATTTCAGTTCTCGATCGTATACCAACACTTGTTAGTCGAAATCGGAACTAGAAAGAAAAACTTCGATTAAGGTATCTCGTAAAAATCCTTAAGAAGTTTTAAACAAGATATCTCTAGATTTATTCTAGTTGTTCTTGTTGTAGAATAATTAGGTTTCTCTTCCTTTTCTTGAAGAGTATAATAAACCCTAATCTACAAGTTTGTTTTTGATATTAATTTTATCTAGTAATTGTTTTTATCAAAACAAACACAAAATTTCCAAAACCTTGATTTACATCTAAAGGGAAATCGATTCGGTGTTTTGTGAAAACAAAAGATCGAAAAATATCAACCGTATTGTTGTATCTTCTCAAGAGAACCTTGTTCTGCCAAAAGATTTTCGGGAATAACTTCTAAAGAGAATTTGTGTTCTGCTAGAAGTTATACGAGAAGAATTCCTAAAGAGAATCGGTGTTCTGCTAGGAGTCCTACAGGTGCTTGAATACAGCTGAAGAAGGTATTACATCTAGTCCAAATAAGTAGTAGGAAATTGGTATAACAGCTTATAATGAGTGTGTGTTTATTCTGGACTAGGTCCCGGGGTTTTTCTGCATTTTCAGTTTCCTCGTTAACAAAATTCTGGTGTACGTGTTATTGCTTTTCCGCATTATATTTATTTATATAATTGAAATAATACAGGTTGTACGTAAATCAATCACAGTTGTTAAGTCCAACCTTGTTTGTTGGATAAGAATTGATTGATCTTGGACACTTGATTTTGTTATTTTCACATTGTTAGACCAGTCTGGACTAACCCTGTTTTAAGTGGACACCGTGTTGAAATATTCCTTTAGTGATTGTTGCTTAAAGAGGTTTATACACGGTGGGTCTTAAATAGGTTGTGATAAAAACAAAAGATATTGGTTTGATACCATCCAAGAACTCACACACTATAATGAGGTTTACGGACTTGTTTCTGTTTAACTCTGATTGTGTTGAGAGAGAGATATAACTCTTGGATATATTTTTCTTTGATTGAGTCTGTCTGTCTAGTTGATTCTCTTGAAAGTATATTGGAGTTCGTCCATTTAGATTGCCAAACGAAATATTGGGTGTGGTTGTTAGACCCCCGCCTTTTCAGTTACTGACAAAAGTATGATCGTCACAATCAGAAGGTGAAAATCTGCATCAACATGGTGAAGCGTGTAAGAGGGAACTTGTTTTCAATGGCTGAGATGTGTAACATGATAAGACCAGTCCGATGTGGGGAGTGTCATCTGACTATGCGTGAAAATTTTGAATTTCATGCCCCTCGGTTCTATTGAAAAGATTATTACAGGAATTGAAAGTTGCAAATGGTGGATGTGTTTCCTGGGAAAGATGCACTAGCTGATTTCTCTTGAACGCTTTTATTCAATGTTTAGGACTCTTTTCAGAGGTGTTTTGGAAGATAAGAGATAATTTGATTTTCTGATTTTGAATGAGCAGGTAATTGTTTTGTGAGGATTTTGAAATTTTGTAATGATTCATGAGTAATTTTCTGAAAGGAAATAATGCTTCGATTAACTGATAAACTGAAATCCTAATTATGAATGCAAGCTAGTGCAATCATTTTGGAGGAATTACAAATATTGCATGAAATAGGGAAACACTAGGAAAATGATGACACTCTAGGAATTGAAAGGTTTGAGCCACCTCGAATGTATTACTACTCATTCTAGTTTATCGGTACCAATGAGTTTGCAGTATCCTCCCATAATAATTTCTCCAACTAGGTATGGCGCACCCTCCCCTTTTGGGAAATTTGGTGAAGCAGGTTAAGCACCAACAGTAATTGTTAATACCAAATCTCCAACTTGAAAATGATTTGGGCGTTGTACAACTACTTGGTTTTTGGACTTGACCGTGATAGCTTCTAAACATTTGATAAAATATTGGAAAGAAACGACATCCCACTCGCATCGCCTAGCGACAGCTGGGTTGATGATTGGATCGAGTCCCCAGGTCTTGACGGGATGAGAAGTGACCGGTTGTAAAAAAGGTTGTTCGATAAGACTTACTTGCGTTCGGAACCTGCATACAAATGTTGCTCCACTCTCTCCAGGTAATTGTGTCACGTATGCGAGTTATCGATACGGCAACATATAATCTTCAGGATTGGACGGCTTATTGGAGATCCTCTCAGGTACAGACATTGGCAAAGGGCATAATCCTAGCTTCGTTTTGTTGTTATGTATCCATGAGCGCCCCAAGACCATATCATAATTTGAGTATTCCTTAACAATATGAAACTTGGCGTGTGTTAGGGCATCTCCTACCTTGATTTCGAGATTAATGTACCCGTAAGCATCTTTCGACTCATTTTCTGAGTTTTTGATCACAATTGGGAAGTGAACAACTTCTTGCTTTGAAATTCCTACAGCCTTCAGAGTCTTGATAGTGACAATATTTAAGTCAGAGGTTGCATCAATCAATGTGCTCTCGAACTCGACGCCTTTGAGGTGAGCAGTGGTTAGGAGTCCCCGGTTACACACACTATCTGCATCCTCCCGGAGAGGTTGAGGTTTAGGAACAGCTTCCACTGAAAACAATCGTTTGCCTGACACGACACGATTAAGAGCTGCGAACATGTCTTGACGTTGTGCCTTGGAGAAATAGAGAATCTCGCATAAATGATCCATCATAGATTGCATAGTTTTGTGGATGGAGTCCCCGGAAAACATGAAGCTCCTAACAGGAAGAGGATCTCTGTAAACTCCCTCATTGCCTAGTTGAAGCTCTCCTGCATCCACATTCTCTTTGAAAATGCGCTCAATTTGTTGCAGTCACTGGTGGGGTGATTGACGAACCTATGGTAACGAAAGTATTTGGGATCTTCCATTTATTTCTCAGTTGGTGGACGTCTGATAGGAGGTAGCTTGATAGCATGATCTTGAATCCATGCCTCCAGGAGCTCAATTACCTATTCGATTGGAAGTGGGAAGTTCGGAGTAGCCTCTCATGTTTCTTGTTGATGTGCAAGAGTCTTAGTTGCTTTTAGAGCATTGCTCGGTCGAACTCGCATGCGTTGCTATCTCAAGCATGTTTGTCAATGTTAGTGATCAAAACTGTAAGTCTTGATTTCTAGTCTACTATAGCTAAGTCTCGACTAGGATAGAAAGTGTTGTTGAGCTCAAGAACTCCATGTCAATCATCATACAAGACGAAGGACTACTCAAGGAACTGGTGGAACTTCATCGACTAAAATGTACGTGGAGACTTGAACTTATCTATCACTCAAAAGTCTATCTACTCTATCTCCTATTTTGAGACAAAAGTCATTTTGCTATACAGACTTTGATTATACACATTTGCTATTTCGAGTTTAGAGTTTAACTCGCCTATCTATTTCTCGAAATATGTGTTAGTAAGCTTTCGCTTTGGCCAAGTTCATTTTTACCTAGTGACGAAAGTCATGATATGTTTCAATCACTTTGAAAATTGCTTTGACGAAAAATGGTTTGTGAATAACAACTATATAACGTCCTCTAAGAATGTTTCAATGATTGAAATGAGAGTTTAGATTATATAACCAATGGTAGATATAAGCATTGTGTGGCAACACATATATGTATAAGTCCTTTGTAGGATCAGAATGTCGCAACATCAATACCTTTGCGAAATCTTTATACGACACACTGCGAAGATATCACAGACTGGTTACTGAAATGACGCAACAGATGACGACAGCTAAAACACGAGAAAGATGTGGAGACCGAGCGAGATTTAGAAGTGTTGTGAAGTCTAACACTTGTATACTTGCGAGAATATCGCAAGTCAGGTCCGAAAATAAAGGACAGCTTAGCTGTCACCCACTATGTAATGTCCTATATAAAGAGCCGAACAGGATTGGGAGAATGGGAGAGATCTTTTGAGAGTGGAGGGAAAGTTTTGAGGAGAGAGAAAGTCTAGAGCAATAGTTGTATTCTTGATTTCATTTCTTCTTTGTAAAATTCTTTAACTCAATTAATAAAAGGTGTGACTGTTGATCTTAAAGATGGGTTGATTATTATGAATTCTTGTGAGGGATGTATTGTAGGATTTCCTGCAACTACATAATGGCGCTAGAAATAGGGATTGAAGGTTGATATTGTGATTTGAAAGAATTTGGAGTAGTAGATAAAGAATTTCATATAGTTTTCAACGACTCATTAAGATTGAAAATGGCTAGAAGAAGAAATACATCAAAACAACCAACAACTATTAGAAGGAGCATGAGACTTGCTGGAAAAGGGAGAGATGAAATGGAGGAATCTTCAAGAGTGAACACAAGAAACAATGGAGAAAATCAAGTTCAACCGCCAATTCAACGTACACCAATACAAAATAGAACTGTGGATTATGACAGAGTGAGTGTACATACTTGGCGATCAGATTCTGTGGATGAAATGGGAGAAGAGCAGCAATTAGGAAGCAATGGACGAGAGGAGAGAGACCAAGAAGTAATTGGAGGAATAATTCATGGAAATGAAGAGATTGCAGCATTAGAGGCATTAAGGCAAAGAATACATGAAGAAAGGCGATTACAAGCAGAAGAGCGTGCAAATCTGACAAGGCAAAATCATGAGTTGAGGATGGAAAACATGAGATTACAAAGTAGAAGGTCAACAAGCACTACAAGATCAAGTTCAAGGTCAGCTAGAGAAGAAATAAGACGAAATTCGCCTGTAGAAAATGCTAATGAAGATACTCGAGAGGAAATACAAAATCTAGACGAAGAACGTCGCGAAAGAAGAGAAATAATAGAAGATCGCTATATTCAACATGGTGAAATTCTTCAAAATGGACAAAACAACGGAAATCAGGGAAATAGACAACGTCAGGAACGAAATAATCAAGATGGCGAAGAAAATCAGGGAGAAGGAAGAAGAGCATTACGTGGGAGAGAAGTTCAAAGAAATCAACAAATAATTGAAGATGAAATCGAAAGACATTACACTGAACAAGCACGTCTAGCTTGTGAGAGGGAAAGACTGAGAGCAGAAGTGGAAGAACAAGAGTTACAAGAGGCAATTCGCTAGAACAATCATGATAATCGAGAGAGAAGGCGTGAACAAAATCGCAATAATGGTAATATCAATGAAGAATATGATAGAGTACAAAGGAGAGTTGAAATGCGGCAAAGAAGAGAAAATGAGAAATATAACGGTGTGCGAATTCATGAAAGGAATGAAAGAGAAGATCGCAGAGAAAGACGAGAAGAAAATGATGAACAAGAAAATGAAAACAAATATGAACGCAGAAGAAGAGAGGCGGAGTTAAAAAGACCAATGGATCCAAATTCTGGTGTAAATGAACAAATTTTGAGAGAGTTAGCGGAAATGAGAGGAATGTTAAATAACAAAAGAGAAGGAGGAAGGAGACAACTGGACGAAGCCATAGAAGAATCTGCGAAAACCCCATTCACACAAGAAGTACAATTAGGAGGAATACCCCCAAAGTGCAATTTACCTGCGTTAAATAGCATTTTTGACGACACAACTTGTGCAGTACAACACATCAAAGCTTATGTGAGATGTATGCTGCAATGGGAAAACCATGATGCTGTATTGTGCAAATATTTTGCATCAAGTTTAACAGGAGAGGCCTTGAAATGGTTTGAAGGTTTGCCAAAGAATACTATAACATCTTTCAACCATTTTCAAGCTACATTTTTAGGGGCGTATATAAGTAACAATTCCTCGCGACCTGGCATTGAAGATGTATTTGGGTTAAAGCAAAGGGTTGGCGAAAGTTTGAAACATCTAACCATGAGGTGGAAGACAATGTGTAGTGATATGGCTGGTCGTGTGGATGATAGATACCTCATTCTATCATTCATCAACGCTATGTTCGCAACCAATCTGTTATACATTCAAATTTTCAGAGTCAAGAATACAATCACAATGACTGAGTTGCGAGAATTTCAGGAAGAGTATATTACTCTTGAGGAAAAGCAAAATGAGATGGAATCATACCTGATTCTGAACACAAGTTCAAAAGCAAAAAATGCAAGTTTGTTACTTAAGTTGATAAATATAGTGGCGAGCACTTCGCAAGGACAACAAGGGAGGATAATGGAAGATAGTCGGTAGAAGCTAGTAGCTATGGGAAGTCGTGATCAAGAAGAATTCAGAGAGAAAGAAACTTCTATAGCCGTGGTGATTCTTTTTATATTTCTGCAATCATTTGTTGAATGTCCATGAAAATGGTGATAAGAGCAAAATTCATGACTTATGTCGCTGAGGTGGTTCACTCCCCATGTTCCATGGCGCGGGTATGTTTTCCATCAAGATTATAGCTTCCCATATTTTCTCCACACTAGCATTCAGAGGTGGCATTTTGATTTCTTACCATATTATCTTATGACTTCCCCGTCCTCTATGATAGTTTTGCCTCGACCTCCATAAGTTTCTTGTGGCTGATCAAGTCTTTGAATTTTGTTATTTCTTGGCAAGTCTTGACGTATGCCGCACTCGGCGCAAGAAAACCCCACTTAGGGTGCAGTCTCGTAACCATAAGCCCTATAGGCAAAAGGGATAAGAGGCTGCGAAAACAACCTGGTTGTTGTTAAGACCGGATGGGAGGAGCCAACCTTGTATGGTAGAGGTACGCCTCCTTGAAGGGGCAACCAGGGGGGAGATAAGGGCGGCACCCTCCATTAGGGAGCTGATAAGTGTCTTAAGGCGCAAATGTCATGAGGCTTTATTTTCGCAAGAAAATTTAGGCTTGTCATATTTGTGCGATAATCCTGAAGAGGCAATAATACAAAAGAAAAAGATAAGACGAGATCAATGGGTCAAGACATGAAAGTGTAAGGACGTCCTGCGATTTCGTCGCAAGACGGCAATGTCATGGGGCTTTATGTTCGCAAGAATATTTAGGCCTGTCATATTGTCGCATGAAAAATATCCTGCAGAGGCAATAATACTAGAGAAATGATAAGGCAAGATCAATGGGCCGTTACATGAAAGTGTAAAGACGTCATGCGATTTTGTCGCAATGACAAGAGGTGGCGAAATAAGACCTTTAACTAGGAAGGCAAAATAAGACCACATAAGAGAAAAATAAAAAATGAAATCTTAGAAGAAACCAAGAAATATCTAATTGCGAAAATACAGCAGAAACAGCTGCGCGACCGAGGCATGAATGCATGTTGCTATTCAAAAGTAGCTTGCTTAATATTTCTTTTGAATACAAATAATGAGGCAAGTATGGGAATGAATAGAATAAGAACATGTTATTTGTCTCCAAATGAAAGATTTACGCACGAATAAAATGAAAGATTGATAATATATTGATTAACCATATTGCAAAAAAGAATTGCTTTTTTTAATATGTGCAGAAAGGAACAAAAAAGATAGAACTTGCATTTGAAGATTCAAGAAATTCGCAGCAAAAGATTACAATGATTGGAGATCAAAAGAATGAATGTACAGATATTACAAAAAGAGAAAGAAAGAAACAAAACTATTTCTTGTTTGACTCCTCTTCTTCATCATCTTCATCAAATCCTTCTTCTTCTTCACCTCCATCAGATTCTTCTTCTTCGCTAGCATTATCTGTCGAAAATATCCGGAGGAGGTGCATTCTTGGGAATTTCTTCTAAGAGGCAAGGATATGTAGAATGAGGAATGTATTGTCGTCGCAGACCGTCTTAATAGTCTGATTGCGAAAAAGAATAGCGTCATTCTTAAAGTTCGCAACAATAATCTTTAGCTGACTCTTCAGTCTAGAGCATTTATCATTGCGAGAAGAAAGATCCTTTGCGAGCTCCTCTTTTTCAGACTCAAGTTCTTCAACTCTTTGCGAAATCTCTCTTCAACTTCTGCGAATATATAACAATGAATCAGCAACTTGATGACAATTTATGAAAGACGAACAATTAATAAAGAAGAACAGTTAACAACCTTCTCTGTCAGAAATCATATTCCTAACCAAGGCCGTGTGCTCAGCTTGAAGACTAACATTTACACCTAAGTTATTTCTGGCATCATCTAGAACTTTCGCAGCCCAAGCGAACTCATCATCATTATTTATGAGAAGAAGGGAACGAATTTGATTCTCTCTTTCGCTAAGTATAACATTCCTGCGGTTAGAATCATCACGTTCAATTTGACCTCAAGAAGAGTTTTTTGGAATTTCGCTAACGCTTGAGCACCGTGACTACCGATGTGATCTTTGTCATCTATGAGGTCACTGATTTTGGTTCTTAAAGTAGTGATCTTATCTTTAGAGTCAAGATAGAAACGCTTAAATTGGTTGGCTACGCCCAAGCTGGATCTATGGTCAATTTCTAAGAGGCGAAGTTTGGATTTGAGTTCATTTATGGGAAGAGATTCAATCTTGTCATTTGAAAAACTATTTAAAGAATTATTAAGGTGTTCAAGGAGGGTATTATTATCCATAGAATTGGGGAATGTGTGAAGGAGAATGGCTTCATCAGAAAGATTATAAACGTCTCATAAAAATGATAAGTTAGATGAGGGAGGATAATGAGAAAATAAAATAAAGGAAAAATGAAAAGTTTCATACCATAAAGTTGCTTATTGGCATCCTAAAGACTATATATTTTGTCATTTTGAGAAGAAGAATCAGCTTCTAATTGTTTGTTCTTCTTGCGAAGATCAACAACTTCAGCTTCCAGTTCTTCGTTTCTCTTGCGAAGTTGAAGATTCTTCTTTTCGATAATACCACGTCTCTTTTCCAAATCAGAGGCAACAGCGAAAGAATCTTTCCCAGTCTGCAAAGGAAAATAAAGAAATTGTCAAGATATAGTATAACTTCAAATTATAATTATAAAGAAAAAGAGAAATGAAGGCATACCAAGATACCAAGAGAATTCATAAAACTAGGAGTCACTGATCTGGAGACCCCATGAAGAGAATCACCACCATCTAATAAAGGGGCATCACAGATATTCGCAAGTGCTCTGCATGTGCTAGTGAGATGATCATCTCCGATCCCTTGCATGGAGTCAGAGAAGATGCTGGACAGTTGTGCCATAGAAGATTCGGGTGGAAAATCTTCCCTCGCGAAAGATGTATCAACATCATCATTATCGTCATCATCAGAGCTTTCGCCAGAATGAAGATTTGAAGGAGAGGGAGCGAGAACTTTTCGCTTCTTTGAAGGTGGAGTAGCAGATTTCTCCTTGCGAAGAGAACCTTTACCTTTGCCTTTGGCCTTCGCAACCTTAGATCCTTCTTCTTCTTCAATAACTACAACACCAACCTTCGCACACAAATGAAGATAAGAAACAGAGGCAACAATATTGTTAAAAGTATAAAAAATGTTTCTTACTTCATCTGTGATGGAGCGTAGAGCAGATAAAGTGCTAGCCTTTCCAGTCCTATTATAGCTCGATCTCAGCTTTTTAATCTAAAATTTTCGCAAGAATTAGAGAACAAGAAAGTAACAACAAATGAAAGATTATAAAGTGAGCAAGATTTGAAGACATACTTCTTTCGCTTTCTCGGGCCAATTAAATACCCAAGGATGATAAGTGGCGAGATTCGCAGAAGCACATTTGAACCTGAAATATAAGGTCCCTTCAAAACCAGTGGAAAGACGCACCATCTGTCGTCTTTAGAGTGACGAGGAATATTATTCTTGCCAGAATGCCAATCAATATCCTGCATAAGTATTCTATCGCTGACAATATTTTCTTTCCTCTTCAAGCGAGCACCCCAGCGAGTTTTATCATTTTTCATGTTTATTACTTCATAATTCTCAAAGAAACTCTCCATGGTGTATTTTTCGGCGAGTATTTCTAAATCCTCATATTTAGGATCCCTAACTTCTTTTGGATAGAGATCCTTTACCAAAGACCGCTTGGCGAATTCAAGTATTAAACCGAATGCGGTCCCCACTTAATTGGTAGATGGCTCGCGAGAAGTTCGCATGAGCAAGAATTTCATAGAATAAGGGAAGATTCGTATCATAAAGACCAAGCAAAACTATGATTTCTTTATCATCACAATGATGATCGTAAAACAATTTAGCGAGAAAGAATGGATTTAGATTCTTGATTGGGAATGGTGGTTAATGTAAAACCTCTCCTTCGAGATTTTTTGAATCTCTTCAAGAGAAGTTTCTTATTTACGACCGGCTGGCCATTTTAGTATGGGAATGAAGAAGAAATTAAAGATCAAAAATGTGGAAACAAGAAAATTTACAAAGGAGGAGCGGAATTTACGGAGAAACAAGAAGAAAAGTTGTAAAAGATAAGAAGGAAAGTAAAAAAGAAGAAAAGAATAAGAATAATATATAGAGAGAAGGATTCTCGAGAAGATAAGCACATTTAATGCGAAGAGTAGACGTGAACGGTTGAGAAATAGCGGTTGAAAAGGACGTGTCAAAAAATGGATGGAAGAAGAGATACGTGTAATAAATTCTGCGTAAAAGTACAAAATCATGTCAATACAAAAGAATATGGAAAAATAAACGACTGCGGCATCATGAAACACTAATTCTCATGACACTCTCTCCTTCGCAGAGAAGACATGAGAAGAGGCAAGATAGAGGATCAGAATGTCACAACATCAATACCTTTGCGAAATCTTTATACGACACACTCGCGAAGATATCGCAGATTGGTTCTAAATGACGCAACAGATGACGACATCCAAAACACGAGAAAGATGTGGAGACCGAGCGAGATTTAGAAGTGTTGCGAAGTCTAACACTTGTATACTTGCGAGCATATCGCAAGTCAGATCCGAAAATAAAGGACAGCTTAGCTGTCACCCACTATGTATTGTCCTATATAAAGAGTCGAACAGGCTTGGGAGAAGGGGAGAGATCTTTTGAGAGTGGAGGGAAAGTTTTGAGGAGAGAGAAAGTCTAGAGCAATAGTTGTATTCTTGATTTCATTTCTTCTTTGTAAAATTCTTTAACTCAATTAATAAAAGGTGTGACTGTTGATCTTAAAGATGGGTTGATTATTATAAATTCTTGTGAGGGATGTATTGTAGGATTTCCAGCAACTACATCCTTTTTCCTTGAACCGAAGTTTGCGAACTTTGTTGATCAAGAGAACCGGAATAAGAGCCGTGGACTGGCGGAAGTTCTCGACCCGAGAAATTCCGCTAGAGTTTGAGAACTCCTTCCGAGAACTTAAGTCCGCGAACTAAGTCTGCGAACTTAAGCTGGTTATATCTAAAAACGATTGTTTGTGAACTCATTCATATTAATTAAGGAATGCTAAATGCAAACCGTGGCTGTAAAGTTCATGAACCGATTCGAGTGAATCAAATCGTTTTTGCTTCGATTGTGTCTTGTGTAGTTACATAAGATTTCCTTGCAATTGATGTAAAACCCCCTTATCCTAAAATGTATTCCGTTTAGTGTAGTATCCTTAATTTTAGGTTTCCATAAAATTTCCACTAGGAGTAATGGACGTGGATTTTTGGAGAAAGAAAAATCTCGAGAAAGTTTTGACTAGAGAGAAAAAGGAAATAAAGAAAAGAAACGCCTAGTAGAATACTAGGGTTAAGTCATTTTATTCTTTTCAACCACCTAAACTTTTTCCCTTGAAAACCTTAGTATCCGTAAGAGAAAGTTAAAGGAGAAGGACGACCGATACGAAGACTAAAGGCGAGAATCGTTGAAAGAGTATTTTTCTTGCTACGAAATCAGGTAGGTTTTCTAACTCTTATGTTCTTTCTAGTTTGGTCTAATAAATCTAAAACAGTTTTATAGAACCCTTCCCTGTTAAAAAGAAAGAAGAAGAAAGATTTGAGTTTAGAGATCAATGCAGTAGAGCTTCATAATAACGTTAAGGGAAGAAGAAGATGAAAAGCTAATAAATGTATTTTTTTTTTTGTAGAAATTGTTACAGGGCTTACAGCCCATAGATGTGCGGCCCAAAACAGATGTCTTTTGGTTTTCCCATCTCCATGTATATACATATATTATATCCATGTAATCTAAGCACTCTCTTATCAATTGCATCTTCTCTTTTCCCATTCCCTAATATTATACTGCAACACGTTATCACCACGATGCTCGACTGTAGAACGACAAGAAAAAAATCAGCGAATGGTATATATCACTATCATTTTTTTTCTTCCTTCAAACAGATCCATAACAAAAAAAAAAATTAAAAAAAAAATAATCATTTGCGTGATACGTTCATGGATCGTCTGCTTCCCATGGTGAAAATTCATGGGGACCCGTCTGTTCACTTTTGGAGTGGGGCAATGTGTATGATGGATCTATGTGTATTTCCTTAATTAATCAAAATTGGAGTGGGGCAATATGTGTATGTCAATCCATCGATCCATCGATCCATGTAAAGGCCTTCGCTCTCTATGTTCTCTGAAAAAGGGTATGTAAAAAAGACGAAACCCTTCCCCGTTCCGGCTCCTGTCCCCGTTCCGACTCAACCTGTCCAACCCGTTCCGACTCAACCCGGTGGCGTATTCCATTCTAACTGGGTTCCGGTGCCCTGTTCCAGATTGGATTAGGGTTGTGCGCGACCAAAGTCGTTCCAGTTTTGTCTATACACGGCGGGAACCAAACCCGAGGTATGTAACTATAATGTGGTTTTTTTTTTTTGTTTTTTTTTTACGATGAGCACTTGCTAGGCCTATTTATTTGTTTTTAGACCTTGCCTAGTTTTGCTTATTTTGCCTTAAGATAAATCCATATCATATAAACGGTCAATTTAAATTATGATTGCTGATCTCGATCATTAAGAATTTTGGCCTTAATGTTATTTTGTTCTCTTGAATATGATATTGGCTATGGTTAAATGGTTTCTTTTGTTCAATTGGTTGTACCTACTCGATTCCAATGCATTTATTTGGGGTTTATAAGTACTTGGAACATTATTGTGTACTCGATATTTTTCTCCCAAAAAAAAAAAAATCGAACGTTCCGTGGGATGTAATCCACTGGCTCGACTATGAAAGAGTCGATATTTTCAAAACATATGTTCAAATAAAATCACATGTATTCCAATTTTTGTGGAAGAACTCACAAAAGATTATATGAGTCAGAAAATTTTCATTTCTCTACTTCATCCATAATACTAACGAACCGGTATATGCTGAAGTATGACAACAAGAGAATTAAATATTTTTAATAATATATTCAACCTAAAGTAAGTGGTTGACGTGTGTAGTGATTCTCTTGGCCTATTGAGATAAAGAAATTTCTCAAATTAAGCTAAGTGTAGCAAAATTGAAAATGGAAAGAACCCCAAAGTAATGAGGGATAAGCATACCGACTCATATAAAGCATGTGAAAAGGGACATATATATCATGAAAAAAAAATATTTTTTTTTCCCCAGCAGTAATGACACCAAAGTATAGGTATCAATTGAACATGGGATCAGCAAAAATGTAATTCTAGCTCCCATCATAAATAAAAGAGTTGGAAATGCACCTTGGTCATAGGTGTTGGTATATACAATATAATGTGTATGTGTATCATAGTAACAACCAATTTTCACATCAACTTTAATAGCAACAAGAACTTTGCCTGGCCAATTGACTATCTTATCGAGCGCAGCACTGCTCATTTTTTTTCAAGATAGAACAAAGACGTCGCAAAATCTCTAGATGTACCAAGAGATAATCACACCTTGTTAAATTCCCAAGTAACCTGTGCAAATGGATATTATGCGGAACATCAAAATGATGAGAATGTAATTGATTGCATCTTTTATAGTCACTAAAGTATTTGGAAGGAAACATACTTTAGAGAGACTAATGAGTCAATTTAGTGAAATGTAAATCACTATAGTATTAATTTGGATTATTGAATCCATATTGATTCCAACGATGAAATGCTGGAAATTGACTCACACAGGCTTTGTGCATAACCATAAAGCAACTTTGGTTGTGACATGATGATCGTTTTGAAAGGACTCATGCGAACATCACTTTATTTGAGTGAACAAAATTTGGGAACAATATTGACAGAATGCGAAGTAATGACATATCTCTCAATAAGTGTTTTCTAAAGTACTAGATGCACAACCCCCTCCTCCGTTACATTATGCTTTTAAGTAAGAAAGCATATCACTCATTTTTACAAAGTCTTCAGTAAAATAGGATCGAGACCATCCTAAGATGCAAATGGTAAAAAAAATTCCATATTACAAAGAAAATAAGGTGAAATTTAGAAAAATATTCATGCAGAATGCGGACCATTAAAGTGACTGATGGATCTGGTGAATGTTTTGACATTTTGGACTAGTTATAGTTCCAAATAAATTTGCGTTTAAAAATTCCTAGCACATATTACACAATAAAAAGTGCTAAAGGCTCACCACCCTTATTAATGCTAGAGAATTTACATCAAAAAGACTTGATGAATATTGCATGTTTAATAGGATCAATATAGAGCATCTTATGCCAAATGGTCTCGCAAAGGCTACCATCAAAGGTTACAGATAGTGCCTAAGAAATAGGTTATGCGTACCAACCTATGTTTTATTGCTTTGGGGATATGCAATATTACACGCATCATACTTAATTCGTTTTAGAACCCAATATTAGTCAACCTTTTTCTCGTACACTGTTGGTAACTGGATTTAAACCTGACATTGTGTTCTTACGCATTTTTGGTTGCACTATATATGTGCCAATCCGAATCCACATCGTATTATGATGGGTCTTCAAAACTATTAAGTAGTTATGTTGGAAATGAGTTCCCAACAATTATCCGCATTTTAAAACTTTTGGCAGGAGATCTCTTATCGCTAGATTTGCGGGTTATCACTTTAATGAGACAGTCTTCCCGTCGTTAAGGGGAGATAAGAAAAAGTATTTTCTAAGGGAACGACAGGAATTGTCGTGGTGTGTTCCCACTGTGTCACATATTGATTCTTACACTCCACAAATGTAAATGTGAAGTGATAAAGAATATTCGATTTTCAGAATGCACACTGATATTGCTAAAGTGATGATGAGATCACACATACCAGCTGCAAACCTACCTGCAAAGTTACAAATCCTCAATACGGGATATACACCATAAACTAAGGTGTTGCAACTACACTCAGTGGAAGTGTGGTTTAGGCCGTGGCTCCATAAAGGAAGTTGGAGATACCATTTTGTTCGATCAATCCTCAACTAAAAAGGAAGTAGGTGAGTAAGGCACAACTTATTTATATCATCCGAAATCACCTCATAATATTGTCTCTGAATATGTCCATGAATCAAATGGGAGGACGCTCCGAAGTTTAATGATTCCAGAGAACAATGAAATCCTAAAGGATTATGAGAACACACACGAGTCAATGGAAAGATCGTAAGAGCATATTAATGATTATTTTTATATATAGTTGCTCAAGGAAATAGAGCACGATGAGATCGAACCATGCTTCTAATTGTTTAATTCAATAAATAGCATATTTGGCCTACACAATCCAGGTAGAACGTAGTTCTTTGACAAATATACGGGTATTTGGTGTGGTAGTGCTAACCAACCAAGTGTAAAGCCTATTGGACATACATAATTAATTTGTCACAAAGTATAATGGGAAGAAAGTAGTCTTAAAGTACAAAGACTCTCCTTGTGGCACGAGGTTTCTCACAAAGCCCTGGAATTGTTCTCTTGTAATGAACGTTATAGAGTACCGCTACTTAGTTAGCTTGGTAATTTCAAAAGGACTTGAAATGCAGCATATGTATGTGGTTGTTACATATCTCTGAAAGAATCAAGAGATAGAAGATATTTACAAAAGTATTTCATAGACTTTTGTTGCCCAAATCAAATGACTCTGTCAAATGACTCTAAACCACAGAGTGCGTTTGCAGTTAGATAGAACGCTCACTTATAGATTGAAGCAATCAGGCGGATGTGGTATACCCGTCTAAGTGGCTATTTGATTTGGAGGGGGATAGACAAGTAAGTTATTTTTCCTTGCGTATTCACAAGAAAGTTCCTAATTTGGAATTGTAGATATTTATGTCGACGGTACAGCCATGATGGGTACTCTTGATGTAATAAGAGACCTTAAAAGCTATTTAAAATCCGAATTTGAGATGAAAAATCTAGGGAAAGCTCGACCGAGTACTGAGCTTGTGGGATATTATTCCACCAGTTTGCATATGTCTAAAGTTGTCAGGCAATTTAACAAAGACATGCATCCTGATAGCACTCCCATGATTAGTCGAGGTTCAAATGTAAGTAAGTGACCATTTCGTCTTAAGGAAGATGACGAATATGTGTTGGGAGATGAAATTCCCATATATAAGTACAATAGACGCATTGTTGTACTTAGTATAATAATGTACTTGATTAAATTTTACATCCTCAGTGAACTTGTTAGCTAGATATAGCTCAGCGCCAACGCAACGTCATTGGAATGGTATAGTGAATGTAATCATGTACTTAAAAGTAACCATTGACATAAATTTGTTTTATCCCTACAAAGACATTAAAGGGAATGCTAATGAAAGTGCAATCCAAAAGTTTTTGATTATGAAGGAACAATAATCTCTTCTCCAACGAAAGTAAACAGGGGAAGATATGGTAGATTATTTTCTAAGTCATTACCAATATTCAGTTTCGAAAAATACATGACTAAAGGAACTGTCTGGAATAACTCTGAAAGTAATCAGGGGGAGATGCCGACATTAGGGGGAGGATCTAAGGATATGATGTAGACATAATTTACTTCGAAATTGAAGCTGTGTTGTACTCTTTTTCCCTTCGATCGAGAATAGTTTTTCCCCAAAGGGTTTTGTTACTCGACAAGTTTTTTAGCGAGACAATACTAAAAGCATCAAGTATGTTGAACGTTGAAGACATAAACATCGCGTTGATATTATTGAAAATATCTGAATCAAAGAAATGAAACACGATAGTCCGTTAAGCAACGTAACTTCCAGAATCAACAACATGGTTTTATAAACATCCAAGTCACCAAAGTAAAGTGTGATAAAATCCTTTTGATTGCATTAGACTAATGAAAATTGTTTGACATCAGGGGGAGCATCTAATGGTGTGTTGAACTCTTTTCCTTCACCGAGGTTACTTTTTCCCACAGGGTTTTGTTGCTCGACAAGGTTTTTAATGAGACAACAACAAACATAGGAAATGTAATTTCCCAGCTAAGGCTATTGTCTTTCCCACGAAGATTTTCTGCCTTAGGAGTTTTGAAGCAACTAGTCAACTTCAACGGAGCAAAGTGATCATCCGCAATGGATCACCTTTACCTGCATCTGTCACATTGTACTCTTTTCCCTTCGTCAAGGTTTTATCCTAGTGGGTTTTTCCTTGTCAAGGTTTTAATGAGGCAACGTATACGCATCCAACTATGTTCTAAGGTTAATTAATATTGTACTCTTTTTCTTTAGTTCAGGTTTTATCCTCTGGGTTTTCCCCGACGAAGTTTTAACGAGGCAATTAACTTAGACTCGTCGATCTTTGAAGATCGTATTGCATGTGATGAACTACATGTAAAGTAAGAGACAAAATGTGAAGTACTACATGTGAAGAGTTGTGGCAAGGTTTTATCCCACTGGGTTTTTCCTTGTCAAAGTTTTAGTAAGGCGATTGATTTCGGCACAAGTCATCAAGGAGAGGACGACATTTGAAGAACTACATTCAAAGCACTATGTATAAAGTTTTGTTATTGAACCGCACAAGGGGAGTGTTACAGGCCTACACCCCATAGATGTGCGGCCCAAAACAGATGTCTTTTGGTTTTCCCATCTCCATGTATATACATATATTATATCCATATAATCTAAGCACTCTCTTATCAATTGCATCTTCTCTTTTCCCAGCCTCTTCTCTTTCCCTAATATTATACTGCAACAGAAATTGATTAATCATCATCTTTTTATATCTAAACCTTGTTGGAGTTGTGCCCATACAAATGAGCTCGTTGCTTAGGATTAATAACTTCGAGTATATGCTGGTACACGTGATGTTTCCATTGATAATGCTTTGGTATACACAGATCACGGACGGTTATTGGTTGACTGTTAAGGAGGCTTTTTATGGGGTGACCCAATCGGATTTTGTCCGTCACACTTTTGTGGTCACATTTTTTTTTTTTCATCTCAATTTCTTCAAAATTGTTCAAATATTAATGGATTTGGATCAAACTTTCGCCAGATTCTTCTAATCGACCAACAACCTCATCCCAATTTCACATCAAGTTCTAATTTTCAGTAACGAATTCCATCAATTTCTACTTTTCATTCATCACATCCAACTCAGATTTTTTGCCTTCACAATTTCTTAAAATTGAGATACAATTTTACATAATCAAACAAATTGATTCCAAAATTAGATCAAACACAATTAAAAAAACGAATTCCCTGCTCAAAGTTCTTCAAAATACCCATTAGATCGATTGGTATCGATCAATTTCAAAGACTATCTTCATTAAAAAAAAAACAGAGAATTTCATCAAGATCCCATCAAAATCACTTATAAATTCAACCACGAAAATAAAATAGTGAATAGAGACATGGGTTTTCTTAGAATGACTTACCTTTTCGAAAATGATGTTCAGAAAAGAGATGGTGGTGGTCAAGGGAGGAGAAGGTTACAAATTTGCGGAAGAGAAGAAGAATATGAATAGTGTTGACTAGAGTTACTTAGTTTTAGGGTTAGATTGAATAAAGGGCTAGGACTAGGATTAAAGACATATTGTAAATGAATGGTACAGATGTAATCAGCTGGGTTCGTTCATTTTTAATGGTCAAACAATTTACCGACTCGTTGGATTTGGTCCGTTTTGGTTCAAAATTAGACGTGTATTGTCGTTTTTTTGTCGGCCCACCCACTGCTGCAGCAGTCATCTAGTTAGTTTTGCAAGCCAATAGGCATGGACAAATTGGTTGACCTTGGATACTCTTACCTGTTCGATCTGGGAAGTTTTAGTAATTAATTAACTTCTGATTGTAGCCTAAATTGGATCACACAGCATTATAGAAATGCTAGGTGTTAATTTGTTCATTTTATATGCGGCATTAGGGCTGTATAGTAAAGTGGATTATGTGGTAAATATGAGTTTTGGCAATTAATTAAGTGGACCAACTAAAGAGTACGAATCTTAATTTATTGTTCGTTTGCAATCAGTGTATTTAGGCCTAGTCAATTAGAATCTCTTGTGATATGATTTTATGTGGTATGTTGAAATTATGAATTGATGGATGAGAGAGCTCAGTGGAGCATCCAAACCACTTTAGAATCTCTTGTGGCCAGTAGGGACGAGCTATGGGATGAACCAAGTGTTGGAAATTTAGGGTAAAAACAGAGGATGAAAAAACACAAAAGAAATTGTTGTACTCAAAAGCTTTCAAGGCTCATACGATTTCTTTTAGAAAATTATTTCTACCCTTCCAATAAATTGGCGATTACAACAGGTATGTGAAATAATGCCTTCAGGATACAATGAAAGCCCTACAACGGAAATTGAATTCAAGGTTTGTACCCCTTGATCCAATCAAGAACACATGTGAACAAGAAACTTCGATGATGCTTTAGAAAAGAGAGAAAACTGAAAAGGTTTTTCAATGTTTTTCAACGAGTTATGGGAGAAGCCATTTATAGGGGTTTTCACATCTTTTCACCAACAGGTTTCTCTGCACGAAACGATGGGTCTCTTCATCATCAGACATCAATGGCGTCTGTTGGATTTGAATATTCTGGATACGTTTGTAACGGTCGAAACAGTTACCCTGAACCAAAATATTCCAACACCAAGTAAACAACAATGTGAACTAATTGTCGCCAATTGATTTTTTATACGTCTATAAGATTGTTCAGTACAACCAATTTTTGTGTAGGAAATGTTGAACGCTCTAGGTATTAATTAGATGTATATTGTATACTCTTTTAGTTGTGCTTCGATATGCTTGTTTGGTGGCTGTAAATCATTAGCGTGGGCGGTCGTCTTATCACCATTCAGTGAGGTTGATTGGTGTGGTTATTCGGGTGCCAGTACCGCCCGTAGTTGGCTCGATCCCACAAGTTGTTATGGCGATGACCAAGGGGTCGCCTAAAAGATATGGATCTATTATCTTGTATCTTGTTATAGGGGCGGCAAGTTTTAGTAGAGGGGCGGCAAGCTAATAAGACAAAAAAGGTCATTACAAGGAAATTGAAGTGCCCCTTATCAAAAAAAATCTGGAAATGACTAATTAACCCTTATTGTTGATAATCAAGGTTAATAATGATAATCAAGATTAGTGTTGATAATTAATTTTCACTTATAATAACTCTAAATCAGATTTTTAGAGTTAAAAAAAAAGGTTAGAGGAGAAGAAAAAAAAAAATTTTGTGATATTTGTGAAACCCTAGATTTTGATTCGCTCAACCAAAATGAGTGATTCCAGTGGCAAATTTGAGATGGGTGAATCTCTATACGATAGACAAAACAAATATTACATACCTCTTGATGGAGATCCTGATATGGAGTATTTTTTAGATGGTAGAGATGTTTTAACCCAAAGTGAAGGTCAATCTCAACCAATTGAAAAAATTATCCAACAAAGTGAAGAACCCAGCACTGAAAATGACCAGGTATACTTCTAAATTAGTTCCCATTAGCTTTTGGTTGACCAAAATTATCTAAAGTACGTAAAAAGATCAAATTTTTAAAAATTTGGAAGAACATACGGTTGGATTTTAGCTAGTTACCAGTAGTAAGTCACGATTTACTGTTCGAAAATTATCAAATGATAACCGTAACTGGTTCAATTTGGGGAAAACCCAATTGTAATACTAGTTACGGTTGGTAGAAAATTTTCGATATGAACCGTAAGTTAATTACGGTTGGCCATGTTCTTCAGTAGTTACCAACCGTAACTTATCATGTGCATGGCAATATTTACGGTTGGTAATATGTGAATCGTGAACAACCGTAACTTCTGTTACGGTTTGTTATGTAATTTTTTTATCAACCGTAAATTGCTCTCAGTATGTTTTCATTTTCTTTTCACCTTAGTTACGGTTTGTTATTAGAGGACCCTTATGAACCGTAGGTTAGTTACTTGTTCCAAGTTTATCTTACTTACCAACCGTAATGCAAGTCACGGTTTGTGTTTTCTGTGTGGTAACCAACCGTATCTTTATATATGTTTTCGTTTTGTTGCCTTGTTTAGACTAATGTGGGTATATTGTTGTCCAAATCGTGGATGTACCTCCCCTAATGGATGAACAACCTTTAGCAAATGAACTTCTCACCCAAGATTCTAGCTTTCACTATTTAACCAAGGAGACATGGGAGGAGAAAGATGATGCAAAGAATTGGGCTAGAGAACGAGGCAAGTTGATTATGTGTATCATAGTTTGTAATGGTACAACTAGTGATAGTGCCTTTCAAATGGTTTGCGAGTGTAGTGGACAACATAGAA
The DNA here is from genome assembly GCA_023531295.1 of Papaver armeniacum. NCBI lineage: Eukaryota > Viridiplantae > Streptophyta > Magnoliopsida > Ranunculales > Papaveraceae > Papaver > Papaver armeniacum. The sequence goes on along the minus strand of JAJJWW010001111.1, from coordinate 136,861 downwards.
GTCACGCAAAAAAGGGTACCGTTCACGCAGCAAAGACAAAGAGGAAGAATACTACTTTCACTAAGAAGACCCGATGCCCATTCAAGCTTCAATTTAAAAAGAACGCGGCAAATAGGTGGTTTTTGGAGAAAGTTGTATGTGGTAGTCATAACCACCCTATACTGGAGAGTTTGCTATCACATTCTTATGCTTGATGCCTTACCGAAGAAGAAGAGAAGATCGTAGAGGCAATGACACAAATTCGTATGAAGCCCATTGATATCCTCGCTCACTTAAAGGAAAGAAACCCACAAAATACTTCTAATTTGGCTAACATCTACATGCAAGAAGAAAATTGAAGGCTAAGAAATGGGAACAAAGGAACGAAATGCAACAATTAAGGCATTTGTGGGAGTCGCATAATTACTCGGTTTTCCACGATGATGATGAGAAAGGACGAATAAGACATCTTTTATTGGCTCATCCTGTAGGATCATAATATCGCAATGTACAAGTCTCGCGAGATTAATAAACGACGGTGTCGCGAGGGAGTCGCAGGAGCTACAATAGACGACGCGATGAATAACTACACCCAAAACAATTGGAAGACACAAAACCTGGCGAGAGTTAAGAAGTGTCGCGAGAGTGAATGTTTGTGCACCTGCGACACTTCGCGAGACATTTCCGAAAATAAAGGGGAACTTAGCTGTCATCCACTATGTATTACCCTATATAAAGGGCTCAATGAGTCTGTAAGAAGAGATCTTTTTGGAATTGTTAAGCAAGTCATTAGGAGAGAGAAAGTTTAAGAGTGTTTTAACTTCTAAGTGTAATTCTATTTTTCCTGTGTAAACACTTCATGAATTCAATCAATAAATGTTCTTGATCTTACATCTTCCAATGGATTAATTAAGCAAAATCGAGTAAGGGGTGTAGTGTGGGAAATCCTCGCTACTACATATGCGCTAGAAACAGGGACTGTGCAAGAGATTGACGTAGAAATTGGAAGGAATTTGGATTAACAGAGAAAAGATTTGGAGAAGATCCTCAAGAATTCATTGAAAAAGAAAAATGGCTAGAAGAAGAAATGTACAAGGGCAATCAACGGTTGTAAGAAGAAGTGGGAGACTTGGTCGGAGAAAGGAGGAATGAAACAGAGAATCATCAAGGATGAATAGGAGAAATGATGGAGAAGATCAAAATCACCACCAAACTCCCCAAGAGCAAACGCGGCCGAGGATTATGATAGAGTAAGTGTACATACTTGGAGATCTGATTCTCAAGACGAGAGAGAAGAGGAGCAGCAGCTTGATGAACAATGGACAAGGAGGAGGAGAGCAAGAAATGAATGGAGAAATGAATCCAGTGACGAAGAAATCGCATTAGATTAAAAGATTGAGACAAACCATACATGAAGAGAGACGGCTAGAGGCGAGAGGAACGAGCAAATTTGACAAGACAGAATCATGAATTGAGGATGGAAAATATAAGATTGCAAAATAGAAGATCAAGGAGTAGTGTGAGATCAAGTTCAAGATCAATTAGGGAAGAAAGAAGGAGAGTTTTACCAACAGAAAGTACCGAGGAAGAAAACCAACAAGAAACACAAAATCCAAGCACAGAGCATGGCGAGAGAAGAGGGAGATGGAAGATCGTTATGTTCCTCAGCCCGAAAATATTCGAGATGAACTAATAGAGAAAATCAAGGAAACATGCAATTCCAAGAGCCGAATGACCCAAATTGTCAAGGAGAATAATCTTGCACGGAGAGAAGAACTGAGAAGAAACCGAGAGATCGAGGATGACATTGAGAGACACTACATTGAACAAAGCGCGCGCTAGCTCGCGAGAGAGAAAGGCTAAGAGAAGAAATGGAAAATCAAGAGATGGAGGAGGCAATCCTACAGAATAACCATGATAACCGCGAAAGAAGAAGGGAACAAAATCGTGCCAATAGAAATATTAATGAAGAATATGAGAGGGCGCAGATGAGAGCTGAGAGACAGCCAAGAAGAGAGAACAACCGATATAATGGCGTGCGAATTGAAGAAAGAAATGAAGAAGAGCGTCGCAGGGAAAGGAGAGAAGAAAATAACGAGCAAGAAGGTCAAAACAGGCACGCGCGTAGAAGGAGAGAAGCAGAGCTAAAAAGACCAGTAGAATCAAATGCTGAGGCAAATGAACAAATCTTAAGAGAATTGGCTGAAATGAGAGGATTGCTGAACAATAGAAAGGAAGGAGGAAGGAAACAATTGACGAAGCCATCGCAGGAAGTTTGCGAAGAATCCCTTCACGTTAGAAGTACAGATGGGAGGAATACCTCCTAAATGCAATTTGCCTACATTAGCCAAAGATTTTTGACGGAACAACTCGTGCGATACAAAGACATTAAAGCTTATATGAGATGTATGTTGCAATGGGAGAGTCATGATGCTATATTGTGTAAGTACTTCGCGTCAAGCTTAACAGGAGAAGCGTTAAAATGGTTTGAAGGTTTGCCCAGGAACACGATCGCGTCATTTAACCATCTGCAAGCTACATTTTTGGGAGCCTACATAAGCAACAACTTCACGCGACCAGAATTGAAGATGTATTCGGGTTGAAACAAAGAGTTGGAGAAAGCTTAAGACAGCTTGACAATAAGATGGAGAACCATGTGTAGCGAGATGGCAGACGGGTTGAGGAAAGATATCTCATCCTCTCATTTGTGAATGCTCTCTTCATGACTAACTTGTTATACATTCAAATTTTTAGAGTCAAAAATACAATCACGATGGCAGAATCATGAGAGTTACAGGAAGAATATATCGCCTTAGAAGAAAGACAGAATGAAATGAATTCTTATCCAAATCGCGAACACAAACTCGAATGTCTGCGAACGCAAGCTTGTTACCTCGATTCATCAATACAAGGGCGAGCACTTCGCAAGGACAAAGCAAGGTGGAAGGTCGATGAGGGACAAAGGAAGATAGTAGCTATGGGAAGCCATGACCAGGAGGAGTTTGAACAAGAAAGGAACTACTATAACCGTAACAGCAATAATAAGATTCAAAGGCTAGATCATGTGCAAGAAACTTACGGTGGACGAAGGCAATATAACCATGGAGGGCAGAGAAGCCGCAGAAATAGTATGGGAACCAATTAAGATGCCTCCACCGAATGCTAGTGTGGAAAAGATCTGGGGAGGCTATACTTGTGATGGAAGATGTACCAAAGACCTTGGAACGCGGGGATGGAACCACCACCAAAGCGATGTAAGTCATGAGTTTTGTTCTTACCATCGCTTCCATGGACATCAAACAAACGACTGAAAAACGTAAAGAGAATTATTCTTAGGATGATTGATCGGGGAAGCTAAATCACTTTCTAAAAGGAGAAGAAACAGGCCGACTTTACCACCACCACCAGAGATGCACAGAATGTCGTCAAGAAAAGGAAAGGAAACATTTGTTATAGAAGTTGGAACAAAAGCAAATATTTGAATGTCATGAAGTAGATGTAGAAAGCTGTGAAGAAAGAAATGCCAAAAGAAGGGGTTGGAAACAACATGTGAGAGATGAGCAGAGAAAGGAAGAATTGATGGTGGATGCCGTAGAAGTAAGGACTGAACATACCTCGCGAGGTGAGTGCCTAGAGACAGGCGAATATTATGGCAATAAAGAAGCAAAGGATATGAGGAACAAAAAGCATAAGAAGTGAATAATCAACAAAAACAGTGAAAAAGTAGCAATTAAAGTAATGATGTGCGAGAATCTCGCAGACAAGAGTATATGGGAATTCAGAAGAAAGAAAAATGAAAATACAGAATTGTGCGAATACTTCGCAAACAAGTATCAGCAAATAATGAAACATGAATGATTGAATGATTTAACAAATATGAATGAATAAAAGAATGGGACGAACCTTTATGGCGTACACCCTAGTTCGCGAATAACATTTCGTAAGAGGCAAATGTAAGACCTAAAGTGCGTCATATAAGGGGGTATCTCTCGACATGGCTCAGGGGAAAGGTTACACCGCTCCTGAAGCCCGAGTCATGGAAATTTGGGGCCCATGAAAGCCTATCCGGAGGAGGTACCTTGGATTCCCAACTATATATGTAGGTTATACCCTGGTTGGGCGACCGAGGGTCTCTTCTTAGGAGTCGGTGTATGCTCAAGGCGCCGAGGTACACGGTTGAGCCAGAGTGCCCGGGATGGATGAACCTACCCTGGCCATTCTTGGCAAGTCTTGGCATATGTTGCACTCGCCCAAGAAAACTCCACTTAGGGTGCAGCCTCGTAACCATAAACCATATAGGTATAAGGGATAAGAGGCTGCGAAAACAATCGGTTGTTGTTAAGACCGGATGGGAGGAGCTAGTCTTGTATGGCCGATGTTTCGCCTCCTTGAAGGGGCAACCGGGAGATGATAAGGGCGACGCTCTCCATTAGGGGGTGTCAAAACAGACGCAAATGTCATGAGGCTATGTTCTCGCAAGAGAATTTAGGCTCGTCATATTTGTGCAATGATCCTCACAGAGGCAATAATACTAACGCGAGGGTAAGGCGAGATCAATGGGTCTTTACATGAAAGTGTACGGACGTCCCGCGATTTTCGCCGCACGACGGCAATGTCATGGGGCTACGTGTTCGCAAGGATATATAGGCCTGTCATATTGTCGCAACTAAAATATCCTGCAGAGGCAAAAATACTTGGAAAATGATAAGGCAAGATCAATGGGTCTTTACATGCAAGTGTAAAGACGTCCTGCGATTTTGTCGCAATGAAAGGTGGCAGGGGAAGACCTCTAATTAGGGAGGTCTGACTTGGAAGACCACACAAAAATGATAAGGCAAGGTCAATGGGCCATTGCATGAAAGTGTAAAGGCGGCTTGCAAGACCTTGCCGCAACGATATATTTCAATAACAATAAAATAAATATTCAACAACATACATGATGACAACTAAAATCTTCCATCTGAAGATAAATAACAGAGGCAAGTATGGGAATGGAAAAGATGAAATATTGTTATTCATCTTCTGATGAAAGAGTTATACATCAATAATGTTAGCCAATTATATTACAAGGAAGAACTACCAAAAAAGGGGGAGTGAAGATTGAATTCGTGAGGGAAAAATCCAAGAAATACACTATAATAAGAATACAAAATGTAAATGATATTACAAGCGTAAAAGAAAACAAAAAGAGTTATCTCTTTGGCGATTCTTCTTCTTCATCCGATTCTTCACCGATTATTCTCATCGCCAGAATTTTCTTCTTCGCCACCTCGCTATCGAAACGTCCGAGACAGCAGATTCTCGTGAACCTTTTCAAGGAGACAGGGATATGAATGCAGAGGGATATTGTGGTCCTTACAAACATACTCCATGCCTCCATTGCGAAAACGAACAAAGATCATTGCTAAAGTTCTCCACTGTCGTTAGAAATTGTTTCTTCAACTCGGAATATCTATTCTCGCGAAGGGAGAGATTCTTTGCGAAATGCTCTTTTTCGGTTTCGAGTTCTTCAATTCTCGCTGGAAAATTCCCGGCGAGTTGTTCTTTTTCAGATTCAAGCTCTCTAATTCTAACCTGAAGCCTCTTCTCAGATTCTGCAAATAAGAAATAACAAGTTAACAATTTACAAGCAATACTACAAAATAAGAAGCAATAAGGTATAATAAGCAACCTTCTCTCATCGATATCATATCTTTAACCAAGGAAGTATGCTCGACAGGAAGACTAACATCAACACCTAGGTTATTTCTGGCATTATCTAAAACTTTCGCAGCCTGTGCGAATTCGTCGTCACTGTTTATAACAAGGAGAGAACGAATTTGATTTTCTCGCTCACTAAGCAAGGAATTCTGGCGAAGCAATTCATCTCGCTCAATTTGTAATTCAAGGAGAGATTTTTGAAATGTTGCTAATGCCTGTGCACCATTATTAGCAATGCGATCTTTATCATCTATATGGTCACTAATTTTCTTCCTCAAAATTTTGGTTTCTTATATGGGACTCAAGAAACATTCGTTTAAATTGGTTGGCAGACTTAAACCAGATCTATGCTCAATTTCTAAAAGACGATATTTGGTCTGAAGTTCATTTAATGAAAGAGAGTTAATTTTGTTCGATGAACTACTTAAAGAGTCATTGAGGTGAGCGAGAAGAAGGTTATTATCCATAGGGTCGGGAAATGTATGGAGAAGAATAGCCTCATCCTGAGAGATTATATACATCTGCGAAAGTAATAAGTTAGGTAACAATATGCGACCGATAAAATAAAAATAGTAAAAGGGGAAAAAAATATTATACCATAAAGTTGCTGATTGGCGTTTTGAAGAGTGGACACCTTATCCTTTTGGGAGTCAAGTTCGGTATTTAACTTTTGAATTCTCTCGTCTTTATCGCGAGACGACGCAGCTTCAATTTCTAACTCTCGAATCCTCTTGTTCAATTGGGAATTCTTCTTTTCAAGGCTGTTGCGTCTTCTCTCAAGGTCTGAGGCAACTACAAAGGAAGTTCTTCCAACCTATAAAAGAAGATAGAAAAATCATTAAAACATATATATATTTAAACAATTTAAAGTTAACAGGGAAATATGACTACATGCATACCAAAGACCCAAGTGCGTTCAAGAAGTCAGGAGACACAGTTCTAGAGGCTCCATTGAAAGAATTATTGCCCTCTAGTAAAGCAAAGATTACACACATTTGCGAGAACCTTGCAAAGGGAAGCTAGGGGAGCATCTCCCATTCCTTGGAAAGAGTCTGAGAAGATGCTAGATAACTGATCCATAGAAGAACTGGTCGACGGGATCTTCTTGGCGAGAGAAGGATTCGAGTCATGGTTATCCTCGTCGAAGATTCGTAGTTTGAACTAAGGCGAGAAGAAGACTCGAGCCTTTCGCTTCTTAGATAATGGAGCTAAGATTTGTCTTTGCGAGCTGCGATCGCTTTACCCTTACTTTTAATCTTCGCAAAGAATAGTTTCATCAACTCCAACCTTCGCATACGCGTAAAGATAAGAAACAGAGGCAACAATATTGTTTTAAATAAGAAGAAAGGAAGTGTTTCTTACTTCACTCGTAAGCGATCGAAGTAATGTCAGAGTATCCTCCGACGGATCCTTTTTGTAGCTTCTTCTCAACCTGGTTATCTGAAAGATTTCACAAACTCAGCAATTATAAAAAGAAAGTGGCGAAAGCAAAATTTGAAGTCGAAAACACACCTCTTTCTTCTTCTCGTGCCATTGGAACTCCCAAGGATGATATCCTCATGAGATTCGCAGAAGAATATGCGAACCCGAGATGTAAGGGCCGTTTAAGATCAAGGGTACGACCCACCATTTCTCATCTTTGGAATGACGAGGAGAAGTATTATTGCCGGGTGCCAATCAATGTCTTGCATGAGTAATTTATCTTCGTGAGACATTATCCTTTTTCTTCAAAGAACGCCCAAATGAGATTTCGCATTCACCATAGTTATCACCGAGTAATTTTCAAAAATTTTTCCACAAGTGTATTTCTCAACAGCTATTTCCAAGTCTCGCGAATTTGGGATTTCTCGCAGAGTTAGAGTATAAAGATCCTTTGCCCGCACCGCGGTTCGCGAACTCAAGCATCAAGGCGAATGCAATCGCCACTCAATTGATAAACAGCCCGAGAGAATTTTTCATGGGCCAAGATTTCATAAAATAGAGGCATCTCAGGGTTGTACAAAGGAATGGGAAGTCCCGCGAGAATCTGACCTAGCGAGACTATAATCTTTTGATCATCACATTGATGATCGTAAAACAAACTTGCGTAAAGAATAGATGAAGGTTCTTGATCAGAATGGTTGATAGAGTAAAACCCTTCTCAAGCAATTTTTGTTGAACTTCTTCAAAAGAAGCTTTGTATGCACGACTAATGAAAGCCATTTATCAAGCATGGGAATGGATGGAAGATTGAGATTAAGATCAGCGCTAGAAAGGATGAAGAAAATATTTACAAGAGCAGGAGGAGCGCAAATTGCGGAAAGAGAGAGTCAAAGAAAAGTTGCAGAGAGAAACTAAAGAATGAAAAGGAGGGAAAAGAAAACTATATATAGGGAAAAAGATCCTCGAGAAAAACGAGGTCATTTAATGCGAAGAGACATGAACGGTCAAGAAAAAGTGGTTGAAAGAGACGTGTCAAGAGAAGACATTAATAATCAAAACTGTGTAAAAGTACAAAACTCAAGATTCTAAAGATAAGCAACAAGAACAATATTGTAAAAATCTTAAGATATTCTTCCCCTCGCAGAGAAATATGAGAAGAGATAGAGATGATACTTCTTATATATCTCAAAGAAGCTTCTAACTTTGCAAAAGAATAGAGGCAAGTACGTACTTTTCAAGGAAAGTATTCTTTTGCTCATTCCTTCATCAACAAAAATCAAAGATCGTTACCATTAATGGATTTTTCCTTAAAGATCGCTTGTTAAGCAATATTCAAGGAAAAAGAGGCAAGATGTAGGATCATAATATCGCAATGTACAAGGCTCGCGAGATTAATAAACGACGGTGTCGCGAGGGAGTCGCAGGAGCTAAAATAAACGACGCGATGAATAACTACACCCAAAACAATTGGAAGACACAAACCCGGCGAGAGTTAAGAAGTGTCGCGAGAGTGAATGTTTGTGCACCTGCGACACTTCGCGAGACATTTCCGAAAATAAAGGGGAACTTAGCTGTCATCCACTATGTATTACCCTATATAAAGGGCTCAATGAGTCTGTAAGAAGAGAGATCTTTTTGGAATTGTTAAGCAAGTCATTAGGAGAGAGAAAGTTTAAGAGTGTTTTAACTTCTAAGTGTAATTCTATTTTTCCTGTGTAAACACTTCATGAATTCAATCAATAAATGTTCTTGATCTTACATCTTCCAATGGATTAATTAAGCAAAATCGAGTAAGGGGTGTAGTGTGGGAAATCCTGCTACTACACATCCTGAGTTTGTAATGTTGGCACGGTGCTCTCATCAAGTGCTTCTAATGGATTGCACATACAAAACCAACAAGTTTGAGATGCCATTGTTGAACATTGTCGAGCAAACTTCTACCAATGCTCCTTTTAGTGTTGGTTTTTGCTTCTTGAAAGATGAGCTCGAAGAGAGCTATGTGTGGGCACTAAAACAAGTGAAGTTATTCTACGTAGAGGGTTATACTCCAAAGGTGATTATTACCGACAAGGAACAAGCTTTGTTGAATGCAATAAGGAGGGTTTTCCTAAGCTTATAACCTTCTTTGCACGTTCCACTTGTGGAAAAGTATTGAAACTAAGTGCATGCGCCTTGTCCAAATCCAACCAAAAAAGCGAAATGGATAGAATAAATAAACTGCCGTTACATAAACAAGATGAATCCAAAGAGAAATTTAAAAAGGATGACAAGTTGGCGGAACTAAAATGGGAAAGTTTCAAAACGGAGTGGAGAGCCTTGACCTATTCTATCACCGTGGATGAATATGAGGATAGAGCTCGATGTTGGTGGCTCATTGGAAAAGAGGTTATCCAAGTGTTGTGAAGTATTTGTTGGATAATTGGTTGGATCTGCATAAAGAGAAGTTTGTATCGGCGTTCACTAACCAATATAGGCATTATGACAACCAAGCTACAAGTACGGCGGAGTCATCTCACAACCTATTGAAGAATAAACTTCATAGTTGTAATGGTGGGTTAGTTACGTTATTTGAAGCCATGGATTCGTATTTCCGCCGTGATCACGATAGAGTTACGTAGTCTTTTGAAAAAAGCCGAGGTAAAAAACACACCAAATGGTTAGACAATGAGTGGCTAAGGGGAATTACATATCAAGTTTCGCACCGCGCAATTGATAAGATAATGTATGAAGTACAACATTATGAATTGGGGGATTATGAAGAAGAGTGTGTTTGTCCAAACATGACAAGTTTGGGACTCCCATGTCGGCATGTTATAGCCACATATCAAGACAAAGTGATCCCGATTCAAGATGTTGATCCCTTTGAAAACAATTAACATTCCGTGAAACAATTTTGATCCACAATTTGGAGGAACGTTTGCCGATACCGAGATTGGAAAATCTCTAGCCGAGAAATATGCTACACTAAGCCAAGGCCAAAGGAAAATATGGTTGAGTAACTTGAGAGATTTCGTATATACACAATTTAGGTATGATATCAAGGAACCACCAAAGGGGAAGGGTAAGGTGAGGCCTCCTACAAAAAAAAAGAGGTACGTAGGAAATAAAAAAGCACGGGAATTGGCGGAAGAATCAAAGAAAAGAGATCCTTCGGGTTGTGAATGGTTGAGAAAGGAATATGAAGCGGAGGATGAGATGGAAGAGGATGTTCAAGGTAGAAACAAACGGAAAAGAGGTCAAGCGGATAATGGAGAACCAAGCCGTCGAAATGTACGTGAAAAATGTATCGAGCTTCCTACTCAAGAAAGTACAACAAGCAAAATTGATGTTAAAGGAAAAGGTCCGGTATTTCGCTACAAAGAACAAGAAAGAAGAAAAGTTGTTCTTAAAGGAAATGGTTGCAAAGAAAGTGGAAAAAAAGATGATGGAGTTAAAGGTAAAGGTTCCTATGTCGGTCCCGAGGTTTCCTCCCAAGATAGTTCAATAAAAAGACTTGTTGGTAAAGTTGGTGTTAAACAATTAGCAAGGAACAATGGAAAGAGTCCAATGGTTGAAAAAATTCCGTCAAGTGGTGAGAAGGAGAAGGAGACGATTCATCTAAAAGGAGTGCCTAAATACGTGAATGGTCGATATAGCCGGAACCATTACATTCTCTATGAATATTACCTTCGTTTTTTCCCCGACTATATTCGTGGTTATATCAAGGCCACGGAGGATGTTCATGGTGATGGGAATTGTGGTTACCACGTCTTTGTGGATCAACTTGGACCCTTTGAAAACGCGAAAGGGTGGGGTTGTGACCAATTTACTTACGTAAGGCAAAAATGCTTAATGGAACTACGTGGTCACCGCGATTTCTATAAGCCGATGATGAGAGTTGAAAGAGAAGAAACCGATGAGGTGTTAAATGAGATCTTTGTGGAAATGGAAAGGCGGTTAACCGGAAATATATGTTTGACAAGCCAATATTGGATGCGCATGCCTATATGTGGCCAATTACTACTTACGCATTCAATTGCGTCATTCATTTAATATCCAGAGACATGAGCCTTACATTTGCACCAACAAGAATACCGTTTGACGAAGATTTGTCAATAACAAAAACAGTTGTCATGGGGCACGTGGAAGGAAATCATTACATTGGCCTACGATTGCATGAAGGAAGCCCATTACCTCTATTGTGGAGGGAATTTGGTTGTGACGGTGAACTCCCCAAGACTTGGTGCGATCGATTTGAGAAAAAGATTGAATTATGGAATGAAATAATGTTGTCTATGCCGAAGCAATTCATAGTTATGACCGATGAAGAGGATGCTTAAATGTTGTGAAGGGTGGTGAAATACATTTTATATTTTGTATTTTGGTATTTTGTCTAATTGTGATGTGATTAAAAGTGACAGTATCTCATCTATTTGATTCACGTTATGAATGAAGTATTTTGTTCAATTAATATATATCAAATCCAAGTATGTTGAGATAATATCAATAGGATGCAAGGTTTCAGGGTTATTTACGGTTGGTGACTATATTCATTTACCGACCGTAACTAGCTTCAGAAACAAATTTTACCTGCCATTGTCGTTTACGGTTGGTATCGATAAAATAGTAACCAACCGTAACTAACCCTGACACCAAATACAAAGCAATTATAAGTAATTTAAAACCGTTAAACCATGTTCATTACTAAACCAACACTACAACCATTAAACCATTACAAATATAAATGACATAACAACACATTCAATCATGCGACTTAAAAGGATACTAATATCCGGGTCTACGAGTGCGATAGAAGTCTTTAAGGATGTTGAAATGAGGTAAGTATTGAAAATTCGACCTTTTCCATCGTCTCCATTCTTGAATAGAGCTCTCTAAAACTTCAGCGTCAGTTTCACCCTTAATCGTATTTCACCCATAATACGAACTAATGCCATAAATTCTTGAACGTTATCCCGAATATTTCCATATCGAACATACAACATAATTCCATCGCGGTTATAAGGGTTACCTGCTTTAACAAAAGTTTTCAAAAAGAGTTCTCAAATAACTTGTACTCACAAAACCACATCGACGTCGTTCTTCTCCTCTTTTTGGATAACATGGGACAAAGTTGCGGAAAATACATAAATCTTCTTCCAAAGTGAATTCAGGGTTTGGAGCCATAATCTAGTTTAAGGTAAGAGATGATTCATTTGGATGTGTAACTTCTAACAAGGAGGATAAGCATATATATATAACAAAACAAAAAAAAACTTCAATAACGGATCATTTTTTTGAAAATGAAGTTGTTGAAGGTCTCAACTGGTATATTTTCAAATTGCACCAGACATGTCAGTGCAAACAATTAAATTTTTGTGGGAAAAGCATAGTTACGGTTGGTAACTGTAATCACATTACAAACCGTAACTCTGAAGAATTTTGAATTCCAGAGTTACGGTTCTTAACTTATTAGTATTCCCAAACCGTAACTCTGGAGAAAACTAAATTCCAGAGTTACGGTTTATTATCCGCATAGATTACCAACCGTAAACCTGTCAAAAACAAAATATCCAGAGTTACGGTTGGTTACATAAATAACCACGAACCGTAATTGGTGAGATCCGAAAATTATAAGTTATCGGATGTTTTACGATTCGTTAAGGTGAAATCGTTATGAACCGTAACTTAAGTTAGTTAAAAAAACTTCTTTCATTGTGTGTTACGGTTCGTTAAGGTGAAAGAGTTACGAACCGTAACTTAAGTTAGGAAATAAAACTTCTGCCATTGTGTGTTACGGTTCATAACAAAAATTAGTTACCAACCGTAATTGGCTCTGTAACTCAAAATTAAGAACCAAAACTGTCACAAACAAACATACATATCCATAACTTCAAATTCATAGATAATATCCATAAGTTTAAATCCATAACCAACACAAATAAGTTCAAATTCATAGTTAATATCCATGCTAAATTCCATAAGCTAAAATCCATAACTTACACACAACTATTAGTTTGTCATAATATCCATAAGTCAAAATTCATTACTAACCACACAACTAAGATAAATCCATAACTAAGCATGGCGGCCACCACGACCCCTTTTGTTGGTGCTACCACCACCACGAGTTTTAGGACCATCACGACGACCACCGCGACTACCGCGACCACGACCACCTCTTTGGCTAGTACCCACACCGTGCACCTCCTCTTCATCATTTGTCTCTTCGCTGCTAGGTGAAGGTTGACGACGGCTACTACTCGCACCTCCAAGAGAGTTTCTACTCCTCTTTAAGCCTCTTTCTTCCATGACCAACCCCTCATACAATTCTGCCATGTTTGGATTATGCATGTTCCTTATTTGCTCTTTCAAGATCTTTTGTTGAGGAGCTTTAATCACACCAATGCTACGGATACATGAAGTCATGCTATTTGCCAAAGCTTGTCCTCGCTCTTTCTATACACATATCAAATAGAGTGTTTAGAAATTATTTATAACATACATTAATCTTAAAATCCAAAGTTATGAGGATAACAAAATTACGTAGCGACATGAAATATAACTTCTTCCAAGTCAAACCAAATAGACCTTTTTTCTCTTTAGTCTTGTCGACCGCCTTCCTTTGAGCTATAGCCTTTTGAATATATGGCTAGGCCTCCGGATCATTATGGATCACATATGGATGACCAAAATGAGAATACCAAACCATGTAATCAGCAGCGGCTTCTTTCGTGTTGTTACAAGGAATTGCCTCTCCCGCTCCGAGTTGGTATCTTTCTTGATGGCGGTTGTTCCAAGCATCAACCTTTGGAGTTGGGTTGTAGTGGAGTACAATGGTGGGGCATTTTGTCTCTGCTCCTTGCTTGGATAATTTGAAGTTTTCCTTGATAATCTTTTCTTGAATATGACCAATTTGGCGTAAAGTTTGACGAGGATTGGTCATAACGTAACCTGTGGGATGATACAATGGTCCGTTATAGCCTGCGGTCTCTGTGAACCTACGGACATCAACTCCATTTTCAATCCTCAAATAAGGGTCAAAGATAACATCTTCAACAGTGAAAGCATCTATTTTCTCCCTCATTTGAATGAGCTTCTCCTCTTTGTTCCTTAGTTGTCTGCCAGTGAACTTGAACTTCTTTCCCGTAGGGCCATAATCATGTTCTTCCCATTCAGTAGGAGGTCTCAGGCTCGGAAAGTGGTCATAAACCCATGCCTAAAAAATAAATTAAGTATAAACAATTGGCACATGACTAAAAATATAACAAACTAAGAAAAATGTAACCAAACTTACCATTAGAAGCGCAACATTCCCGGCAATTTCTGTAGCTCCAACCCTAGAGGCCTTTCTTAGGCTGTCAAGTAAATATGCAAGGGTTGCAGTGGCCCACAAATAGTTTTTGATGTTGTTCAAATTCCTCAATAGTTGTAGGTAATGAACATTCACCCTATTTCCCGAGTTATCGGGAAAGAATACGGTCCCAAGAGAATATAACAAATACGCAAAGGTTGTACGCCTAACTCTTGTTTCATCAATCACCTCATCTGCCCTTTCCTTTGTTGTTGTTCCTCCAAACTTGGTCCTCGGATTCTTCAACAATAGCTTTTTGATGATTTTTGGTTTATGTGGTTCAGCAGGGTCATAACCACCAGCCAACTGAAACTCCATCTCAGTTTCATCTTTCTCCCACCCAAGTGTTTCTTAAACAAGGATGTAAAGGTCAGTCCAAGACATGTTGTTGTCGAAACCTTCAAACACAGATTGTCCTTCAACTTCAAGGTCAGTAATTTGCTTCACATCGTCCGGTGTTATTGTCATCTCTCTAAATGGAAGATGAAACGTATCGGTTTCAAGCCAATATCGTTCCCTGAAGGCAGAGACCACAACACTATCATACTCTGATTGGCAATGAAGAATTCCAGGCCCTAGTCCTATACTAACTACTAGATCGCGAATCGAAGAACATTCGTCACTTAATGGCCAATGTGCAGCCCTTTGACGCTTGAGCAATTTTATGCATCTTGCATGGTCATAAGAAAACAAATATACAAAAATATAAGCATATTATGGTGAACTGAAATAAACAAACAAAATGTATCAAAATAATGAATATTTTAAGAAAAATAACAAAAAGCATACCCTTGTCTGACAGACTTTTGCGGACTAGGAACCGGTATAACCAAATAAGATTGAAGACTTATGTTGGGCCTCGCCCCAAGGTCTTCTATTCTTCTTCGGTGGCAACAACAAATCTTTGCCTTTAGGAATATGCATCCCTTTCTAAGCGGGCTCCTTTCTCGGCTTCTTTTCTTTCTTTTGCCTCGGAGGTGCAAATACAACTACCTCTTTTCCCTTGGTATTTTCTCCCTCTTCATCATTTTCTTCATCTTCCTTTTCTTCATATTCCTCCTCTTAATCATTTGATTCCTCTTCCTCCTCTCCATCATCATCGGTTTCTTTAGATTATTCTTCATCTTCATCATAATTAGTTTCTTCCTCTACAATTTCATTTTCGTTGCCTTCACGGTTAGTTTCGACTCTGACCTCTTCTTGATCATTATGTTCCACTCCTTCTAACTCAACTCCAGATGCAGCCACATGTTGTTCTCTCAACTTAATTTCAAACTTATTCTTCTTCTTCTCATTCTTGTGGATACCTCTATTATCTACCCCTAAATGCTTTTCACCGCGAGGGGTGGGCGTATGATCAATCGGGGTTAAGTCATTTCTCTCTTTTTCTTCACCTTATCGGATTCCTACACAAACATTACAACTGATTGATTTACTAAGCGTAGAACAAATAATATAGAAAAAATATATAAAAAAAAAAAAATTGGTGAGTAGGTTTATTTACAGTTCGTAATAAGACATCAATCACAAACCGTACCCAATTACGGTTGCTAAGAAATGAATCGAGACAAACCGTAACTAAACTACGATTGGTAAGTCAGCTATACTTTTGAACCGTACATCACTACTTCAAAAATACCAACATACATGATGATGTACGATTCATAACAAAAATTAAGTTACAAACCGTACCACAATTACGGTTCGTAAGTGAGATGCAAATATAAACCGTAAAACAACTTTGAAACATACAGAAGGAATTCCGGTTCCTAACTAAGGTTTCGATACCAACAGTAAGTTCATAAAATTATCAAAACTTTGAAGGTACGGTTCGTATTTGGGTTGTTATCAACCGTAAGTTCATCAAAATATACAGGTACGGTTGGTATCTGGGTTATTACCAACCGTAACTCACATGCAACACACAAATTTCAGTTTCAATTTCGATTCAAAACCCTAATTTTTGATACAAAACTAACCTAAATCAAACACAATAGACTAACTGGGTTTTTCGAAACATACCTCAAATAAGTCATTGTGCTTGATTTTGACGGTTGAGGAGTTTCAAATTAATGTTCTTGACCTAATGGAGGATTTGGTTCATTAGAACGACTACAATCTTCGTCAACCTTCTTCTTAGGCATGTCTAATATAGTTTTCAATCAACGATTATAAAATTTTCAAATCGCCGATGAATCGAAGAGGACGATGAAAAATCAGTTTTAATGGAGGAGAGGAGGAGAAGAGAAGAGAAACTGTTTTGATTTTTCTGATTCAATTGGGTTTAAAATAGGGAAGGACAATTCAGTCTTTTCAATCAAAAAAGCAAGGGTAAATTAGTCCATTTAAGGTGAAAAGGGTAATCTAGTCAATTTACACCCCCTATAGGACACCCCCTAACCAATTAGAGGGACATTGCTATCACACTTGCCGCCCCTCTACTAAAACTTGCCGCCCCTATAACAAGATACATTATCTTTGAATGGGGTCGACAACACCTTGTTCTCCAGCGCACGGTAGGAGAACCGGGTGGACTACACAAGGGCCAGTATATTTATGTCGAACGGTTAAACTAAGAGATAAGAGAGGGGCAGTCAGTAACGCATTATAGGGCCAGGGGATGGGAAATTTTCATGAAACTGCTTTTATCGCTAAATATTCTTGTTACTTAACAATCTGTTTTATTTTCCTTATGGACTTGCTTCCCGTTAGCCAATTCTCTTTAAGTTGTCATTTCTACAATGATTTCAAAAGTCTGTTTCATAAACTAATTTACTTTCTAGAAAATGTTTTTGGAAATATTTAGGGATGATTAGATCGTCTATAAAGTTTATAAGGATGTGAAAGTCTACTTTTAGTTGGGGTCTGACCCAACTTACTATTTTTTCAGGAGACCGTGACCGTGGAGCAACCTAGCTTGTAGATTGCATTTTTGTTCCGAAAAGCTACTTTGTTATTATTTAAGGTGCTTAGCTAAATACTTTATGGAATTCTATTAAAGACCAGACTTTGTTTCTTTAAAATAAATTCTTCGCATTTATTTTGGAGGCCGACCTGCGAGTCGAGGATTATTTTTTATTTCTAAGGGATTCATTTTAATTTATAATTTTTTTTCTTATCAACTTCTTTTAAATAAATTCATTTATTTATGGATTATTGTCAATCTGCTCCATACAATAACCCGATCTCCATTCGTTGGTATGACGGTTTGAGTGTGTAAAATGGTCCATGAGTATACCGTACTTGGAATTTTAGGGCGGCCGACCTAGAATTCGAAGTGGGGTGTTACAATTGAACAACTCTCTAACTAGTTCATTTGAGTCATTTGAACTAGTCATGGTGAAGAAGAATATGGTTGATATGAAAGTGCTCATATGGCTAACCATTTGGTTAACTATTGTTGAACCAATAAATGTACATGTTTGGGTACGGTTACACAAACTAAAATCGTGCATTTCACTTGTGTGTAACAAGCTAAATTTTCGATCCAATGGTTGAAAGATATTAGCTTGAATCTAATCAGGTTTTCATCTAACGGTGAATATTGAATGCTTTGTTACTAAGCTAACATTGATTGCAAACCCTGATTTGAAAGACTATATAAGGGAGAACTCTCGCAACTGGGAAACCTAATCCCCACACCTTCCGTGTGATACTAGTTGTATTAGCTAGAGTCGATTCTCCTTTAACCTTAGGCTTCTTCTTGAAAAACAGGTTAACGAATTAAAGACTTCATTGGGATTGTGAAGCCAGACCGATACTACTTTCTCGTAGTTGTGTGATCTGATCTTGCTGATTCTATCGTTTTGAGTACAATCGTAATGATTGGCTTGAGATTAATATCTCCGATAGGCAAGATAAAAAAGTAGTCACAAACATCTTCGTCTCATCATTTGTGATTCCACAATATCTTCTTTCGCCGCGTCGATTAAGATTATTATGAGGTGATTGATAATACTAGGCTGTTATTCGGGAATATAAGTTCGGGTTATCAATTGGTTCCTGTTCACCTTGATTTATCAAAAGACGGAACAAAACTTGTAGGTATTTCTGTGGGAGACAGATTTATCTATTCCATAGACTTTTCCGTGTGATACAAATTTGTTTATTAAAGTCTTCGACTTTGGGTCGTAGCAACTCTTAGTTGTGGGTGAGATCAGCCAAGGGAATCAAGTGCGTAGTATCCTGCTGGGATCAGAGACGTAAGGAGCGCAACTGTACCTTGAATCAGTATGAGATTGATTGGGGTTAAACTATAGTCCAGACCGAAGTTAGTTTGTAGTAGGCTAGTGTCTGTAGCGGCTTAATACAGTGTGGTGTTCAATCTGGACTAGGTCTCGGGGTTTTTCTGCATTTGCGGTTTCCTCGTTAACAAAATTCTGGTGTTTGTGTTATTTCTATTCCATATTATATTTTATTACATAATTGAAATATCATAGGTTGTGCGTTTGAATCAATCAATTGGAAATCCGACCTTTGGTTGTTGATTGAAATTGATTGATCCTTGAACATTGGTCTTTGGCACTGTTCAAGTGATTTCTCTTGTATTCAATTAGACTCGCAGATTTCTATTTGCTTGAGAAAGAATTGAATCAAGAAAGAGAGATATAACTCTTTGATATACTTTATTAAGATTGAGTCTAGTTGATTCTCTTGAAAGTATATTGGAGTTTGTCCATACAGATTGCTAAGCAAAATATTGGGTGTGGTTGTTGTACCCCCGCTTTTTCAATTGGTATCAGAGCAGGCAAACACGTTTAAAGACCTTATAAGTCTGTGTTTGTAGCGATCTGACTTTATGGACAGTAGTGCTATGTCAATAAATGCACCACCATATCCAGGGATTGCAGAAGTTTCTTCTATGATTGATTTAATTAAATTAGTAGAAGATATTCTATCTAAACCTCCACCAGGTTTAAAATACCTTGAAGTGTTTTCAGGGCTTGAAAAGAAGCTTGAGAGCTTATCTCTTGATGTTGAGTTATACCTCCAGAAAGAGCAAGAATCTCTTGACAGGATAAATCAAGTTATGATGAATAATATTTATGTTGAGGTTGATATTGATTTACTAATCAGTGAGAGCAATGCTCCTCCTATGCGTAATCCAATTAGTTGTAACAA
Organism: Papaver armeniacum; assembly: GCA_023531295.1. Taxonomy (NCBI): domain Eukaryota; kingdom Viridiplantae; phylum Streptophyta; class Magnoliopsida; order Ranunculales; family Papaveraceae; genus Papaver; species Papaver armeniacum. The sequence continues at coordinate 117,309 of JAJJWW010001111.1, read as the reverse complement.
ACTAAACGAATTACAAGAGGAGTTTAAATCTTAGTCATCTGAGTGTATCACCTCAAAGCATGAATTGATTCGTTGCTCAATTCCTGATACTTCTTATCAAAATAGTAGTATTGTATTCTTTTATGAAGAAGCTAGGATGTCTCTGTTTATCAAAAGAGTTTCCCTTCGCAGTACTAAAAACTATCTGCAGAAACTGTTTTTTATAAGTTGGAAAACAAGAAATCAGAAACACAAATCTTTTTGGGTTCTCTTGAAGCTCTTTGATAGACTTATAAAAACAGTTCCTTGGGTGTTTCTCAACACTACAAGATGTAAGAGTTGTTGGAAAGAAACACTCTCTTGGTGCCATGGTGAGCAAGACATTGTTCACCTCAACACAACTTGTATGTGTTGAAAGTTCATTCTCACCAAGAAATGCCTTGTTATGTATACGGTGAGGGAAGCACAAGAACTGGGGCACACATATTAAGTTTGGTATGATTTTGAATGTTTGGTAACGATGTAGAATTTGATCGGATTCTTCTAAAAAGGTATGTCTCTAAACTTGAGCAAGTTTTATGATGATCTATGTACCTTGCTTATCGTTCATTTCTACCTAACTTGATCTGTGTTTAAGGTTCTTATATGTTTAGGTTTGAAAATAATAGTACGGGATGTTTGGACTTCATGGTACACATACTATGTATGCATACCATCATTTAAAATCAAAATCCAGGGACTAAAGTACGCATACCTGGTTTGCATACTGCTCCAGGTCATGAAAATTCGTTTGCAAACCCGTATGCATACATGCATGTAGACGTCGATTTTCGGTAAACTTGTTTTGGCCGTAAATTCCTCGTCCGAACTCGGAATGACCTCATTCTTTTTGCATTCTCTTCCTCTTTGAATTATCTTAAAAATGGAGATGAGAATACTTGAATTTGGATGAGTTAAGATTGGTATTTGTCTTGTCTCTTATTTTTGAGTGTTTTGCTCCGTTTTGTCGCACTTGTTCCACTTATCTTGGACTTGGGCACTTGGATTCATGGAGTACTACTATTCTAGGCTCTTTTGTAGCTTTTACAATAATGTTGTTGGTGGATCACAAAGAAGGAAGTTCAAGAATGGGCAGTAGTACGCATTACTATGGGATTCTTGAATGTTCACAATCCTTTTATGTGAACTATGGTGCATGGTCATTAATGACTTTGTATGTTCTTATTTGTTAAGAAAATCTTTTTATACGCCTTTGGTAGCTATTCTTGGTGTAAATCCGGGCGAAAAAGATTGATTCTACCTCTAAGGACAAATCATCTTATATGTGCATTATGAGTTTGTCTTGATACCTAGGAAACTTCTTATGAGAATTTATTCTTGTTTTTGAGAAGGATTACTAGAGTTTGGAATAGCCATTATTGCGAGTACACATAGCTATGTCCAACGTTTTCATCTTCATGTTTTTAGGTTTATTGGTTTAAATTCTAAAATTGTTTGGAAGATGATTTTTGCAGTATTAATCTTTATGGTTTTATATATTGCAATTTGTTATGGGATATGTGTGTTTGCGTCCGTGAACTATGATTATCCCATACCTTGTCGAAAGTTAAGTCCTTTATATGTCGATATGCATGTGTTGATAAAAGAAGGAATGAACTTTTGACAATACAAAAGTTAAGCCTATTATGTCAATTAGTGATGAAAGATAGGTTAAAATCTTTTGTTTACAAGGATTATGTCTATTGTATGTCATTGTGCAAATGGTAGAATGAATCCTTGCTTATTCCACGGTATTAGGTCGACCTCCGATCCACAATTTGTGTATATACTGTGTTGTTCCATAAGGTGTCTTATGTTGAGCTCTATCGACTGAGTTATTCTTTGGCTTAATTGTTGCTCCGTGAGGTACTTTATGTCGAGCATGTTCAACTAAATTAATCATCCTTGTTTGGTTATTTAGTTGTTGCTCCGTAAGTTCTCTTATGTCGAGCAAGAACAATTAAATTGATTACTTTTTGTGGTTAATTTGGTTGTGTATTTCCGATTAGATTAATTATGGGTTCTCTTGTGATTAATCTAGTTGAGTATTTTTGAGCCTCCATAAGGTCACTTATGTTGAGCAATTCCGATTAAATTGATCATGGGTTCTCTTGTGATTAATTAATTGAGTATTTTGGAGTCAAATTCATACTTGTATGTGATTTGTTATGTCCAAAGAAATTCTTCTTTTCTTTTGGAATTAAGGTCGCTCTTGTTGTTCTCTCGGGAATGACATATTATGGGGGAGAGTTCTTAATTGAACTTGTGCTTAATTGCCAAATCTTTGTGGGGAGTGCGGCTGTGGAATATTATAGGGGTTATCTTGTATCTTTATAGACTTCTTGATGAATGCATTTAGCTTCGTCTATATGATTGCATCTAAATAAGATGATATGTGCTTTCTTTTGGTCACGAAATGTCTCTTTCGGAAATTTTATTAGGATCCCGTTTTCGTACCTTTGCCAATTTTATTGACAAAAAGGGGGAGAATTAATATGTAGTTCACACTACAAATACATATGGTTTTCGGATCATTATGTAAGGGGGAGTGGTTTCCATGTGAGACGGATTATTGACTAAGGGGGAGTGATATATATCACCATAGTATTGTTGTCGAAGTTGTGATACAATTGAACTTTGATACTATATACTATGACACTGTATAACAATGATTGAGAACTCTTGTTTTCTCGTTGTTATAGCTACGGATTTTCAACAACGGTGATGCTGAACTTACAACCTTTGGGATCATTGGAGTACTTGGAAGTGACGAAGATTTCGAGTAATGTTGAAGATTAGGCATGTGGAATAGGAGCTACAAAAGTTAATTCATTTATTTTTGTATTCCATATGTATTGATAGTTTTGTCACTAAAATTGACAAAGAGGGAGATTGTTAGAGCATTGCTCGGTCGAACTCGCATGCGTTGCTATCTCAAGCATGTTTGTCAATGTTAGTGATCAAAACTATAAGTCTTGATTTCTAGTATACTATAGATAAGTCTCGGACTAGGATAGAAAGTGTAGTTGAGCTTAAGAACTCCATGGAAATCATCATACAAGACGAATGACTACTCAAGGAACTGTTGGAACTTCATCGACTAAAAGGTATGTGGAGACTTGAACTTATCTATCACTCAAAAGTCTATCTACTCTATCTTTTATTTTGAGACAAAAGTCGTTTTGCTATATAGACTTTGATTATACACATTTGCTATTTCGAGCCGAGTTTATCTCGCCTATCTATTTCTCGAAATATGTGTTGGTAAGCTTTCACTTTGGCCAAGTTCATCTTTACCTAGTAACGAAAGTCATGATATGTTTCAATCACTTTGAAAATTGCTCTGACGAAAAATGGTTTGTGAATAACAACTACATAACGTCCTTTAAGAATGTTTCAATGATTGAAATGAGAGTTTAGATTATATAACCAATGGTGGATATAAGCATTGTGTGGCAACACATATATGTATAAGCCCTTTTTCCTTGAACTAAGTCCGCGAATTAAGTCTGCGAACTTAAGCTGGTAATATCTAAAAATAATTTTTTGTGAACTCATTCATATTAATTAAGGAATGCTAAATGCAAACCGTGGCTATAAAGTTCATGAACCGATTCGAGTGAATCAAATCGTTTTTGTTTCGATTGTGTCTTTTGTAGTTACATAAGATTTCCTTGCAATTGAACAACTCTCTAACTACTTCATTTGAGTCATTTTAACTAGTTATGGTGAAGAAGAATATGGTTGATATAAAAGTGCTCATATGGCTAACCATTTGGTTAACTATTTTTGAACCAACAAATGTACATGTTTGGGTACGGTTACACAAACCTAAAATCGTGTGTTTCATTTGTGTGTAACAAGCTAAGTTTTCGATCCAACGGTTGAAAGATATTAGCTTAAATCTAATCAGGTTTCCATCTAACGGTGAATATTGAATGCTTTGTTACTAAGCTAACATTGATTGCAAACCCTGATTTGAAAGACTATATAAGGGAGAACTCTAGCAACCGGAAACCTAATCCCCACACCTTCCATGTGATACTAGTTGTATTAGCTAGAGTCGATTCTCCTTTAACCTTAGGTTTCTTCTTGAAAACCAGGTTAACGACTTAAAGACTTCATTGGGATTGTGAAGCCAGGCCGATACTACTTTCTCGTAGTTGTGTGATCTGATCTTGCTGATTTTATTGTTTTGAGTACAATCGTAACGATTGGCTTGAGATTAATATCTCCGATAGGCAAGATAGAAAAGTAGTCACAAACATCTTCGTCTCATCGTTTGTGATTCCACAATATCTTCTTTCGCTCGCGTCGATTAAGATTATTGTGAGGTGATTGATAATACTAGTCTGTTCTTCGGGAATATAAGTCCGGTTTATCAATTGGTTCCTGTTCACCCTGATTTATCAAAAGACGGAACAAAACTTGTATGTATTTCTGTGGGAGACAGATTTATCTATTCCATAGACTTTTCTGTGTGATACAGATTTGTTTATTAAAGTCTTCGACTTTGGGTCGTAGCAACTCTTAGTTGTGGGTGAGATCAGCTAAGGGAATCAAGTACGTAGTATCCTGCTGGGATTAGAGACGCAAGGAGCGCAACTATACCTTGAATCATTGTGAGATTGATTGGGGTTCAACTACAGTCCAGACCGAAGTTAGTTTGTAGTAGGCTAGTGTCTGTAGCGGCTTAATACAGTGTGATGTTCAATCTGGACTAGGTCCCGGGGTTTTTCTGCATTTGCGCTTTCCTCATTAATAAAATTCTGGTGTCTGTGTTATTTCTATTCTGCATTATATTTTGTTATATAATTGAATATCATAGGTTGTGCGTTTGAATCAATCAATTGGAAATCCGACCTTTGGTTGTTGATTGGAAATTGATTGATCCTTGAAATTGGTCTTTGGTACCGTTCAAGTGATTTCTCTTGTATTCAATTAGACTCGCAGATTTCTATTTGCTTGAGAAAGAATTGAATCAAGAAAGAGAGATATAACTCTTTGATATACTTTATTAAGATTGAGTCTAGTTGATTCTCTTGAAAGTATATTGGAGTTTGTCCATACAGATTGCTAAGCGAAATATTGGGTGTGGTTGTTGTACCCCCGCTTTTTCAGTTGCAGCTTTCCGAGGTTGAGTTGTCTGTTGTGCTGGTGCCGCACGTTTGGGTTGTTGTTCCACGGCTGGAGCCTTTCTCTTTCCTCCTTCACCCACCACGCTTACAGAGGGTTGAGTATTGTATTGTTTGTTGATGAGACGTCTACTTCCTCGAGTCTCATGTGCATCTTCATTCCTGGCAGGCCTGGTTCTTTCCAGCAAGGCAGGTGTTGTAGCCGAGCGCTTAACAGCTTCATGGATTTCAGAGAATGTCTGGAAGCGCAGGTTCTCCTGTAAAGCGCGATAGACAAATACCATGTCGTTAATGCATAACTCTACCAATTGTTTTTCAGTCACATTTGGATCATGACAATCTAGTGCCTAAATTCTGAATCTTTTTACATAATCATTTGGATGCTCATTGTTTCGCTGAAACATTCTTCTCAAGTTTGACAGAGAGATTTGCTCAGAGACAAAGAAATATTTCTTATAGAAAGCGGTAACCATATCACACCAATTTTTATGTTGTTTGGTGCAACGTTCTTGTACCAGGTGTATGCTCTCCCAGTGAGTGATTTTGAGAATTATTTCAGGCGTAGGACGTGGTTGTATTCATGTTCTCCTAGTGATTCTAAAATACAAGAGATGTGTTCACGAGCGTTACCAGTATCATCATAAAGGGAGAATTGAGGGGAGGAATATTCTCTTGGAAGAGGAACCTTTTGCACATCAGGAGGTTAAGGAGGTTGGTGTTGAATGGTAGTCGGGTTTTCCTTGCCTCGATTTTGGAGAAGTCGTTCCAGGTCTTCACGAGTGATTGTTGATTCCGTTCTGATGGACGTTCAGGAGCAACGCGAGCCTCTTCATCTATAAAAGTACGCACCGTTGAAGTACTTGCACCAGGAGTCATGAAAGTGTTCCTTGCCCGCTCCATTTGGGGTTGGCGTGGTTCCAGTGGTAACCTTTATGTTAATATTTTGAGAAAAGTGAGTACCTCCTTCTGAGTTGTGGCCATGTCCGTCTAAGCTTTAGAGAGAACTTCCTGTGTAGCACCCTGAACTTTCATTTCATATTTACCTAGTTTGTTATACTTAGAAAATCATTTTCAATATTTAAAGTACTGGATAATCTAAAGTTCCAGTGCATCCAATACTCTGTGGTTTCCTTAACCTTATGCATGAGAACTTAAATTGATAGGTCTGTCTTAGTTAAATGCTTGGGGTGCCTAAAGACCTCTGCATGCAGCTGTACATGTGTCGTACACTTGGGATACATCTAGGATAAAATAGTAAATTTATTTGATGAATGGAATAAATGAGTAAGAGGGGGATTATTCTTCCTTTTTCTTTCTGCAGGAGCTAGTTAATTTGTTTTCTCTCCTACAACCCAAACCATAAAATCTCCCTTCTTTTTAGAAATCAGCGGTTTTAGAAGATGAATCTCATCACTATGGTCTTATCATGGGGATTCATGGGCATGGAGTAGTAAAAGAAGCAAAGGAAACTTCTTCTTCTCAACTTCAGTTTCATCATACTATAAATCCTTGTTCATAATTTATGTTGTTCCTTAATTTCGAATAAGGGGTAATTCATAATCATCTTGTTGTTGTGTTTTAGAGATTTTATCTTAGTTGTTCTTGACTTAAAATTGTTAAGTTCCTCTATTAGGGTTCTTATGATATTTGGGGATTTATCATAATTCATTGTTTAAACTTCAATACCATGTAAATTTATAGTATGGGTTTGTGTAGTTTCACCCAATTCGCGTCGTATTGAAGAGAATTTCTAATTCCTTTTTTATTACTTGAAACCCCTAAACTTTTACTCTTCTGATATATTTTTAGATCCAGTGGTTGGATTGTGATGAAATTTTACCATGTCATGTATCATTATGTGATAGATGTATGATAAAAGTTTCATGAGAATCAGGTTACACTATTACTAGTGCAAAGATTGAATAAACGGTGACTGCAATGTGCAGGATTGAAACCCTGGACATCCAACTATTTGTAGCATTTCTTATCTTTTTACTTATTGGATTAAGTTAAGATTTTAGCACATTGTTTACAAAGATATAAGGAAACTTATGTATAAATTTCATGAATATTGGATAATCTTAGGTACCCAAAAGTGTATAAAAATCCTAGCTGAATTCTGTAGAATAACTAATTTAACATTCATGTTCTACTGTGTGTATCTCTCTAATGAACCGTTGGAATTTAATGATTTTTGGATATGTTATTATAACACAAGTTGTTAGTGTACTATAGAAATTTCATGAAGATCAGGTTAGCTTTGCTACTGTGAACTTTAGATAAACCATGACTGCGTTCAGTGGAGCATAAAGATTTGTGGTAAGAAAAATGTATAAATGTTTTGCGACTCGTAACATGATCGAATTCTCAAGCTATATGCAGGTTCACTTTTACCTTTGTGTTAATGCTACAAATAAATTATGATATGGGTATTGGTTGTGGCATTTAACCATTATGTATACTTTGATGGTTCTTTTAGATAAAACACGTTTCTAGAAAATAAAATAAAAATGGGTTTGTGTTGCTTTACCTATAACTTGGATTTACTGCGAAATCTATGGGGTTGGCAGTAGTACTGAATGGTAAAGCAAATTTGTGAATTCTTCATTGAGAATACGATCCATAAAGTTTTTGAAAAAATGTCTCAATGGACTTTGATTTGAACTATGTAATTAACCCATGTCTGAACTCATAAATGAATGGAGTTTTTACCTGCCTACTAACTATTTTGTTAGTTTTGTTGAGACTGTTTCGCATTCATTCATCAATATTTTTCAGGGATTATCTTGATCAATATGCGCATGAACTCGTAAGATAAAGGTGAGGTGTACAGTCTGATGATTAGTTGTTAATTTGTGCTAGCTGTAAATGCTAGAATATAGAGATTGCAACGTTATATGTTTCAATAATTGATATATGTGGGAGTTGTTTATTATACGCTGGACTCTTACATCAACTAAGATTCCTTGATTTGAATTTATTAGACCACCGAATGGAAGTAAGCTACAGTACAAACTTGGTAAGGTTGCATTTCAGTTGGTAGCCAAATGGGAGATATTTGAGGTTGAGTTTTTCATTTAAGGTTACATTTGACTATGAGCACACATTGCACAATTGTTGGTGTCATTTGGTGGATTTGTGTGTATATCATGTATTTGCATAATAGGGTTCTAAGAAATGAATTTTTGTTTATAATAAATGGATTTAGTGCCTTCCAATTTTCAGAGAAAACTATTAGTATGCTAGCATAATTACTCCTCCAATCACAAGCTCCTGATTTTATTTAGATATGTATCAGCCGAGAATGAAGATAGTACTGTGAATCATTTTGTATGGGATTAATGATACTAGGTGTCGTATTGACATAAAACTAAATGTGGTGCTAAACTATTTATGTACTTTCATAATCATAACGATTTGTGTGCAATTCTGAACGTGCATTACAGTTGAAGGACTAAATGCCTAAATGGTTTTACAGGTTAAGGTTTAGTCAATTCGTAGTCTGCCAACTCATTATTGTGTGTATCACCGTGCTTAAAGGGGGACAGTTAAAAGGGTGCCGACTAACATCATTACTTTGCTAGATATATGTTTATATGTTCAATTCTAAGTATACTGGCAGGTCTTAATATACTATTTGCTTGGAATTTTACTTGTGCGTCTCTATTTTTCGGCTATTATCTGAGTAGATTTGATACTATTAAATGTTTGAAGTATGTTAAATTCATTAGACTTAACGGTATCGTTGTGTTTGATTCATAGAACTTAAAAAATGTAGTCTTAGGTTAGTACAACACCATTGTAGTTGTTGATTGAGTGGCAAGTACAGGTACATAGGTTGGCATCTTTCCGTTAATTGTTGGTGATATGATATGCTAGGGATAGTTGTTGTTATGCAACTCATACTATCTAACGCTAAAATAATTACTGCTACGACTAGCAGTTCATACTATCTAAGCATGGGATGATTGCTACAAAAGAAAGGTAGTTCATATCGTCTAAGAGATAGTTGTTGCCATTATGGACAATTCATACTATCTAAATAAAATGCCGAACTACGGTCGTGCTTGATCCCTTCGAACAAAGATGGTTGATGCGTGTCGTAACCACAACAAATTAATTAATATTTTTCCACCTAATTAACAAGTAATATAGTGTAGTCAAGTTCGTTCCCACGAGGAGCAAGAGATTCTTAGTTGTAAAAATTGTCACAAAAAGGGGGGTGTAAAGCAAAAGAAAGTAAACAAAGCAATTAAAAGATAAAGTTGAAATCAATAAGAGAGACAAGACCAAGGAATCCTTCTTCGTTGCAAAACAATGATTAAAGTTATGTTCTTTTCTACTTGTTATTAGTCACAGATTATCATCAACCGTAGGTAAAGCAGCTAGATCAGTGCTAAACCCCTAAATCCCTTATATCACCGGATACGGAAGTTCTCGACTACCGGATTCTATATACCAAACCACCTAGTAGTAGATCACTCAAGATGTAATTTAAATAAACGCATTAAGATTTATGAACTTATTAGGTTGATATTAGTAGTTAGACTCTTAGATCAAGGTCTACTTGCTAACGTTGTTTTCACACACAATTGCTCCACGGAATCCCTCCGCAAGGTCTCGTGTTTGTTACTTATGTAAAGAGTCAAGAAACAATTACTTATCCCCTAAATTTCACTAGCTTTAGATCAAATTAACAAATCAATTTAGCGTGCACTCTAAACAATCTATCAATCAACCATGAATGTATAAACATTCCTATTAGTAAAAACAAACGATAATCATGTGAAAAACTTCAAGATAGAATTGAAAACAAAAACTCAAATCATATATTAAGAACTAGGAATTCATCCTCAATCAATAAGAAAATTAGATACTCATGTTTTTGAAATTCACACAAATAATTAAAGGGAGAATTTTTCAAGTTCACACAAATAATTAAAAGAAGAATTTTGAAAAGCAAGCAAAACACAAGTGTTGTGTGTGTAAAAAGGTGTGTAAAAGATATAGAGAACTTCTCTATTTATAGGCTTCAATATTCTCCAAATCTTCCAAGGAATAGAACCCCTTTCCTTTACCAATTCAATTTCCAAGTCCAAGCCTTTCTCAAATCTTCCATCTTCTCTTTCCAAATTTGAACCCAATTCCACAAACCCATGAGTTTAGATGATTCTAGAGAAGTCTTCACAAATTTTCATCCAATTTACAAATCTAAGTCTTCATACCCACGAGAAGAATCCACCCAAAAATCTGTTATTTTGGTCGCCGGAAAATTACTGGGATCACCGGAATCCGGCCAGAAAACTGCACCGGAATCTCTTCTCCGTCAAAGGAATATTCCGTCACGGCACCGTCAAGTTAACGGTCAAACAGGTCAACCCGTTAGTCCACTGGGTCAAAGGAAGGGAAGTCGACCATCGAGTCAGCTTCCTAGTTAGCTAAATGGTCTTACTCAGCTGAGTTGGATCGCTCATCGGACTCAGCTGAGTCGGTCATTGCCGACACCGAGTCGACTCGTCGGAGAATAAAATCGGCCGAGTTTCTGTCTGTTTTCTGGTGTTTCCCGGCCAAGTTCAGGCCTCTCTTTAGCTCCATTCCTGTTAAGAACCTAGCATTCATCTAAGCAATTTATCAACACAACAACTTCAATTAGCCACAACTGCACCATCAACATCATCCTGCGACTACCATCAACTCATCAACATTCAACAACAACACTTTCCCCAATTTCAGCTCAATAAATTTCCTTACCACCAACAACAGCTGCATCTCATCAAATCGAACCCATTCTGCCATTTGCTTCAAAACTGAATTCGACCAAAACCCATTTTCTTTCTCCTCCATTGCATCACTTCAGCTGCACTTTCTCTTCAAAACCCATCTCACCGAGCCTCAACAGCGGAATGAGCCCATTTTCTTCCCTGGATCTTCTATAACAAATCAACTCACCACCTCTGAGACCGACAACAACTTCATCATCATTTTAACAGCATCACCAGACCCTCCATCAAGAATTACTCCAACAAAAACCCATTCATCGCATTCAATCTTCATCAATTTCAGCCACCAGATCCCCCTTTTTGATTTCCAGCAAACCCATCACCGTACTTGAACCAATTACAGCGACCAACAACATCAATCCCCTGAGAGTCTTCTCCGATTCAAACCCATACCTCTATTTCCACCTTCTTGACATCATAGCATCATCGATTCTTCATACCCTGATTTCATTTCGATCTGATTTTTAGCAGTCAACAACATTAATTCATCTTCCATGATTCAATTCAGCTACAGACCATCATCGACCTTCTGTTTATTCTTCAACTCGATCTCTCAGACCCAACAGCAAACCCATCCCCATCTTTCGATTTCAGCATATGCCACAGCTGCTTGCGCAGCTTTTTCTCTTCCTTCCTCTCAATTGTAGATGCAATAATGAAATGAAGAATGAGAGACGAGTTTCTCTCAATTTAGGGTTAAAAAGTAGGGTTTGTTATTCAGTATCCGGTTACCTTGCTAAGGGCTAACCATCTAGCAGCCCCTTAATATTTGCTGGCTGTCTTTTAGTACTTCTCCAAAATAGAGTTGTCCCTTAACCTTAGGTCAGCTCCATATATCACTTGCATGTAAGATGACAATTTCGCCCTTTTGCTCAAATATGGTAATTTCTTCTTCTTTTCGTTCGTGCGACTCCATAGTAGCTATAAAACTCAAAACAAGCGTAAAATACATAATTTACAAGAAAAATAGCAAAGAAAGCATAACCAATAGATAATAAATAGGATGTATTCTACACCCTATCAAATTCCCCCACACTTAGACTTTGCTAGTCCTCGAGCAAATCAAACTAAAACTCACAACTTCAAAGCGTTCCAGCGTCCCAAGCATCCAAAAAGTTATGAGGACATAGAGTTTCGCATTATAGTAATAAGAAGTTAGAAATACTAAAGAACATATTCTCATTCTTAAATATTGAGTGAGAAATAACCACACCATAATGAGAGAATGCGTGTTTGAGAAACGATCAATAAGCATTTCGACTTCGCCTCACCAAAAGGATTTTATGATAATTGCACTCAAAAAGATGGCTTTTTTATGGTTCTCACATGTGTGCAGGTAGGAATGAAGAGAGAATTCCTGCAACACGTTGAATGATGGGAAGGACAACTTCCGAATATTTTGAAAAACCCACATCTTTTAACATTTTGAAAAACCATTTTTTTCTGACGATCTCTAAGAAAGGAAATCAACCATTATTATCGAGGATGAGATTACTTACTCACCTTCACATCCGATCGCCAATTATGATAACACCATTCTCACGGCATCCAATAGAAACGTCTTCCGCTCCTCGTCTTTATCTTCTTGGTCTTCGTCTTCGGCTTCAACTTTTGATGATAAACTCTCGAACTTCGTAATTCCTTAACAATTTGTAACTCTTTTTACCTTAAATCCTTGTCGCTTGAAACTTCCTTATATATTTTCCTTCCCCACGGCTTATTAAATAAATAAAAACAAAACAAATATTTCTCTTGTCTCTTTTTTTTTTTTTTTTTTTTTTTTTCTTTTTTTTATTATTTTTTTTTTTAAAAGATAAGAGAAATAAAAAAAACATTGCCGTGGGAAAAGTACTTTACCGCTTGATTCTTCGCAACTTGTATCGCCTCGAAATCATAAACCTCAATAATTCTCACCTTTTGATTTTCTTTGCTCTTATAAATAAGTCTTCATACTTGGATATATAATTACCTTATTGTATTGTAAGTCCTCAACATATATGTAAGAATCTGCACTTTGTATGTTGCTTTACTTGAATTTGAAATTTGCTCTTTTTCTCGTTCCGTTGCTTGTAAACCTTGAACGTGTTCAACTTTCCTTGTAGATTTTGATGTCGCTCCTTGTTGATGATGATGGTGTTTCTATGGATCCGTTGTTGTCGCGAGAGAGAATGGTGCTAACTGCAAATTGAGCTACAAGAAGGAGGCTTTCATCTATAGACGTCACCCTTATGATTGACAAAATTAGCACTCAAGAGATCAAAGAGTAGTGCTTCTATTGGTGGGAGGTTGGGTAGCTCACCATTCTACCCGGAATTAACGTACGGTGACACACACTCAAAAGAAAGCTCTTTAGTAGATGGAAAAATTTCTGGTCGGTGCCTCACATGATATAAATACGAGTAGTCTCCACTAATGATTGATCAGCAACTCTAATAATGCATTTCTCCCTGCACCAAATTTGCATCACCGGCATGATTAAATCCATTATTTAACACTCTAACAAGCAAGAAATCCGAATGTAGTTCCCTAACACTTCCAAGTTCAGTTATATCGGTCAGAATCTCTATGTAAACATACCTAGAAGTATGCTAGTGACTCTAAAATCTCTAAAGTTGGAGGTTTTATGTAAAACTTTTTTTTTTTTTTTTTTTTTTTTTAAAAAACATGCTTAACCACTCCCCCACACTTAAACCTTACATTGTCCTCAATGTAATTGAATCGTCCTAGTAAAGTCAAGGTGGGAAATTTTAACATGATAAGGAACAAGAAAAAGAAATAACAAAAATAAAAAGCAAAAGGATAAGAAATACAAAACCTATGGGCTGCCTCCCATTAAGCGCTTGTTTTAAAGTCGACGGCCCGACTTAGCTCTTGCGTGATTCATTAGCCCGCATCAATCTCTTTCACGTGTAAACATGACTTCACATCACTAGGGCATCTCATTGTTCCAAAGATATTGAAGTGGATGAGTGTACCATCAAACTCCATAGTCAAGGTGCCATTTTGGACATCAATCTTCGTTCCGGCGGTGCTTAAGAATGGTCTACCCAATAGCAAAGGTGTAGACTTGGAAGAATTCTCATCATTCATGTCTAAGGCATAGAAATCGGCCGGAAATAAAAGCTCATTAACCTGCACCAAAACATTCTCAACAATCCCTTTCGGGTAAACATTAGATTGGTTAGCAAGTTCAAGAACTACCCCGGTCTCCTTAAGAGGACCAAGATTCAAAGAATCATAAATCGAGGAAGGCATAACATTAACCGATGCTCCCAAATCTAGTAAAGCTCGAGTAAACCTTGTTTTACCAATTGTGCAAGGTATAGTGAAACTACCGGGGTCCTTTAATTTTGGTGGGAGTTTCTTGAGAATGAACGCCGAAGCATTCTCCCCCACATTCATGACTTCATTCCCTTTTAACCTTTTCTTCTTCATGCACAACTCCTTTAAGAACTTTGCACAACGAGGAATTTGACGAATAGCTTCAATGAGTGGAATATTGACTTGTACTTTCTTAAGGATGTCCCAAATATCCTTGTATTCCAAGTCTTTCTTCGATTTAGCAAATCGGCTAAGAAACGGGGGTGGAGTTGTGAAAGTAGGAACCGTCTCCTCGGGTTGGTTGGTTGGTTGGGGATGTATTCTCCTTTGGTGCGGCTTCAATTTCGTCTTTCTCATCATACACCTTATCTTGTTGATTTGGTTGCTCCACTTGTTTCCCACTCCTCAAAGTAATCGCATTAACGCTCTCTCTTGGATTAACAAATGGTTGTGAAGGAAGCTTTGTGGACGCTTGAGCTTTCAATAGGTTCACATCGGTCGCTAATTGCCCCACTTGAATTTGTAAATCCTTGATTGTCGAATCGGTCTTTTGTTGTTGTTGTTGGACCAAAGTGGCGATACCTTGCATCAATGCATTGAGCTTGTCATCAATTGAAGAATCACGTTCCTTGACTTGTTGTGGTTGAAATTGTTGTTGAGGTTGGAAACGTGATTGTTGGAAACCACCTTGTTGCTCATACGGATTGGGAACCGCCGCTTGCTTATTTGCATAACTAAAGTTAGGATAATCCTTCCAACCGGGATTGTAAGTATTGGAATATGGATCGTACCTTGGCCTTTGATTTGGATATAAAGCATTTACTTGTTCGGTCTCACCATCCGGAATAATTACCGCGGCCATCCTTTGAATCATTATCTCCATGTTACCCATCCTTTGATCAAGATGTGATGATGAATCACTAACTTCATGCACTCGCCTAACCGTAGGTTCATCTCCTGTGTAGAATTGTTGCGAGTTTGCAGCCATACTTTCAATCAACTCGGTAGCTTGGGTCACCGTCTTGTTCACTAGTGCACCACCACCCGCGGCGTCAAGAAGAGATCTATCACTTGGGTGGAGAGCTTCGTAGAAGTATGGAGTATCATAACATCACTGAATTGATGGTGTGGGCAGCTTGCCACCAACCTCTTGTATCGCTCCCAACATTCATACAATGACTCTCCCACATGTTGCTTCAACCCACAAATCTCCTTGCGAATTTGAGTAGCTTTTGATGCGGGAAAATATCTCTCGAGGAAAAGTTTCTTCATCCCATTCCATGTTGTGATACTTCCGGAAGGCAAATAATATAACCATTCCTTAGCATTGCCCGCCAAAGAAAACGGAAAGCTTTCAACATTGCTCCATCCGCATTAGTCTCCGGTGGAAGCATAGCCATAACTATGGTATAGAAGTCCATAAGATGTTTGTTTGTATCTTCATTCACCATGCCATGAAACTTTGGTAACTCTCTAATCAACCCCGGCTTGATCTCGAAGGTTGAGTTAGTTTGGATACACCATTGTTGTGTATCAATCCTGTGAGAAGCTAGGTCCTTGAGTGTACGATCAACCATTGCTTCTTCTTCTTTGTCCGAATCTGCGAACTCACTTGATGAAGAAGGAGGAAGTGGAGTGTTAACCGCTCGAATGAAATCCTTTAGTTGAGTCCTTTGGATCGAAGACGTCTTGGACTCGGTCTGCCCTTTTTAAGCATTCACCAAAGGTATAGCACCTGAAACAAGATTCTCAAAAACTAAGTTAGATACGGTATAAAATCTAACAAAGCAAGAATAAAGCAAAAAGAAAAATAAAAACAACTAAAATCGTCCGTTGCTCCCATTGCGGCCAAAATTTGATGCGTGTCGTAACCACAACAAATTAATTAATATCTTTCCACCTAATTAACAAGTAATATAGTGTAGTCAAGTTCGTTCACACGAGGAGCAAGATATTCTTAGTTGTAAAAATTGTCACAAAAAGGGGGGTGTAAAGCAAAAGAAAGTAAACAAAGCAATTAAAAGATAAAGTTGAAATCAATAAGAGAGACAAGACCAAGGAATCCTTCTTCGTTGCAAAACAATGATTAAAGTTATGTTCTTTTCTACTTGTTATTAGTCACAGATTATCACCAACCGTAGCTAAAGCAACTAGATCAGTGCTAAACCCCTAAATCCCTTATATCACCGGATACGGAAGTTCTCGACTACCGGATTCTATTTACCAAACCACCTAGTAGTAGATCACTCAAGATGTAATTTAAATAAACGTATTAAGATTTATGAACTTATTAGGTTGATATTAGTAGTTAGACTCTTAGATCAAGGTCTACTTGTTAACGTTATTTTCACACACAATTGCTCCACGGAATCCCTCCGCAAGGTCTCGTGTTTGCTACTTATGTAAAGAGTCAAGAAACGATTACTTATCCCCTAACTTTCACTAGCTTTAGATCAAATTAACAAATCAATTTAGCGTGCACTCTAAACAATCTATCAATCAACCATGAATGTATAAACATTCCTATTAGTAAAAACAAACGATAATCATGTGAAAAACTTCAAGATAGAATTGAAAACAAAAACTCAAATCATATATTAAGAACTAGGAATTCATCCTCAATCAATAAGAAAATTAGCTACTCATGTTTTTGAAATTCACACAAATAATTAAAGGGAGAATTTTTCAAGTTCACACAAATAATTAAAAGAAGAATTTTGAAAAGCAAGCAAAAACACAAGTGTTGTGTGTGTAAAAAGGTGTGTAAAAGATATAGAGAACTTCTCTATTTATAGGCTTCAATATTCTCCAAATCTTCCAAGGAATAGAACCCCTTTCCTTTTGCAATTCAATTTCCAAGTCCAAGCCTTTCTCAAATCTTCCATCTTCTCTTTCCAAATTTGAACCCAATTCCACAAACCCATGAGTTTAGATGATTCTAGAGAATTCTTCACAAATTTTCATCCAATTTCCAAATCTAAGTCTTCATACCCACGAGAAGAATCCACCCTAAAATCTGTTATTTTGGTCGCCTAAAATTACGGGATCACTGGAATCCGGCCAGAAAAGAAGCGCATAGGAATATCTTCTCCAAGTCAAAGGAATATTCCGTCACGGCACTGAATCAAGTTAACGGTCAAGCAACAGTCAAACCGTTAGTCCACCGGGTCAAAGGAAGGGAAGTCAGCTACTGAGTCAGCACGAGTCAGCTTCCTAGTTAGCTAAATGGTCTTACTCAGCTGAGTTGGATCGCTCATCGGACTCAGCTGAGTCGGTCATTGCTGACACCGAGTCGACTCGTCGGAGAATAAAATCGGCCGAGTTTAAATCATTTTTCCGTGTTTCCCACCAAGTTCGAGCCTCTCTTTAGCTCCATTCCCCGTTAAGAACCTAGCATTCATCTAAGCAATTTATCAACACAACAACTTCAATTAGCCACAACTGCACCATCAACATCATCCTGCGACTACCATCAACTCATCAACATTCAACAGCAACACTTTCCCCAATTTCAGCTCAATAAATTTCCTTACCACCAACAACAGCTGCATCTCATCAAATCGAACCCATTCTGCCATTTGCTTCAAAACTGAATTCGACCAAAACCCATTTTCTTTCTCCTCCATTGCATCACTTCAGCTGCACTTTCTCTTCAAAACCCATCTCACCGAGCCTCAACAGCGGAATGAGCCCATTTTATTCCCTAGATCTTCTATAACAAATCAACTCACCACCTCTGAGACCGACAACAACTTCATCATCATTTTAACAGCATCACCAGACCCTCCATCAAGAATTACTCCAACAAAAACCCATTCATCGCATTCAATCTTCATCAATTTCAGCCACCAGATCCCCCTTTTCGATTTCCAGCAAACCCATCACCGTACTTGAACCAATTACAGCGACCAACAACATCAATCCCCTGAGAGTCTTCTCCGATTCAAACCCATACCTCTATTTCCACCTTCTTGACATCATAGCATCATCGATTCTTCATACCCCGATTTCATTTTCGATCGATTTTTAGCAGTCAACAACATTAATTCATCTTCCATGATTCAATTCAACTCTGACCATCATCGACCTTCATTTTTATTCTTTAACTCGATCTCTCGGACCAACAAAGAAACCCATCCCCATCTTTCGATTTCAAGCATATGCCACAGTTTGCTTATGAAAGCTTTTTCTCTTCCTTCCTCTCAATTGTAGATGCAATAATGAAATGAAGAATGAGAGACGAGTTTCTCTCAATTTAGGGTTAAAAAGTAAGGTTTGTTATTCAGTATCCGGTTACCTTGCTAAGGGCTAACCATCTAGCAGCCCCTTAATATTTGCTGGCTGTCTTTTAGTACTTCTCCAAAAGAGAGTTGTCCCTTAACCTTAGGTCAGCTCCATATATCACTTGCATGTAAGATGACAATTTCGCCCTTTTGCTCAAATTGGGTAATTTCTTCTTCTTTTCGTTCGTGCGACTCCATAGTAGCTATAAAACTCAAAACAAGCGTAAAATACATAATTTACAAGAAAAATAGCAAAGAAAGCATAACCAATAGATAATAAATAGGATGTATTCTACACCCTATCAATGGTATGATGCAGACACCGCTATGCGGTTCAGCACAAGTACACAAGGTTGTTCATATCATCTGAAAAGGGTTGGTTGCTGCTTCGCAGTTCACACCACCTATTCGGAGATGATTGCAACTTGGCATAATATATCGTTGGTAAGAGGTAGTTGCAGTATTAGCTGTTCATACTACCTAGTGAGAGATGATTATTACCATCTCTCATGTTAGGCAACTGGCCGTGTAAATTATTAGAGTTGGCAACTGGCCATCTCCCATTTTTGGCAATTGGCCATATAAATTGTTGGAATCGGCAACTGGCCGTTTCTTATTTTTCGGCAATTGTCCCTCTGTTATTTTGGGCAATTGGCCCTGTTATTTTCGGCAATTGGCCGTCTGTCATTTTGGGCAATTGGCCCTCTGTTATTTTCGGCAAATGGACGCCTGTTATCATTGGCAAGTGGCAACTGGCCGTCTCTGTTTTTAGCAACTGGATATATTTTAATTTCGGCAATTGGCCATCTCTTATTTTGGCAACTGGCCGACTCTTATTTTTGGAAATTGGAACCCTTGTGGAATTCTATGAGTATTATGGTATGGGACATATGCTCATAGAATCTAACCTTGAGACTAATAAAATTTTACCGTGTGCAGGATTATGAACGAACAAAATTTTTAATTGAGTGGCGTATTAGAGAGTCTGAGCTTGCCAGGCGGGTCGTAACCGGACCCGTTGGGAGCAAAAATTCTCTGGTCTGTCACATCCTGCCTCTCCATTAAATCGACAATGGTAATAGGAGGTTGGTTTCCTCAGCCTCCTCAAGCCTCTCGTCCTGAAGGAGGAGTGGTAGTAGTTCTGGTGGTGATTGGAGGTGTCATGCTCGAAGAAATGTTAGGAATAGTAGCAACGGCTCTGGCTCTTGTGACAGGAGGTGTCACACCAAAGGGAATATTTCCAGCGCCACTAGTGTTTGTGGTAGAGGATGTAACGCCATGGGATGTATTGACAGCTCCGGTAGGTGGTACGTTGGTGTCAGCAGCAGGAATATTGGCGCTAGGAGTGTTGTCAGCGCCAGTAGCATCAAGATTAGTTACTGATCCAGACCTAAGATCCACCATTTTAAAACTGAGAAAATTGAGATAAAAATTGAGAAATTGATTTTACAACCGAGAGATTAATCTCCCACTGTGGTCGCTAATTTGTAGTAGGGTAAAAACTGATTCAGCTGAAAACGGTAATTTGGGTGTGTCGATGAGAAACGAATCTAAACCCTAAACAAATGTACTGCACAGATTACTTTAGATTCGAGAGATCAATCTGTATAATCCTGGCCTAAACCAAGAAATGAACGTTCCAGGCTTACTTCAGTCACAAAATGAATGAGAAGGGTCGATCTTAGGGAGGGAAGCAGAGAAGGTGTTGAGATCAGAATAATAAACTCTATAAAGTGTAGTTTTTATGACTTGTATCAGAATGTAGAATTTGCTTGCAAGGTGTATGTTGTGAATTCTGGGTAATTTCTGAATACTTGCGTTGATAACCCATGTTGTTGATTAAAATAGATTCAAAATCTTTTTATACAAGTCATACTCGAACACACTGATCTCATAGGAAGAAGAAGTAGTTGGGTAATGGAGAAGTGGGATCGTGTAAAGTGGTGAACACCGTATCCCTACTATGAAGACTGGTCAATTTTTACACCCACTACTTCCCTATTGCCACTAATTGTCTGCCTTTCCTGACACTCTCATAATTGAAGTGTTGCACGCCGCACGCTGTAAACCGCCAGACCAATACCCTGATGAACATCCCCAAGTTTATGACATGTTTGATGTCTCGAGTATTTTAGAAAATATGGAGCAAGTTATATAGGAATGGAGCAAGTCCTACATGGTATTTTCTGAGTGGGTCTTGCTTGCAAGACCTAAATATTTTGATCAATCACACGCAATCTAGGTGACATGTAGTCATATGTGACAAGTCAAGTCATGAGACTTGCCGCAAAAAATAGCATGCGATGCTTCTAGGTTAAATAATTAAATTATTTGTGAAACCGATATTTATGAAATATCGTTTGAAATCGATGCATGTAAAACATCTCTTTTAAGCAAGCAACTCAAAATAATTGATGCAAAGCATCATTGTATAGAGCCTGTTTTAGTTGGTCGCTGAATTCACGGTCTTAAAAGGAGCACTACCGGCCATCTTTGAGTAGCTGCCAGAAGATATACGTGTAGGTTAGGGATGAGGTGGTCGATCCTCATAGGAGAAGGATGGCGGACAACCATTAGGACATCTCATTGGTCAGCTCAAATTAGATCTAGACCGGTTAAATCAGCTAGACAAGTTGGATGGTTGAGATGATTTGCGGAAGTTATTGATTATCGTTAAATTTATTTAAGACTTTTCTGGGAAGCGCAACTAACCTACTTTGGCCAATAATTGGGAGCATAGCGGGTAAGCTAGAAGCAATGCGATTGGTTAAGGCCAAAGACGGGACACCTGTGAGCATAACGACACCTCATTGGTCGCCCAAACTTGAATCTAAGATGGTCAATTTAGCCGGCTAAGTTGAGTGGTCGTGATTAATTTAAGACTGCCATGGACGGTCTTGACCTAATTAAGACCCTTTTCAATCCGCTCGACGAGCTTACTTTAGCTAGCAATTGCGGATGTTGCATGCGTGCTAGGAGAGTTCTGATTGGTTGAAATAACATACGACCCGTCGGTGAATATCATGGAGCTCGTTTGCCCGCGCTTGCAAGAGCTAAAGCTAGGTAATAGAGCTTGCCAAGTCGTGTGGTCGTGATTAGTTTGCAACTGATCTGGACGACCAAGGCCTATTTTCTTAAGAGATTAAGCACGTCAACCATCCAACTTCCACCTTTAATTAAAAGTGTGGTCTGCGACTTTGGAGCAATTTGATTGGACGATGGGAAAGAGGGGCCGGCAGACAACAATACGGGGCATGGCCGGTCGGTTATGGGAGGCGCCAGCTAGGGCAAACCGATCGACCAAGTAACGTGGCCGCGCCCCTTTTGCTGCTGCCTTTATTTTTCACAGTTTCCCTTTATTTATTATTTTCCAACTTTTGGTAGGATTCTGCTCCTATTAGTTCCATGATGGACCAATTTCCTAGTTTGCTTAGGTTTAGTCTCGACCAATAGGGATCGAGATGTTATGCAGGCTCCGTTTAGGGCTAAAACCTAATTTTTGTAAATTGATAAAATTAGGTCTGAAAAATTGATTTTTTTGTGAGCTGTCACAAAATGAATCAATTTTGGTGAATTTTGCACGTTGATACAAAATCACTAATTTTTATCTCGGAGAGCACCGCAGTTTGCACGCCTCTGATTGAGTATCTTCATGTACATCTTAATGCTGGCACTCCAGGAAATTCATGCTACTCAGCTGAGAGTGAACATTGATTGTCATGTCATGTCAATATTAAGAGTTCAGTTGAGAACATAGCATAGGATGAATACTTAGCAAACCCTGCATTAGTGAATAATGCAGACAGAAGCTTGAATAATTTCATAGAACATTTGGGATTGTTTCTACATGCACCAATATTATTCTAATAAATTTCGTAAGTATTGAATTACATACTTCATATGTAAGTAAAGAGGTATAAATGCTCATCAACTTTTTTTTGACTCTACTTCTTTGCAGAAAGCAGGCATACAAAATGGAGTTTTACAATTTTATCCCTGAACTAAAAACCACCATCAACATGAAGGTAGAAGGGCTCATGTATTGCGTAATCTGTTGGATTCAAGTTTTGAGATTTATTGAAGTGGGTGGTAGGTTGGTGACAATAACTGCCAGATTTCCATAGAGATCTGGCAATGCAGAATAATATGGGTGGTCGTTTCCGGAGATGAATTGCATATTGGGAAGAGATTGTAATCTGTGAAACAAATTTTGTTGAGAATCTTAAAGATGGGTAAACTTTCGTTTATAGCTTTCCACACACACAAATAATAATAATAATAATAATAATAATAAACGCTTTTGGTGGCCACCGTGGTGTCCATAGAAAGTTGGTGTTGGGTAAAGGATTTTTAATGCTTAGTATTGGTTTTGGGATGGGCATTTGTAGCCTGATACATTCTTGTAGGTTCCGGATTTTATGTGTGGCAAGATGATCTTATCTGATGGTCCATCTTGAGGTAGGTGAATGTTTATAACTTTTTATGCTGATAAGGGTGGGACTTGAGAATATTTTTTTTATGAACCCAAGTGCATGAAATAAGATCAATAATATCAGCAATTGTTTGAAATGGCTGGCACTGGCTTGAGTCAAGTGGGGTGAATTTTGGTACCAAATTTTCAATGATAAGAGTTGTTATTCCAATTCCTAAAATGTAGAAGATATGGTGCTTGATAGAGGTATTAAAGAATTTAATTTTTCCCACTATGGACTGGCTTAAGTGGTTATATAGTGGTTGTGGGTAAAGACGGATTGTTGTTTGACGTGTTTTCCTACAAAGGCTTTCCCGGATGGAGTTCGGTTGGTTATGGAGTAACCAAGCTCGCATCATAAGTAATGTTTTATTGTGCTTTTTGTTGTTTTTAAAGCGTATCCCTCCCCCGAGTTTTTGGTTTGGTTTGTTTATCCAATCCATGTGGGCGTGATTTTCTTACAGAGAAGTTGCGCCTCAGAAGAAGCTCTTAGTGATACGATCAATCTTGTTGTGCACATGTATAGAAAGAAGTTGTGTTTGCATCAAATGATTAGAATTAGTGGTTAAGGAGGATTTTAGCAGTACTAACTTGCCTTCCGGATTTGAGCACTTAATTATCCATCTTTTTGCCTTTCTAGCCAAACTTTGAAGTAGTGGTGTAAATACATGAACCAAAGATCTTCTTGTTTGAAGTGGACCCATATGTATATATGTGGTATTGTCGTCGTCTGAGGTAATATCGAATAATTGATGATTGTCGATTTCTTTATGTGGATTAGTTGTCTTGATGAGATAGAGTGATAGTGCAACAAGTTATTAAAATTTTGGTTACTTACTGTAGAAGCTTTTTGTGTGATGAGGATATCATCAACATGCATGATTTGGAAATTGGTGGTGCATTTCAAAGATATGTTGAGTCCCTTAACGTTACTTGAATGTCACATATTTGCCAAATTAGCTGAAAGAATTTCCATACATATGATATATATATACGAAAATAGTGGATCACCCTGTCCGATTTCCTGGATAGGCTGGTATAACTATGTGGGGTTCCATTGATGTTGATTAAGTGATAGAAGTTATGTAAAGCATTATGTATTCTATGGAGGTATTTGGAAACCCCATATTGGTAAAAGCTTTCTTGATAAATCTTCAGTCTAAGCTATCATATGCTTTGGGAATATCTAGTTAGAGTGCAATTTTTAGTTATTTAGTAACTTTATAATATGATGAAAAACTTCTCTAGCGATTTCTATGTTAACGTGTATTGGACATTGACGTACAAGAGCACTTTGAAAATTACTTATTATAAATGGTAGTAGGGGATCCAATCATTTTACCCGTATTTTGGTTAATTTTTTTTTATTACATTGCAAAGTTTTCTGGGTCTAAATTATGATGGTTTTGAGGGTGCTTCATTTTTGGAATCAAGGTAAAAATTATGTGGTTCACAAGCGGGTGCATATTGAGGTTATTGAAAAACATGCATCGCATTCTATTAACTGTAAATTGGTATTATTTCAAAAAACCTTTGAAAACGTACTCATGTATACGCCTGGGCCTGAAGCACTTTCTAAATTAGTGGAGAACCAAGCCTCCTTGGTTTCTGTTGTGGAAACTTCTGCATTGAACAAGGTACACTGTCGCAGTATTAGCCTACGGGTATTTATGTTGAAAGTTTCTTCGTGAAAGATTGTATTTGGAGTCGTGTATTGATATGCGAAACAATATATTAAGAGGTGGATAATGTCATCTTTATCTCGGATCCAGTAGTTGTGTCGATCATGAAGTTGTTGAATGTTGTTGCGTCCTCTGTAAATTGTTATATAATGTGAAAGAAGATGGCGTTGTTGTCTTCTGACCGGTGACGGAGCCAAGGGTTTTCTCTTGGGGGGACAAACATATATACAATAATATATAATATAGTATACGTACAAGTTGGCAGACAGGGGCCTCCCGATTTTTTTTTTGGCTTTTCTCTAGTAAATTTTTTGTTATAAAAAGTGTTTTTGACATAAGATACAAGGTGCAAAATGTTGTTTTATCAAAATTAAATCAAGTTAAATTAACGCGCGAAATTGAGGTATATGCAAATTAATATTGAAGCATCCAGCTCACAAATTGATCAACTAGGTGTTGCTTAGGATATTGCATATACCTTCTATTGACTAAATAACTTTTAAGTATAATATTCTCAATCAATATCCAACACATGTCTGCAAGCTTCACAAATCGTTATACGGTCTCAAACAAGCATTGTGTGCTTGGTACAATCTCCTAAGCTCTTATCTTTTGCATCTCGGATTTCGCGGTTCCAAAGCTGACACGTCACTCTTTATTAAACAGGAAAACAACTCCGTCATTTATATTTTAGTTTATGTTGACGATATAATAGTTACATGTTCAAATATCTGCCTAATTAAGTCATTGATTGTGCAGTTACAAGAAACTTTTGTTGTCAAAGATTTGGGAGCTTTGTCGTACTTTGTTGGTATTGAAGTTGCTCGTTGACCGCGGTCGTAAGCGTCAAAAATAAATTACACTTTCTTACTACTCAAAATATAAATATAGCAAGGGCAAGAAAGGATCGATCCCACAGAGAGGTCTAGGTTGTCAAATTGTTTCGGTTCCCTATAAATAACACCGGTAGTTTTGTGATTTTATAAACTAAAATAAAAGCAAAAAATAAAAGTAAACAAATAAAATCAAGGATGTGAAAGTATTGGTCATGGATTTCGTTTTCATTCACAAACATGTTTTCAACACAATAACTAGAATTGATATTTTAATCTCAACTTTTATCAAAGACCCTAGAATACCTTGATCGCAAGTATATCCCAAAATTTCCTCATGTCATCAACAAACACATTAAAAGATGCGAATATGAATTCTACCTAAAGGAACAACCTAACGTGTAAAAGCACTAATCAAGTTTAATTCCCTAGATGCATTAGGTTCTACGAAATCAGGCCAATCAAAGCAATCGAACGTGTAAAAGCACTAATCCGATTTAACAAAGGTTATGGTTCACATATGATCATAAGAATATATCACTACAAACTATAATCATATTTATGCTACTTGCAATCCGGAATTATCACTTTTGCGTATAATAACCCTAATCTAGCAATAAAGATGAAAGCAAACTCAATCGATTCGCGACTCGACTAACAAGCATTCAAATCATGCAACAATATTAATAGTGAATCATAAACGATAATATGAGAGAAAACTAATTTATTGAATTAAAACCCATATTTGGAAATCCAACTTATTCCATAACCAATAATAAAACTCTAGCTCATATTCATGGAGTTCATAACAAGAAGAAAGAGAAAAGACTTCATGGTTCTAAACCCTAGAACAAAAGTAGAGGCAAAAAGAATAATAAAAGATCTCTCCCACATTAGGTAAAAGTCCTCTCTTTATATGTTTCTCTATTTCCATAAAGGATACTCCTTCTAATATTAGGTCTTCTCAAAATCCATCTCCAAGTGGTCCACCAAGCCCATGTATGAGAAAACCCATGTAGAAAATATGTCCAAAAACACGTCGCGGAAAATCGATTGTGGCGAAATCGGTCGGAATAGTCGCGGAAACTATTTCTGTGTGACTGGCAAAGTCCGCCGGTCACCGGTTCAGTGGAGTCAACTCGGTCAACTCGACGGGTCAACTCGGTCAGCCGAGTCAAACCGAAGCCGGGGAGAGTCGACCTTTCGAGTTAGATGGAGTCGAGGTTCGCCTTGGGCCGATTGACCTTACTAATCTTGGCTCAAGCCATTGCACTAGCCTAAGCTTGTGCAGCACCATGATTGTGCTTCAGCTGAGAAAATCCAGCCATGAAGGCTGTTCATCCTGCATCTCACCAGCCTACACCTCAGCTGCATTACTATCCAAAACAGCTTGCACTCGTCTCATATCAGGCAACACAAACACCAACTCTTAACCGCCATGAGCACAATCATCTCCATTTCATATTTCCCCTTGACTCTCCTCTTGAAAATGCATCTTCCTCATCAAAGCTACTCAGAATCGCCATTAACTTCGGCTCGGCTCTGCAGCAGAACTCATCTTTAAACCCCGCCATTTCAATAGCCTCGTTCTCTTACTTGCAAATGCAACTTTGTCTCTGCCGCTGAGTTGTTCTCTATGGCGCCAAAGACTCTGCAACTTCACATACACAAAGACAACAGAACCACCTACACCAGTTGCTCCACCAACAACACCAGATTAGTCGCAACATCACCGCCGTCGTGCCACAATCACCACACACATCACAAGCAACGGCTCTGCCGCACAACCACTGTTTGGATTGCCAAAAAGCACCGATGCAACCTGCACTAGAGCTAACCAAGTACCACCTAGCTAAGCTGCTCATTCTCCATTTATAGCGGCTACGGCTCCTACCGGCTCCTGCAGAAGCTCCATCTCCACTCTGCAGCAATGCTGCACTGCAACTCGGTTCCCGAGTCCCCAATCTCTCCTGCTGCGAACACAACCAAACTGCAGTGTCATCTCCCCGTCCATCCATCACTGCTACCATATCCAACACCATAAACCATTCAGTCATTCCCAGGCTTCAACATTTCCTGCATCTCAACATCACAACAGAATAGACAATAATAAAGCAGCCTTAGTTCCAAGGCAAACCAACACATCCGAGAGCTTTCCATCTCTTTAGCAGCTCAGACCACCTGTGCCATAACTCCTCAAACCAAGCCATTGCACCACCAATGCAAATCAGATGCGAACATTCCACCATCCTTGAGCTAAATCAACTCCAATCCACTTGCAAGCAATTGAATGAATTCCTCCACTTGAATCAAAATCATTCAACCTCATTTGCTTCACCACGGACCAATTCCTCCATCTCGGTGAATTCCTCAAGCCCTAATTCTCCTCTTCAAATTCCATCTCCATATCTTGCTCGAACCAACAGAGGCAAACCCATTCAATTTCTCAATTGACTAAACAAAGATCGCGTTCATCCTCTTCATTATTCATTTGCGGATCATCACGTATCAACCCCATACTCACTACTAACGACTCGAGTTCATCTTCGTCTTCACAAATTGTCTCAAAACCAACAAAGAAATCGGTAGTACCCGTCTTCTCCATCTTTGAATCTTATCATCTCTCAATTTCTCGATCTATAAAACCAAATCACCACAGAACCCTTTTGAACTTCAAGAACATCTCTTGATTTGACAAGAGCCATCAAAACCCTTCTCTCGATTTATCAATTACGATTCTCATAAATTCTCATGTCTCGATCTGGGTTTGTAGAAGTATAATGATATTCAGTGTCCGGTCACTCTGATAAGGGCTAACCGAATTAACAGCCCCTTAACCTTGGCTCAGCTCCCAGGATTGATTGCCATGAAATGACAATTTTGCCCTTTTTACTCCAATTGATTGATTTCTCCATCTTTTCCCCAGCGACTCCAGTACCTAATAACTCAAAAACACACGTAAAGTACATAATTCACAAGAAAAATAGCAAAGAAAGCGTAACTACTAGATAGTAAATACGGTGTATTCTACACCTATCGATTCCCCACACTTAGACTTTGCTAGTCCTCGAGCAAATCAAACAAAACAATTCTAAAACAAATACATACAACTCCGTGACGTCGAGGCTGCGGTTAATTTTAGCATAAATAACAAGCCTTTAAACCCCTAGGTGTCCCTAGTGGACGAGTTATAGTCTCGTGAAGGTTTACAAGAGGTCTGCCTACAAAACCTATATTTTCAACTCCGTCTATTTGTGACAAATTAATGAACGAATCCACAATGACTACAGGAGGAGGTACCTTGCAAATTCAATTCAATTATTAGTAAATAAACTCTAATTAGATAGTCGAACAAACCACAATACTCGGAAACTAACAAACCACAATCACAATGAAAAAGATTAAGAAGATGGATAAAGATGTAGATGTTGGCGAATATTCACAAGTGTTCGATGTTTCCCATATCTGTCTGAAGGTCACTGCTAAGATGAACCTAATCCTATTGGATTGAGCTACTTTGGTGCTGAATGCTACATCAACTCACTGGCATATACAAGGGAACCAGAAGTGACTTTATTCAACACAATAATAATTTCTTCTCTTTTTTTTTTATATGATTGGATCAAACTGATCCAATTTCTTTTTTTTTTTTAGACGGCATGATTAGATCTTTTGGATCCAAGCGCATGCTTCTTGTCAGCAAGTACATGATAGTTGCCTTGGATCCTGCATTCCACGCTTGTTTAGGCGACGGAGACAGGGACTACGTTTCACACATACTGCTATTCCCAAGTGTCTTTTTATTCCGTTTTGGTCTAATTGATCGGTCTCTTTTTTTTTCTTTTCTTTTTCAAAAATTTTTCATTTTTTTTTTTTTTTTTCTTGTTCAATTTTTTTCTCTTTTTCTAGTAACTCAATCACTCTATTTCATCCTAGCATTAATAACACGTCGATTTTTAGTGACCCACCAAAGCACTTAGAGAACAATAGATAAATATGGAAAAATAAAAATAGAATGCGATATGGTGATATTCCGAGATATGGTAACAACTATCATTTTAATTGTGATTTCTGAGCTATGTTCGTCCCTTTTAGTTAATTGGTTCCTCAACTCCTGCATTCAAAATGGTTCCATCCACTAATGGTCATCCTAAAGGCACAAGTTTCTAGATTTCGGAGTTCAAAAAAAAAAAAAACAATTTTTTTTTTGTTTTTTTCTTTTTTTCTGTTTTTTTTTTTTTAAAAAGGCATAAAGCAAACTAAAACAAACTATACAAACATATAAATGCTCCCCCACACTTAAACTTCACATTGTCCTCAATGTGTAAAACCGAAAGTTCTGAATTATGACGTAACAGCAGATAAAACGCAAAAACTGTGCAAATTGGTAAGGAATTTGGAAAAACTCCATTTCACAAAAGTTGTTCACCTACGTGTTTTCTACACAGTGTCAAAATTTCACAGTGTTTTGATTAACGGTCTGACAGTTATAGTCTCTGGACTGAACTACGCGCAGTCTGAAATTTTCTGACGAAAAGGTATTCGTCATAATTCTCTTCTAAGATAGATTACGGACTTAATGAAATTAAACATGGGGATGCAAATATGATATCAAAACAGTAAAATAAATAAATAAACGAATAAAATCAAAATCAAAAGGATAAGAGATACAAAACCGGTGGGTTGCCTCCCACTCAGCGCTTGTTTTAAAGTCGACGGCCCGACTTAGCTTCTTGTAAGATTCATTCCCCATATACCAACAATCTGAAAAGTTGGGGATCCTTCCATATAACCTGTTTTGCAAACACTAGCTTCACACAAATATTAGTAACATAAAGCAAATGTGAAGCTATGAACCGATAAAAGCTTCCCCCACACTTATTCTTGTCCACACATGGAAGTGTATAAAGAATATAGAAGTCGGGTACGTCCACGGTTTCTTGTTCCATAACCTGCATAGTATGAGAATCAAGTTTCTCTAATGGCGGAAAACGAGAAACAAAGTCATTCAATAATATTCTCGAAGCACATACATTCAAACCAATAAGAGGTAAAGGAGAAGAAACAATAGGCAACGGGTTAGATAAACCTTGCACAATCTCTTGTATCATGGAATCCTCTTCATCCTTGAAAAACTCAAGTGAATTATTCACCTCTTTTATATCATGGTCCTCTATTAAACCTTGCAACCATTCTTCGTCCGTTTCTCGCTGTAACCAAAGTATCGACATAAACATCATCATTACAATCATTTGCAAGCTCAATTGGGTCTTCCACAATATTGGTCAAACCGGTCTCATTCTCAACATACTCCTCTTTGTTGTAAGGCACATACTCTTTTACGGATCCAAATTTTATTATAAGAAACTTTTCTAGAACACTCGAAAATGCATCATCCTCAAGCTCCACCCTTTGAATAGGCTCTTGATCATTATTAAGATCAATGCTCGAGTAATCAACACAAGTGTCGACATATTCCTCTTCGTCTTCATCTTGATCCCAAAAAGACTCCTCGGAGATGTCACCATGAGTTGTTTCAAGCAATATATCATAATCACCGTCACTATCATAGTCAACATAAGATTGGTCCTCGCTGAATTTAGTGTTGCTAATCTCGAACTCATCCTTTTGAATAGGTGAATGATCATTATTAAGATCAAGAGTTGAGTTAACTACACAATTATCAACGAAAGTGTCCAAGGATTGCCCTTTTTCAACATTAGCATCAATCAAATATTCATCACAAACCATATGCACATTAGAATTATCCATATATTCCTTGCATTGATCAATGCCTCTTCGCAAGCTATCAATACCTTCACGAAGTTCTTGGAGTTGCTCGTTTGTAGTCTCTTTAGCTTTTTGAAATTCCTCTTGTAAAAAGTTGGAAACTTTGTCTATAAAGTTAGAGACTTTTTGTTCACGAACATAAGAATCCTCCCATCCTTGTGGTTGTTCACACACATACCCGCCATAAGGTTGTTGAGGAAAACCATAAGGTTCCATGGAATATTGGTCATAACCAATGAATTGGTTTTGATTATACCCATGGAATTAGTAGTTGTCATATTGTTGAGGTTGTTGAAAACCGTATCCATCCATGTAGTATGCTCCTTCCATGAGAAACAAGCACCTGAAATAAAATTCTCAAACCAAGGTTAAAACCCAGAAAATAAGAAAAATAAAACAAAAATAAAAACAAAACAAAAATAAGAAACCAAAAACAATTGACAACCACCTCCCAACGGCGCCAAAAATTTGACCGCGGTCGTAGCGGCAAAAATAAATTACACTTTCTTACTACTCAAAATATAAATATAGCAAGGGCAAGAAAGGATCGATCCCACAGAGAGGTCTAGGTTGTCAAATTGTTTCGGTTCCCTATAAATAACACCGGTAGTTTTGTGATTTTATAAACTAAAATAAAAGCAAACAATAAAAGTAAACAAATAAAATCAAGGATGTGAAAGTATTGGTCATGGATTTCGTTTTCATTCACAAACATGTTTTCAACACAATAACTAGAATTGATATTTTAATCTCAACTTTTATCAAAGACCCTAGAATACCTTGATCGCAAGTATATCCCGCAAATTTCCTCATGTCATCAACAAACACATTAAAAGATGCGAATATGAATTCTACCTAAAGGAACAACCTAACGTGTAAAAGCACTAATCAAGTTTAATTCCCTAGATGCATTAGGTTCTATGAAATCAGGCAATCAAAGCAATCGAACGTGTAAAAGCACTAATCCGATTTAACAAAGGTTATGGTTCACATATGATCATAAGAATATATCACTACAAACTATAATCATATTTATGCTACTTGCAATCCGGAATTATCACTTTTGCGTATAATAACCCTAATCTAGCAATAAAGATGAAAGCAAACTCAATCGATTCGCGACTCGACTAACAAGCATTCAAATCATGCAACAATATTAATAGTGAATCATAAACGATAATATGAGAGAAAACTAATTTATTGAATTAAAACCCATATTTGGAAATCCAACTTATTCCATAACCAATAATAAAACTCTAGCTCATATTCATGGAGTTCATAACAAGAAGAAAGAGAAAAGACTTCTTGGTTCTAAACCCTAGAACAAAAGTAGAGGCAAAAAGAATAATAAAAGATCTCTCCCACATTAGGTAAAAGTCCTCTCTTTTATATGTTTCTCTATTTCCATAAAGGATACTCCTTCTAATATTAGGTCTTCTCAAAATCCATCTCCAAGTGGTCCACCAAGCCCATGTATGAGAAAAACCCATGTAGAAAATATGTCCAAAAACACGTCGCCGGAAAACTGGGATTGTGGCCGGAAATCGGTCGGAATAGTCGCCGGAAACTATTTCAGGTGACCGGCAAAGTCCGCCCGGTCACCGGTTCAGTGAGTCAACTCGGTCAACTCGACGGGTCAACTCGGTCAGGCCGAGTCAAACCGAGTCAGGGAGAGTCAGCACTGAGTTAGATGGAGTCAGGTTCTGCCTTGGCTGATTGACCTTACTAATCTTGGCTCAAGCCATTGCACTAGCCTAAGCTTGTGCAGCACCATGATTGTGCTTCAGCTGAGAAAATCCAGCCATGAAGGCTGTTCATCCTGCATCTCACCAGCCTACACCTCAGCTGCATTACTATCCAAAACAGCTTGCACTCGTCTCATATCAGGCAACACAAACACCAACTCTTAACTGCCATGAGCACAATCATCTCCATTTCATATTTCCCCTTGACTCTCCTCTACAGCAAATGCATCTTCCTCATCAGGCTACCTGCAACTGCCATTAACTTCGGCTCAGCTCTGCAGCAACTCATCTTTAAACCCTGCCATTTCAATAGCCTCGTTCTCTTACTTGCAAATGCAGCTGCAATCTGCTGCCTGAGTTGTTCTCTATGGCGCCATCACCTGCAACTTCACATACACAGCACCAACAGAACCACCTACACCAGTTGCTCCACCAACAACACCAGATTAGCGGCAACATCACTGCCATCAGGCCACAATCACCACACACATCACAAGCAACAGCTCTGCCTGCACAACCACTTGGATTGCCAAAAGCACCAAAGCAACTCTGCACTAGAGCTAACCAAAGACCACCTAGCTAAGCTGCTCATTCTCCATTTATAGCAGCAGCTACAGCTCCTACCGGCTCTCTGTAGCTCCATCTCCACTCTGCAGCAATGCCAGACCTGCAACTCAGTTCCCAGAGTCCCTGTAATCTCTGCCTGCGAACACAACCAAACTGCAGTGTCATCTCCTGTCCATCCATCACTGCTACCATATCCAACACCATAAACCATTTAGTCATTCCCAGGCTTCAACATTTCCTGCATCTCAACATCACAACAGAATAGACAATAATAAAGCAGCCTTAGTTCCAAGGCAAACCAACACATCCGAGAGCTTTCCATCTCTTTAGCAGCTCAGACCACCTGTGCCATAACTCCTCAAACCAA
Organism: Papaver armeniacum; assembly: GCA_023531295.1. Lineage (NCBI taxonomy): Eukaryota > Viridiplantae > Streptophyta > Magnoliopsida > Ranunculales > Papaveraceae > Papaver > Papaver armeniacum. The sequence continues at coordinate 83,317 of JAJJWW010001111.1, read as the reverse complement.
GCCATTGCACCACCAATGCAACTCAGATCACGAACATTCCACCATCCTTGAGCTAAATCAACTCCAATCCACTTGCGGCTTAATTGAATGAAATCACCCACTTGAATCAAAATCATTCAACCTCATTTGCTTCACCACGAGACCAATTCCTCCATCTCGGTGAATTCCTCAATCCATAATTCTCCTCTTCAAATTCCATCTCCATATCTTGCTCGAACCAACAGAGGCAAACCCATTCAATTTACGCTCAATTGACTAAAACAAGATCGCGTTCATCCTCTTCATTATTCATTTGCAGCATCATCACAGATCAACCCCATACTCACTACTAACAGACTCGAGTTCATCTTCGTCTTCACAAATTCGTCTCAGCTACCAACAGCAAATCGGTAGTACCCGTCTTCTCCATCTTTGAATCATATCATCTCTCAATTTCTCGATCTATAAAACCAAATCACCACAGAACCCTTTTGAACTTCAAGAACATCTCTTGATTTGACAGTAGCCATCAGCGAAACCCTTCTATGATTTATCAATTACAGTTCTCATAAATTCTCATGTCTCGATCTGGGTTTGTAGAAGTATAATGATATTCGATGTCCCATTCACTCCGATAAGGGCTAACCGATTAACACCCCTTAACCTTGGCTCGGCTCCCAAAGATTGATTGCCATGAAATGACAATTTTGCCCTTTTTACTCCAATTGATTGATTTCTCCATCTTTTCCCCGTAGCGACTCCCAGTACCTAATAACTCAAAAACACACGTAAAGTACATAATTCACAAGAAAAATAGCAAAGAAAGCGTAACTACTAGATACGGTGTATTCTACACCGTTCACTCGTCACTCTAATGGCCTTTTTGTTTGTCAAAATAAGTACATTATGGATCTACTGACTCGTACTAAAATGTATGGTCCCACACCGATATCAACTCATAAGAGCAGTGATAAAAAGCTACATCAACATATGTGTTCCAAATTTTCAGATCCTATATTATATCGCAGTGTTGTTAGCGCCTTACAATATCTCACGTTTACCCGCCCTGACATTGCATATGCAGTGAACAAAGTATGTCAATATTTGCACTCATTGTCTGATGAACATTGGCTTGATGTCAAGCGCCTCCGATATTTGAAGCACACCACTGATTTCGACATTATCATCTCAAAATCCTCTTCATTGTCACTCAATGTTTTCTCCTTTAATGCCTTTAGTGATGTTGATTAGGCGGGATGTTTAGATGATCGGCGTTCCAAAAGTGGTTAGTGCATTTTTCTTGGACCTACTATCATCTCTTGGTGTGCTCGAAAACAACGGGACGATGACTCGATCCAAGACCGCTTCTATTGTGGTCTTGCAATTACTATGACTAAAATAATTTGGATTCAATCTATGCTTCAAGAATTAGGCATCACACTCAAATCTCTTCAATGTTGTGGTGTGATAATATTGGAGCCACATACCTTACATCCAATCTAGTATTTCACTCACGAACAAAGCACGTCGAGTTACTACCACTTTATCCGTGAAAGTGTTGCCTGCCAACAACTCAATGTGCGTTTCATTTCAACTCATGATCAAACTGCAGACATTTTCACAAAGGGTCTCCCTATAATAATATTTGAGAAACTAAGACACAGGTTGACCGTTCAAGCAACCCCACTCGGCAAGGGGCATATTGAAACATCCGGGTCACACATGATCAACTAGTCGTTGCTTAGGATATTGCATATACCTTGTATAGACTAAATAGCCATTAAGTATAATATTCCTAATCAATATTGATTGATTTATTTTAGTAAACATATAAATATATAAAATCCTGTACAAAACTATAAATGTAAAGGTTCATATACCAAAAACATTCAATCGAGATCAATACGTACAATCTATTCTTTCACTGTCATTTTAATTGATTGGGATATATAGGAAACAACAAAATGGTCATTTGGAAGTAAAACTCAAAGCCCCTTAACCATATATTTATAGTAATGGCCAAATTGCTCTTGTCTAATTAACACTAATTGACTTTTTTAGTTCAATTAGTACAGTAAGATTAATTAGTTGAGTTATAAGTTATGAAATCTTGTTTTCTTTAGATTCAAATTATGGATTTTGTTGGAAGATTTTTGAAAAAAAAAATTTGAAAATTTTGTCACGGAAATGAAATTACACTAGTCAAACATTTCTAGAAAGGGTATCGCATAGCTGTTTAATTATTTTATTCTCCAAATTACAGAAGGCGTGCATCAACACTTTCAGAAATCACAGGATGAAAAATCAGCATGATCGATTGAAATAGAAGATGACGACCCTTTATTGCCGGCATGTTGTTAATAAACCATAATGAAGGCCAAATGAGATTTTCCATACAGAGAAATGTGTTACAAATATATAATTAGTCGGCAAGGTATTAACCTGGCGACTAAACCATAATCGTCACGGTTGTATATTACAAAATGACGACCTTGGTCATTGTATTATATTTTTGTCAGAGTCGTTATTCTTCCGAAACAATAAAATGACGATCCTGGATTAGTTGGCAAGCTGCACAGTATTGAACAGTGCCGACATTGATTTATACCCAGCAAATAGTGAAACTCAAAAGATGTTATTTACTTTATTCATGCAATATTAGTTAGTATATATATTGAAACATAAAATCTAAATCACTTCATAGGTATCATGGATGCACTTAGCATGTGCACCAAGCCTTTTAACCCGTAGGCGACACTAGTTGACGAGTTATTGTAATACCACGATTTAGGCAGTAGTTATCCAAATGGAATATAAGTAATAGTTTTTCCTTTCCTAACACCGAGGACTTTCCAGCACAATTGGCTCCAGAGTTGGCAGAGAACTCTACAGTTAAGCGTGCTCGGGCGGAAGTAATCCAGGGATAAGTGACCTTCCGGGAAGTTTCTGCTGGGATACCGCACCGCAGTGGCTAAGTGGGGATAGTATCGGTGGAGGGAAAGGTCATTAGAAATGGTATATTGGTATCGAGCCGACGACGGATCACCCGCCGAGGGTGAGAGAGTACGTTAGACGGATTGAGTGTCGGTCGGCCTCATGAGGGGCGAGGAAACGTCGGAGATTTGGGCTTGGATATATTCCGGAGTCGAGGCCGACTCAATTTAAGGTGGTGGTATTGTAATACCACGATTTCGGCAGTGGTTGGCCGAATGTAATATAAGTAATGATTTGTCCTTTCCTAACACCGAGGCCTTTTCAGCACAATTGGCTCCAGAGTTGGCAGAAAACTCTGCAGTTAAGCGTGCTCGGGCGGGAGTAATCCAGGGATGGGTGACCTTCCGGGAAGTTTCTGTTGGATTACCACATCGATGCCCGTTGAAAACCCCACACTGCCAGACAACCGCAGTGGCTAAGTGGAGACAATATCGGTGGAGAGACGGGTCGTTACAGTTATAGTCTCGTGAGGGTTTACATAAATATTTACCCACAAAATCTACTCAAAAACTACTAATATAAGTCTTAATCTTCATCGGAAAAAATCTCCATTCGATTCTATAACTCGACATATTGTTCGGGTAAAACTCCTAATTCATGAAATGATGGCTTTCATTAAATGTGAATGCTTTTACACTTTCCTCCAAGTAGTACCTTTTCACGACTTCCTCCTAAAAATACAAACACAAACGTACATTTTTAGTGTTGTTATAATGGAAGATCAAACAACTTAACATATGTAAAAGAAACTTTAAAAATACTTACAAATTGTGAGATCGTCAAGCTCAAATGGCCACCATTGAGATTCGTTGTTGGATAGATAAAATCAACCATGCTTTTTTGGATAACTTGGTACCTATCATTAATTTTTTGAAGAGTTCTTCTCTTTGTATTCTCATAATCTCGCACATATTGGATATATATCTTCGCCTAAAAGGCTTCGAGATCTACCCTTATGGGGATACATCTATAACTCTAGTCTCGGCGTACCTTGTTTTGATTATTGTCAAATCTTCACTTGAATCAAATGATACCATGCTTGTATGTAAAGTTATGAAGGAAGTTAGAAAGAGTAGATAATAAAATGAGTTTTGTAGAGTATATGAAACTAGTTGTGAGTTGTTTTGTGGAGAAAACTAGTCGTTAGGAGAGTAAATCAATGCAATTGTACTTGCACAAAATTTTGAATTTTGAGCTCGTCATCATGGTTTTCTTTTCCTTATAATGCCGACTAGCTTTAGTCTTCATAACCGTAATTTTGTTACCTGACGACTAATAGCATATCTTCACACTGGAATTGGTTATATTCATCCACCTTTAGTCTGACGATAGTTTTTAAAAATATGACGATTAGGACATGGTCGTCTGGGTCGTAATATTGTTAACATGACGATTAATAACATTTTTTTCACAAGAATTGGTCATATTCATTTATCTTTATACGACACCATAGTTGTTTAAAAATATGACGACTAGGACATGATTGTCTAGGCCGTATTTTTAATACCACTCGACAACCCTAGTAATTGCATAATTTTTGTTGTCGGGATCGTCACTATGCAAATAAAAACGTGACGACCCTGGGTTGGTCGGCATTTTACAAGTGACTTTGACGATTAAACTATTAAAAAGCAAAGGTGTTGATATAATAATATAACTAAGCAAACCATTCATTCAACTACTAGAAATCCAATAAATTAGGTATTTCATTAACTATGCAAATAGAAACTGTTAGAGCACTACTCGGTCGAACTCGCATTCGTTGTTATCTCAAGCATGTTTGTCAATGTTAGTGATCAAAACTATAAGTCTTGATTTCTAGTCTACTATAGCTAAGTCTCGGACAAGGATAGAAAGTGTAGTTGAGCTCAAGAACTCCATGGAAATCATCATACAAGAACTACTCAGAGAACTGGTGGAACTTCATCGACTAAAAGGTATGTGGAGACTTGAACTTATCTATCACTCAAAAGTCTATCTACTCTATCTCCTATCTTTGAGACAAAAGTCGTTTTGCTATATAGACTTTGATTATATACATTTGCTATTTCGAGCCGAGTTTATCTCGCTTATCTATTTCTCGAAATATGTGTTGGTAAGCTTTTGATTTGGCCAAGTTCATATTTACCTAGTGACGAAAGTCATGTTATGTTTCAATCACTTTGAAAATTGCTTTGACGAAAAATAGTTTGTGAATAACAACTATATAATAACGTCCTCTAAGAATGTTTCAATGATTGAAATGAGAGTTTAGATTATATAACCATTGTTGGATATAAGCATTTTGTGGCAACACATATATGTATAAGTCCTTTTTCCTTGAACCGAAGTATGTACTTTGTTGATCGTGAAAACCGAACAAGAGGCTGTGAACTCGTCCACAAACTCATCATGAACCAGTCCGCGAATCATGGAATTTCTCATCGCGAGAATATCTGCTGGAGTTTGAGAACTCCTTCCGGGAATTTAAGTCCGCGAACTAAGTCTGCGAACTTAAGTTGGTTATATCTATAGAAGATTTTTTGTGAACTTATATTTATATTAACTAAGGAATGCAAAATGCAAACCGTGGTTATAAAGTTCATGAATCGATTCAAGTGAATCAAATCGTTTTTGCTTCGATCGTGTCTTGTGTAGTTACATAAGATTTATACAATTGAACAACTCTCTAACTAGTTCATTTGAGTCATTTGAACTAGTTATGGTGAAGAAGAATATGGTTGATATGAAAGTGCTCATATGGCTAACCATTTGGTTAACTATTGTTGAACCAACAAATATACATGTTTGGGGTACGGTTACACAAACCTAAAATCGTGCATTTCATTTGTGTGTAACAAGCTAAGTTTTCGATCCAACGGTGGAACGATATTAGCTTGAATCTAATCAGGTTTTCATCTAACGGTGAATATTGAATGCTTTGTTACTAAGCTAATATTGATTGCAAACCCTGATTTGAAAGACTATATATGGGAGAACTCTAGCAACCGGAAACCTAATCCCCACACCTCCTGTGTGATACTAGTTGTATTAGCTAGAGTCGATTCTCCTTTAACTTTAGGTTTCTTCTTGAAAACCGGGTTAACAACTTAAAGACTTCATTGGGATTGTGAAGCCGAGCATCGAAATCTTGCTTTCTCGTAGTTGTGTGATCTGATCTTGCCGATTCTATCGTGTTGAGTATAATCGTAATGATTTGCTTGAGATTTATATCTCCTATAGGCAAGATATAAAAGTAATCACAAACATCTTTCGTCTCATCGTTTGTGATTTCACAATATCTTCTTTTCACGTCGATTAAGATTATTGTGAGGTGATTGATAATACGAGGTCGTTTCTTCGAATATAAGTCCTAGGTTATCAATTGGTTCTATTCACCTTAATTTATCAAAAGACTAACAAAACTCATAGGTATTTCTGTGGGAGACAAATTTATCAATTACCATAGACTTTTATGTGTGATACATATTTGTTTATTAAAGTCTTCGACTTTGGATCGTAGCAACTCTTAGTTGTGGGTGAGATCAGCTAAGGGAATCAAGTGCGTAGTATCCTGCTGGGATCAGAGATGTAAGGAACGCAACTGTACCTTGGATCAGTGTGAGATTGATTGGGGTTCAACTACAGTCCATACCGAAGTTAGTTTGTAGTAGGCTAGTGTCTCGTAATGGCTTAATACAAAATTGTTCAATTTAGACTAGGTCCCGTGGTTTTTCAAAGCATTTGCGGTTTCCTCGTTAACAAAATTCTGGTGTCTGTGTTATTTCTATTCCGCATTATATTTTGTTATATAATTGAAATATCACAGGTTGTGCGTTAAGATCAAGAAATTAGAATATCCAACCTTTCGTTGTTGATTTACATTGATTGACACTTGGATATTGGTCTTTGGTACCATCCAAGTTATTTCTCTTGTATTCAATTAGACTCGCAGATTTCTATTTGCTTGAGTAAAAATTGAATCGAGAAAGAGAGATATAACTCTTTGATATACTTTATTAAGATTGAGTCTAGTTGATTCTCTTGAAAGTACATTGGAGTTTGTCCATACAGATTGCTAATCGAAATATTGGGTGGGTTGTTGTACCTCGCTTTTTCAATTGGTATCGAGAAGCGAAAAAACACGTTCAAGACCTTAAAAGTCTGTGTTTGTAGCGATCTGACTCTATGGACAGAGGTGTTATCTCTATTAACGTACCACCAGTCTTCAATGGCTCTAATTACTTATGGTGGAAAATTGTTATGCGAGATTTTCTTCAAGCACGTGATTTTCAATCATGGGTATATGTTGTTAATGTCTATGATGCTCCCGTTGTGGCAGTAGGAAATGTAAACGTTCCCAAGAACATTGGTGAATACAGCCCTGCCGAGATACTTGCTGCAAAGCAAAATTTTGACGGTTTGAATGCCATCATACATGCCATTACCCCAAATCTTCAGCACCATGTGTCAAATTGCACTAAATCTCAAGATGCGTGGGATATCTTAGAAACCGTATTCGAAGGAAATACCAATGAGAAGGAAACTAGGCTTTAAAACCTTAATTCCGATTGGGAAAACCTTCGTATGGCAGATGAAGATACATTTGATGAGTTTAATCACAAAGTGTCTGAAATTGTTAATGCATCTTTTGCATTGGGTAAGACTATTCCTGAAAAGGATATTGTGATGAAAATTCTCAGATCGCTGCCATCTAGATACGACTTTAAGAAGCATGCCATCGTAGAGGGAAATAATCTTGATAATCTCTCCAGAAATACGCTGGTTGGGAAGCTTAAGATCTTTGATCATGAGCATTCATCCAAATCTAAGGATGTTGCGTTCAAAGCACTAAAAGACACAAAATTACTTGATAAAAGTAAAAAGTGTATATCTCAAGACGATCACACTGAGACTGATTCATCAGATGAAGATCTTGACAAATCGGTCTCGATGATCACAAGACAGTTTAGGGACCTTCTATTGAAGATAAGTAAACGGTTTTCCAGAGATAAGATTAAAGCATCGGTCAAACCTCATAATCGTATTCCTCCTAAAAACAGGGACACGAGATGAAACCGATGACGAGGATATGCCTCGATTGCTTTAAGTGTAAGGGATTTGGTCATTTTGCAAACGAGTGCCCAAATCGTAGAAAATACACTCGGGAACAAAGGTCTTCACGCAACTCTTGATGAAATGTCCGATGGCTACGATTCTAATGAAGACGAGAAATCGAGTGTTGCACTTTTTGGTGAAAATATTGATTTTGATAATTGTAGCAATACATACATCAATCTTGATATTCTTTCAGAAGAAAACCCAACCAATCTGGAAGAAAAAATTGACCCATTCTTTGGAAACTCTACTTGTAATGTTTCAGGTTCCACCATGTGTCTAGTCACAGCACATCCCGAGGCCGATTTTTATCCAAGATTGACGTGATCATATTGTTCTCTAAAGGGTCATGAACTTTCAAAGTGTTACAAGTACAAACACCAATTGAGGCACGTCAACAAACTTCAACGAAGAGCAAATCAATTATCAAATAAGCTTAAACTTGCTCAGAAGACCGCTGAGGTATGTAGGATTTGATCTTCGTCTAAGAAGTTAGTTTTCAAGGATAAAATAAGACTATTAGAGAAGAAAGTATGGTCAAGTCATTTTTTTATACAGAGGTCAGGATTCCTCTCAAGAGGAAAATGGTGGACAAATTGTTGTTCACCGCAACGCAACTTGATTGTGTTGATCCGGAAATCTTGTCTCATGTACACGATCAAAAGAGACAAGATTATGTACCTCTCAGGCTTTAGGAAAAGTTTGTTCTATTCTTTTCTTAGTTTTTTTTTTTTTTTTGAATCCCTGTCTATCAATAAAGGAGGGTTATTCTCGATAATTCTACTCTCTTTAGGGTTCAGAATTGTGCGTGCACGAACCTGTTAAAGGTTAACCCTACATTCCTTTTTCCTTCCTTGAAACTTCTTTTTATCTCAATACCACTTGTTGAGATTGTGTTTTCCTCTCACAAACCCATACACTTATGGATGCTCCAAGTACCATGTCTTTTGATGGAAAGGATATTAATATGTCAAGCCATCAATCATGAAGGAAAAAGAGAAATCTTCGTTAGCTCCGACATTGAAAAGAAAAAGAAGGAATGTGAGGAAGCCTAGAGCTGGTCCTTCAAATTCTCAGAAGTTTTCTGATGTTCTTGAAGTGTTGAAGGAGATGCAAAAGGAGATTCAGCAAATAAAGACTTTTGTGTTTAAGACTCATGAGATTCAGAAGGCCCTGGTTCGACATCAGTCAAGAAGGTTTATTGATATTAACTCCTATCTTCATGAACCTTATGTCCCAATGGTCATTGACGACAAGGTCTTCTGAGGACGATAAAGAATTCTTCAAAGGTCTTAACGTCTAGTAAATCTTCTATTTTCTTGTGTTGTTTAGAAGAATAACTAGAGTTTGGAATAGCCATTATTGTGATTACACATAGCTATGTCCAACATTTTCATCTTCATGTTTTTAGGTTTATTTGTTTAAATTCTAAAACTGTTTGGAAGATGATTTTTTTCAAAGATTAATCTTTATGGTTTTATATATTGCAATTTGTTATGGGATATGTGTGTTTGCGTCCGTGAACTATGATTGTCCCATACCTTGTCAAAAGTTAAGTCTTTCATATGTCGATATGTATGTATTGATATAAGAAGGAATGAACTTTTGACAATACAAAGTTAATCCTATTATGTCATTTATTGATGGAAGATAGGTTAAAATATTTTGTTTCCAAGGATTATGTCTATTGTATGTCATTGTGCAAATAGTGATGGAAAATAGAAATGAATACTTTTGTATTCCGCAAATTTGATCTTCCCCCGATCCATATTTTTATGTCTATACTTTGTGAGGCTCCGTAAGTTCTCTTATGTCGAGCATGGCCAATTAAATTAATCACTTTTTTGTGGTAAATTTGATTGTATTTTTCCGATTAGATTAATTATGGGTTCTCTTATGATTAATCTAATTGAGTATTTTTGGATTCAAATTCATATTCGTATGTGATTTGTTATGTCCAAAGAAATCCTTCTTTTCTTTTGAAATTAAGGTCGCTCTTGTTGTTCTTTCGAATGACATATTATGGGGAGAGTTCTTAATTCAACTTGCGCTTAATTGCCAAATCTTTGTGGGGAGTGCGTCATGGAATATTATAAGGGTTATCTTGTATCTTTATAAACTCCTTGATGAATGCATTTAGCTTTGGCTATATGATTGCATCTAAATAAGATGATATGTGCTTTCTTTTGGTCATTAAATGTCTCTTTTGGAAATTTCATTAGGATCCTGTTTTCATTCCTTTGTCAATTTTATTGACAAAAGGGGAGAATTAATATGTAGTTCACACTACAAATACATATGGTTTTCGGATCATTATGTAAGGGGGTGGTTTCCATGAGATGGAGTATTGACTAAGGGGGAGTGATACATATCACCATAGTATTGGTTGTCGAAGTTGTAATATAATTGAACTTTGATACTATATAATGATACTATGACACTGTATAACAATGATTGAGAATTATGTTTTCTCATTGTTATAGCTACGGATTTTCAGCAACGATGATGCTGAACTTACAACCTTTGGGATCATTGGAGTACTTGGAAATGACGAAGATTTCGAGTATGTTGATTAGGCATGTGGAATAGGAGCTACAAAAGTTAATTCATTTATTTTTGTATTCCATATGTATTGATAGTTTTGTCACTAAAATTGACAAAGGGGGAGATTGTTAGAGCAACTTTACTCATGTCGAACTCGCATGCGTTGCTATCTCTAGCATGTTTGTCAATGTTAGTGATCAAAACTATAAGTCTTGATTTCTAGTCTACTATAGCTAAGTCTCGGACTAGGATATAAAGTGTAGTTGAGCTCAAGAACTCCATGGCAATCATCATACAAGACGAAGAACTACTCAAGGAACTGGTGTAACTTCATCGACTAAAAGGTATGTAGAGACTTGAACTTATCTATCACTCAAAAGTCTATCTACTCTATCTCCTATCTTTGATACAAAAGTCGTTTTGCTATATAGACTTTGATTATACACATTTGCTATTTCGAGCCGAGTTTATCTCGCTTATCTATTTCTCGAAATTTGTGTTGGTAAGCTTTTGCTTTGGCCAAGTTCATCTTTACCTAGTGACGAAAGTCATGTTATGTTTCAATCACTTTGAAAATTGCTTTGACGAAAAATAGTTTGTGAATAACAACTATATAATAACGTCCTCTAAGAATGTTTCAATGATTGAAATGAGAGTTTAGATTATATAACCATTGTTGGATATAAGCATTGTATGGCAACACATATATGTATAAGTCCTTTTTCCTTGAACCGAAGTATGCGTACTTTGTTGATCAGGAAAACCGGAACAAGAGTTGTGAACTCAGTCCGCGAACTGGCGGAAGTTCTCATCCCGAGAATATCTGCTGGAGTTTGAGAACTCCTTCCGGGAACTTAAGTCCGCGAACTAAGTCCGCGAACTAAGTCTGCGAACTTAAGTTTGTTATATCTAAAGACGATTTTTTGTGAACTTATATTTACATTAACTAAAGAATGCAAAATGCAAACCATGGCTATAAAGTTCATGAATCGATTCGAGTGAATCAAATCGTTCTTGCTTCGATTGTGTCTTGTATAGTTACATAAGATTTATGCAATTGAACAACTCTCTAACTAGTTCATTTGAGTCATTTGAACAAGTTATGGTGAAGAAGAATATGGTTGATATGAAAGTGCTCATATGGCTAACCATTTGGTTAACTATTTTTGAACCAACAAATGTACATGTTTGGGTACGGTTACACAAACCTAAAATCTTGCATTTCATTTGTGTGTAACAAACTAAGTTTCGATCCAACGGTTGAAAGATATTAGCTTGAATCTAATCAGGTTTTCATCTAACGGTGAATATTGAATGCTTTGTTACTAAGCTAACATTGATTGCAAACCACGATTTGAAAGACTATATAAGGGAGAACTCTAGCAACCTGGAAACCTAATCCCCACACCTCCCGTGTGATACTAGTTGTATTAGCTAGAGTCGATTCTCCTTTAACCTTAAGTTTCTTCTTGAAATCCGGGTTAACGACTTAAAGACTACATTGGGATTGTGAAGCCGACCGATACTACTTTCGTAGTTGTGTGATCCGATCTTGCCGATTCTATCGTGTTGAGTACAATCGTAACGATTGGCTTGAGAATAATATCTCCGATATGAAAGATATAAAAGTAGTCACAAAGATCTTCGTCTCATCGTTTGTGATTCCACAATATCTTCTTTTTATTGCGTCGATTAAGATTATTGTGAGGTGATTCATAATACTAGGTTGTTCTTCGGGAATATAAGTCTGGGTTATCAATTGGTTCCTGTTCACCTTGATTTATCAAAAGACTGAACAAAACTCATAGGTATTTCTGTGGGAGACAAATTTATCTATTACCATAGACTTTTCTGTGTGATACAGATATGTTTATTAAAGTCTTCGACTTTGGGTCGTAGCAACTCTTAGTTGTGGGTGAGATCAGCTAAGGGAATCAAGTGCATAGTATCCTGCTGGGATCAGAGACATAAGGAGCGCAACCGCACCTTGGATCAGTGTGAGATTGATTGGGGTTCAACTACAATCCGGACCGAGTTAGTTTATAGTAGGCTAGTGTCTTTAGCGGCTTAATACATGTGTATTCAATCTGGACTAGGTCCCGGGTTTTTCCCGCATTTTGCGGTTTCCTCGTTAACGAAATTCTCGTGTCTACGTGTTATTTCTATTCCGCATTATATTTTGTTATATAATTGAAATATCACGGTTTGTGAGTTAATATCAATCAATTAGAATATCCAACCTTTGATTGTTGAATTACATTGACTGATACTTGGATATTGGTCTTTGGTACCATCCAAGTTATTTCTCTTGTATTCAATTAAACTCGCAGATTTCTATTTGCTTGAGTAAGAATTGAATCGAGAAAGAGAGATATAACTCTTTGATATACTTTATTAAGATTGAGTCTAGTTGATTCTCTTGAAAGTATATTGGAGTTTGTCCATACAGATTTCTAATCGAAATATTGGGTGTGGTTCTCCTTTATCACTAGCACAACACATCGTCTTCACAAGGGTTTTTAAGTGTCGCTCTGTTTTTAGTAAAATAATATACAATCAATAAACTTATTCAATAATCTAATCTTAAAACAATAAGAGAGAGGCGATACTCACAAAATTATTAAGACTCGTTGTTGGGTATTTCACGATGTCCTTCTTTTTATGAGCCGATTGAACAATTTCTTCCCGAATTACACGTGGATGAGAAAAACCGGAGTACCATGACATGTAATTATCACGAGCTTCATGACCGTCGGTCACCTCTTCCAAAAGACTCAAATCAACTTATGATCACGCCTCTCGTCTCAATGAGAAATTCCTGGCTTTGGAAAGTAAACTACGTTAATAGATTAATGGGATGTGCTGCACTCCTCCCTTAACACTTTAAAGAATGGTTCATCAGCGGGATGTGGTTCTTCTTGAACGTAACCGATTTGTCGCATTATCCAAGAAGGATCACACATTGAAAGTCCATTGGGGTAAAACAAGGGAGCATTGTAATGCAACATCATTTCTCCTTATAAGTACGCGAAATTTTTTATCTTCTCGATGGATCGAAGATTACCTCATATGCAGTCATGTTTTCCAAGGCAACTCGCATGTTGATCGATTTTGAGGCATATCCTTCTCCCAAAACCTTTAAAATTATATTTGCGTCCTCTAGGCTTGTGATTCAGAAGATCAACATTGATTTTGATGTTGGGATTGACTTTCACCAAGGATGAGAAGTGCTCGTATATCCAAATCTATACCAACATAAAGTTTAATAAAAATCTCATCTTACCCAACATTAACTACACAAACCGGCAAATATAAATGATAAAGATAATAAAATTACCTGAAGAGACTTAGATTCCCGTTAATTTGTTTACAGAGTTCCCTTGAAGCCTTTGTACAAAAAAAAAACTCTCCATTCAAGTGGCCAACCGCCGCAATACCCCATGAATACTTATGCTTCAAGGGGATGCAATAGTTGAAGATACTTAACGTCGATCTTGTTTCCGACACTATCGGGGAAGACACAGTTGACTAGGACGTGTAGCAAATAAGTAAATGCGTTAGTCGTGACTAGCACTTTGCCCACACTTCCTTCATCTTTAAAAATATCCCCTGTGACTTGGTCCTACCGTATGTGAACCCCAGTATCTTGCTTCTATAACCATCCTTCATCACCAACATAGACTCCGACTTCTTCCTATCCCAACCGAACAAGGTGTTGGTTAATTTGTGGAAATTTGATCATCGTAGCCGTCTAATGGAAATATCACCATAGTTTCAAATACCCTTATCCACCATGTTATCTTCATCGTGAGAAGAAACAAAGAAAAACGTTTTATTGAGATCAAATGTATAAATATCACCCGTGAAGTCCCCGGTATTTTCGACCGATATAAGATCAACAATTCCATGAGCTTGAGATTCGCTGTCGACATAAAAACGTCCATTTCCATGTCTTTGGATATAACCCATAACGGATTGCCCGTTCTTTGTACACAAGACTTATGTTATTCCAAGAAACCACTTTCTTGGAGGTCTCGATAATCATTGCTTGATTTCAATCTCAATAATCATTGCTTGATTCCAATTCTGAACAGAGTTAGAAGAAGATTCAGAAGAAGTGATCCAATATCTGAATGAGCTTTGTCCTAAGAGATGGGTATAAAAGAAGAACTCTTAGATGATACAGAGATTTTCTTAGATGTAATGCTATCGAAACCATTACCAAAGCGAAACTATCTTGATTCACCTTCTTCAGCTGGAAAACACATAGAATCTTTAATCCCCTCACATGAAATTGTTGCACGAAAAACTTCTCCAAACCTATTCTCGATTATGAGAAAACAAAATATGTCCATCCCCTAGACGGAAAACCCATTAGCAGACTACCATAAAATAAAAAAAAAACTTCGGTTATTTCCTCATAATTTTTTTCATCCATATCACCCCTTCATAACTGATTGTAACATGAATAATCTTCTTAGGGCTTATGGGTTTCTCATAACAAAATACATGTGGAGTTATATGAAAGGATGATATATTTGAAGATACAATCAATGGAAACATCCTGGTTAGAGTATGATTATGTGACATTCCATTTCTTAATTCTAACAACCCGCTAATCATCTTCTCCTTCTGTAGTATACAAACCCGTACCAATCATACTATTTGCATTTATGTTTCCCCCTACAACTGCAAACCAACTCTTATCACCTCTTATAAACCTTGTAGTACCTAGCAAATCTTGCTTACCTTGTCGATCTGTATCCAAAAACCCTGCCTTGATCCATTGAGAAGACGATCCCTTCGCCATTGTTGCCTCGAAAAACCTGGAAATTATCTTAGCTCTTTGATTCTCAAATGAAAATTTGTTGCATCGAACAACATCTTAATGTCACATGGTATGCATGCGGTTCAACTTAAAGTGATTTTGGTTTAGAGTCACTTGTATAACGACAATCATATGATATTACCTTTTGTTGATCAAAATAAAAAGGCATGAATATATGAGTTCTAATCTAGACCACATTCAACATTCTTTTTCTTCTAAATTTCATAAATAACCATAAAATAATTTTTTCTAAAATTGCTATTGGCCGCTAAAAAGAAATAAACAACAATAATACGAAAACAATCGTGTAATAAGGAAGGTATTGTTATTGCTGGAGCGGGTACCAACTTAAAAATGTAACTATCAATCTTCATTTTTTGTTTTAGAATCCTATTATAGGGGCTCCAAGGATTTGGTTCTGAGGACTCCTATGGATTCAACTATCCTAAATGTGGATGAGGGGGACCTAATTTATTATCAAAAATATAAGAATATCCTTTGATAACCAAAATAATTACCAAACCTAAATCTAATTAACTCAAAAACTAAACCTAAACCCCAAAAGAAAAAAACCGTCTCTTCTTCTCCTCCATCGCCTCTTCCCCATCTTCTTCGGTTTGTGTGCTTTCTTCAACGACGATTAATCGTCGATTCTCAGCCAATAATAATTTTAATTGGGTAAGAATTGAAAACCCAACCATTTTTTATTGCTTTTTGATCCTATGGATATGTTAGATTTGATTAAATTAGAGATTGAAAAATTAGTTTCGTAACCGAATATACGGTTGGGAATTATTGAGTTCCTCACCGTATAAATTTTCTACTTTGGAAAACCTAACCGTAAGTTACCCCGACTTCATATACGGTTGGGAAAATATGAACTAGGTTTCCATACCGTAACTTCAATTTCAAAAAAAGGAAAAAAATCCTCCTAATTTTTTATTTTGATTTTCAAATATTAACCTAATCATTAACATTAATTAATTATTGGGATAAGGGGTTTTAAGGTTACTATTTGATGATCTGACTTTTTGACACTTTGTGAGTCTTCAAAACCAAAATTTTGGAGCCCTATAGGCCTTGTTTGGTAAAATTTATGATTATCTATATATGATTATAGATAATCATAAATTGATAAATGATTTTGATATAATCATTTTCAAAATAAATTTTTCCAAACACGTTTTTCAAATAATTGATTATCTTAGAATGATGATCTCAAAAAGGAGAGGAAAGAACAATGATTTAAGATATTTTTTTAGTCCTTTGTTGTTTTTTTGTCTCTCTTGATAGTTTAGAGAAAATAAGAAGGAAAAATTGAATTTGAGTTTCTTAGAAAAAATAATTGATTATAATAAATTTTCAAAAACAACTTTTTTTTGTTTATGAAAATAATGGATTTTTTCAATTAGGATTAAAATAATCAATTATTATAATGGTTACCAAACACATATAAAATCCATTATAATCTACATAATGGATTATGGGCTAATAATCTATTAAAATAATGGTTACCAAACAGCCCATAATAAGTTTCTTGTTTTATATGAATTGGTACGCGCCCCAAAAATGGTACATTACTATTGCGTTTCATCTCGGCGACTAGCACCAGAAACAAGTGACATGTCACAAGTTATAACCATCACAATTCTTGCCATGTGAGTCTTCGTCATCAATTCCACCACGCTAATGATCTAGATTCATGCTTCCTTATCCTTACTCCACGACAAATGTAGCAGATAATACAAATTAATTTCCAGAATCTTGTTTTCAAAGCATTGATTGCCAGAATCCAGATACTACGATATAACTACCAGGTTTATCAGATGTAAATTTGAGTTCTCTCTTTTATTTTTTCTTTCTATTCCTATTCCTCTAGTTTACTGCCCTAAATTACTTAAACGTTTTTGATCAAAAAATGGAAAAACAAGAACAGATTTCTACTGGTGCTAACGAATTACTTTATCAGTCTGGATTCGGTAACAGTTTTTCATCTGAAGCGATTCAAGGAGCTTTACCTCAAGGACAAAATAATCCACTTGTATGTCCATTTGGTCTGTATGCTGAACAAATTTCAGGCACAGCTTTTACTGCTCCCCGTAAACTTAATCAAAGAAGGTCTGACATTTTAGTTTCATTTCAAGATTTGGGTTCATCTTTTAAATTTCTATTTGGTTTTAGGTAATTTATGTTGTTTTGCTTTAATCTGTTGTTTAGTTGGTTGTATCGAATCAAGCCATCAGTTACCCATGAGCCATTCAAACCTCGAACTCCAACTCACAAGAAACTTGTGAGTGAATTTAATCAAAGTACAAGTTCTGCTACACCTACTCAGTTGAGGTGGAAGCCTGAAGAGATTCCTGATTCACCAACTGATTTTATCGATGGGCTCTATACGATTTGTGGAGCGGGGAGCTCTTTCCTTCGTCACGGATTTGCTATTCACATGTAAGTGCTGCTTCTTAATTAGTTTGTCTTGCAGTTTTTATATTTGGAATTAGTATTATCAATTTAGTGATTGGGAGAATTCTAGGCTGATTTATGAAGAAAATTGTTGATAGCCAGATGCATGCTGTGTCATGTAGGTACTCTGCTAACAAGTCAATGGAAAACTGTGCATTTTGCAATGCTGATGGGGACTTCTTGATAGTTCCTGAAAAAGGAAGTAAGTAAATCTTGAATCTGAACTAAATTTTGGGCAACTGCTTCATGCTTCTGTTTCATTATCCTCTTTGGTTTGAAAGCAGCATAAGTTTCTGGAAATGATGGAGACCACACTAGTTGTTTGTGGGTTACCCTCTAATCACTGTTAATTTTCAGATTCACTCTATTGGGTTGTCCGTTTAACTGTGATTAAGCTATCTAAGTGGGTACGTGCACGAAAAGAGCATGCATCCTAGAGTCCCAGGGAGTGAAAAGCTTTGCTAATCTTATTGAAACTCACAGGATATGTACCTCTCTAAATGGGTTACACTTATGTCTGACCATTAATACTTCTACAAAAATAAGATGAAAAAAGTGATAGTTATTTGTATGCCTCTCAATGACATTATCAAACTCCTTGTGGTGTGTGAAATTTGTCTGCTGCAGCTTGTGGAAGAGCACTTAAAATGATCTTCTTGTGTCCCAAATGGTAACTTCAATTTTTAAGTTGAAGTATCAATGTTATATAACATCATGTTATCAATGAGAGGTTGTCGTAACACTAGCTACCATAGAACTAAAGGACTGCAGAAAGTTCTGAGCAGGTCGCAACTTATATAAGTCTACCTAGAAGTCATGTAACCAACTAAGAAAGACTACTTATTTCTTATTAAAAGTACTTTACTAGCATTAAAATCTCAAAATGTTGTTGCCTAACCAGGATTATCGATCACAACCGAGTGTGGGAAATTGCACGTATGTCCTGGTGAAATAGTTGTCTTGCCTCAAGGATTCCGATTTTCTATTGACCTTCCAGATGGACCCTCACGTGGTTATGTGGCTGAGGTTTTCGGTACTCATTTTCAGCTTCCCGATCTAGGCCCAATAGGTATTAATTTTATTGAGCATCTCACCGGGGGCAAATATACAAATGGTTTCATCCATTTGAGGTTTTATTCAATGGCTCCAACTTGAAGTTGCAATTATGAAACATCTATTATGATTTTCTTTTTAGGTGCTAATGGTCTTGCTGCTACAAGGGATTTTCTTGTACCTACTGCCTGGTTTGAAGATGAAGTTCATCCTGGGTACATTATTGTCCAAAAATTTGGGGGTGAATTATTCACTGCAAAACAGAATTTTTCGCCATTCAATGTGGTAGCATGGCATGGGAATTATGTACCTTATAAGGTGAGAATTCGTCCAATAGCAACCTTCGCTCTATCAGCGTTACATTAGAATTTTCATGAAATTTTAGCTCTTCTATTTGTCTAGCTTAACAAAATAGTTGTGACTAATATCTTGAAATCTCCTTCATGATGTACCCTACAGTATGATCTACATAAGTTCTGCCCATTTAACACCGTCTTGATAGATCATGGTGATCCTTCAGTAAACACAGGTAGGTACCCTACAGGTCTCACCTATCTGAATTAAGTCGTCATGAAAAAAGTCATCTTCTTTCCCTATTTTTTTCTTTCGGAAGTTATTTCTTTCATTTTTAACAGTATTCCTATGTCCACTGATTTCAGTATTGACTGCACCAACTGATAAACCTGGCGTAGCATTGCTTGATTTTGTTATTTTCCCACCCAGATGGTTGGTTGCTGAGCACACATTTCGCCCTCCATATTACCATCGCAATTGTATGAGTGAATTCATGGGTCTGATATATGGAAAATATGAGGTAAAGCCTCACGCTGTTTAATCTTCTGGAATGAATTCACCCATAAGATTGTCATTTATGAAAAATAAAGAGAGATCAACCATTCTAGCATATATTGGTTGGAAACTGACCAGAAGATGGCATCTTAGTACCATGAACTACTGTATACATAATGGATAATTCCTTCTTGAAATAAGGATAAGGATTCTTCTATGTTAGTATGCCATTTTAGTGTCCTATGTTAGCTCGTTATGTTTTCTTTTTCCAATGCTAGTGTGCTTACAGTGCATAATTTTCTGACTAACACACGTGAGTTTTCTGAGGTGGTTGTAGGCTAAAGCTGATGGATTTCTCCCAGGTGGAGCAAGTCTTCATAGCTGCATGACTCCTCATGGTCCTGATACAAATACATTTGAGGTACAAATTTCCCCGAACTAGTGACTGCTACAGGATTTTTGTTTGTAAATTGTAATCCAGTTAACAGTCTTCGGTTTTCCCAAAACAAAGGATGGCTGTTCCTAAATTCGTTTCAAAAAGTAGTTTTTGAATACAGCCTGAAGTTAGCCATTTCTAAGACGATTGACTAAGACGTTTTCTCTGTTTACAAAACATGTTTGTGGATAAATGATTTCGGCAAACTACTCAGTTTATTGAATTATACTAAAAGTATTCTCATGTTCTTGGTAATTGAAAATACAAACAACAGAAAACAGTTTCCTTTTAGTTCTTGAGATTTGTTCTCGGCTTCTGAACAAAATTTGCTTAACTTTCTCACTCACTAGGACACTCTAATTTTCTCTTTGGATGTTGACAGACAACAGTGGGCCGTGGAACTGATGAAACACCATCCAAAATAACAGAAACCATGGCTTTCATGTTTGAATCAAGTTTGATTCCTAGAGTCTGTCCATGGGCCCTCGAATCTCCTCGTATGGATGACAACTACTATCAGTGTTGGATGGGTTTGAAATCTCACTTCTCACACGAAGGGTCAGATTGTTACAACAAAGAGATACAAAGTAAGCGCAGCTAAATTTCTCCTTTATTAGATTAGAATTGAAGTCTCAGCATAGGGTCATATTTGTACAACAAAGAGATACATAGTAGACGAGCTGATTTCTCCTTTATTAAATTAGAATTGTAGGAAACATTTTATTGACATTATATCTCTAGTCGATACTTCTTTTGGTGCGACTAGTACAAATAGTGTATACATGAAGCTTGTAAATAGCAAATATACCCCGGAGAAGAAAACATCCAGCTTGTGCTTTTATTTTGCGTGATTCATGAACTGCTATGAGTCTTGGTATTGTTGCGGCTTTCAAGGAAGGCCTTTTTGCAGTTTTGCTTTTTTTTTTTTGGATAAACTGAAATTTTATTAGCTTTAGTTGGTAGAGGAGTTCTGGTCTTTTGCCAGAAGACTACCAATGGCAACAAAGAAATTATCATAAGCTTCTACCGCAGAAGGAGTCTCTCTGACTGTTTTAGCAATGGAAACTGCTACCTAATTATCATCACGACTAACACCTTGTTTGTTTTCTCCCACTCACCCGACTCGCTTTGGATCTCGATCGAAATCACCCGTCTCATCCGGATCTGTTCCCATGAGTCACAGTATTTTATTACCTGACTCAAACGGGTCCGAGTCAGATCCAAATCCCGAGTCAGCAAAAAACAAACATCCTCTAGGATATGGAAAGCTACAATAATTAAAACTCAAGACTAACAGGGGGTTAGTCGTGGGAGAGTTTGAGAGATTTTAGTGTATTTAAATCCCTAGGGATTTAGAGGGAGTGTATGAGAGTCTAGACAATTTGGGGGAGTTTAACCCCAACTCCCTAGAAATCTCTTGTTTTTTGAGAGATTTGATCCAAGCACAAAACATCATGAAACTCCCTCAAACTCCCCCAAACTCCCCCAAATTGTAAACTCCCTATAACTCTAGTGTTTTATGACTAACAGGGAGTTTAAGAGATTCTAATCAAATCTCTCACCACTAACAGGGGAGTTTAAGGGATTTTGAGGTAGTTTTAGAAACTCTCTAGAAATCTCTCACCACTAACAGAGATTTTAAAAGATTTTGACAAACTCCCCAACGACTAACAGGGGATTTGCCAACTCTATTGAAATACACTGAAATCTCCCACGACTAACACCCTGTAAATGTTTGATATCCTTAATAACATTCTAATTCTCCCGTTGAGCCAGTAATGAATTTCCAGTAATGGACCGAATGACCACTTTTGTATCAGCTTCGACGTGAATCCTTGGCAGTTGCTTTCTTTTCTGCCCATAACAAAGCTTCTCGTACAGCCATGCATTCTCCTATTTCTGGACTCAATATTCCATTTGCATATTGTCCTTTGATGCCTTGACAAAAACTTGTATGATCATGCAAAACAATCCATTGTCGAGTTGATTAGTTTCATGGTCAACAGATGCATCAACATTTAATATTAATATCCCTTCTAAAAGGAGGAGGTATCTGTCTAGAATATCAGTCGAAACTAGTGCTTGTGGAAATGCTTTCCATATCATGCAAGTGAGAAGCTAAATGATAGTGAATCTTATACATATAGTTATAAGGGTTAAGTGATACTCCCGAAATACATATTCACATTTATCTTTCCATAATACCTATGATCCTATTATCGAGTATGTAACCATCTTTTATCGGTATTTTTGTTGCTTGAGGAGAACCAAATTATAACCCATTCAGATACACTACTGCAATTGCTTTTGACCGAGTCAATGTCAATATGTCTCTAAACTGCTCTAGCATGCATGCATTTCAAATATTAAGTGCTCCATAGTTTCTCACTGCTTCCACATATGCCACGTTGAGTATCAATACTACCATTGTAGAGAGCAAGTCTGCATCCTAAGCAGTATTTAGATCTCTCGATGCATTTCCATGCAAAGAGTTTATTTTACGAGTAATACCGCATCTCCATAAACTTTTCCATACTTTTGAAGGCTCAATAGTTACCCTATCGACTTTAACTTCTTTGTTGCACATAGTCAACATCTTGTAAGTACTTTTAACCGAATGCTTACCATCCTTAGTATGCATCCAGAGCATGAATCCTCTTTGGTAGAATCAATATACAAATTTTGTATTTTGCTATAAGTGTCAAAATCAAACAGTTGATATAGGAGATTAGCATTCCATAAATTAGTGTCAGGTATAAGTAATTCTGCAACTGCTTCATAGAGTCTGAATAAATCATTGTTAGGAGTTGGGGGTTGATTCATGCCTTGAATCCGTCGGTCCAACCAAATTTTAGTTTTCCTACCACCCTTTAATAATACCATTCCAAGTATAGGATCAATGTTAGCTTCTACGTTTTGATGAATAATATCTTCATTTTTGATGACTTGACTTAATGCATATTCTCCAAGCTAGCATAGTGAGTAAAGCTAGATTAAGCTTTACATACTTTGTGCCAAGCAATAGGATTAGTGCCCCCCAGAAGAATTTTCTTTTGATAGCGGTAAGATGATTGATGAAATTATTTGGTAAGCTCAAAGTTCCATTTGGTAAACAGATACTAAATTAAGGACATGTTTGATCATGGTAGATCTTCCTGCCTAAGCAAGAGAAGTAGAAGACCAAGTAGACAACGTGTTCTCAGAATTTTCCTTGATTGACTTGGAAGATTCTTGCTTTGAGTGACCAAGAATAAGAGGAGAACCACGATACTTTTCCTTATAATTCATAGTTTTGACTCATGTTATCATTGGTGATGGCAGGAACACATCTTTGCTTTATGATGTTTGGGTGGGGGATGATTCTGTATCTAATATTCTTGGCAACCAGAATACATATCGTACTACTTTGGTAAATGGTGTGTTAGTATGGTAAATGATATGTTAGTAGATGGCAACTGGGTTCTTATTGACAATTGTAGGGATAGATTACTTGAAGCAGGTGTGGATATTCTTGATTTGCACAAGCCTTTAGGAGGTCCGAATTCTAGTTCAGTCATCTTAACACGCATATGCGCTGCTTAAAAGAAATTTAACACTTCCAGATCATGCAAAGAATTATGCATAAATTAAACCCCTCAATTGTCACAAGTTTTCATGGCACTACACCATATTGGCCAGATAGCAACTCAAATTAGCAACGAAATGTAGCAGTTGCTAATTTTCAGTTGCGAATTTCTGTTGCTAAATATTCGCAACAGCCAGCTGTTGTTGCTAATCTCGCAACTACTTTTCCACTGTTGCTATTCTCAACTAATTTCATTTCACGCATTCCACTTACGCGTGTAGAAATAAACACCTGAAAACACCTTAATCTGGAGCATGCGAGTTTGATGTGTGCACACACGTTTTATCCCTGAAGGATATACTTCAGTTCATATCCACTTATTTCTCACCTCTCTCTTCTCTCTCTCTCACAAAAAAAAAAAACCGCTCTGAAGAATTTTTTTCCCGCCATTGGAACACTGTTCTGGTTGAATCAAGGTATGGATGATGATTACTAGGGTTCAATTGATGACGCTACTTATGTTAGGGTTTGGTAGATCGATGATGCTATTTCTGTTAGGGTTTAATAGACTGATAGCTAGGGTTTTGTTTTTTTTTTTTGTTTAAATTGATTCATGATTTATGCTATTTTTGTTATTTCTTTGTTTAAATTGATTAATGATGTTTGTTATTTCTGTCAGGGTTTGGTTGATAGTTAGGGTTTTGTGTTTGTTTTTTTGTGTGTGTAAATCGATTAATAATGTACTTTTTTGTGGATTTTGGTAGATTGATACTTAGGGTTTCATGTATTTTGAAAGTTGGGGTTTGTTAAATTTGATAGTCAGATTTTGTATCTTCTTACTTTGTATTTTCTTCAATTTTTATTTGGATAGTACCTTGGTTTTGCAGTAGGGTTTTGTAGCAATCCTTTAATTTGTCCTCCATTTAT
Organism: Papaver armeniacum; assembly: GCA_023531295.1. Classification (NCBI taxonomy): domain Eukaryota; kingdom Viridiplantae; phylum Streptophyta; class Magnoliopsida; order Ranunculales; family Papaveraceae; genus Papaver; species Papaver armeniacum. Next base: position 58,642 of record JAJJWW010001111.1, on the reverse strand, counting down.
AAATTAATCTAGGCTTGATTAGTAATAATTGTGATGCTGTCATTTTAAAATTTGAGAGACCAACCATGCGGTTGGATAGGCCTTGTTTGGTAGTAGTAATTTTTTTAGAATGTTAAATGTCAGGTTAAATTGTGCTTGTTTTTGTTAGTGCAGATTTAGCTTAGGGACTTGTTAGAACTTGAGTTTTTCTGAATTGTCTTAGCTTAGTCAGCACTAGTTATCGAGTACGTGGTGAACTCTCTTCTTGACACAGTGGTTCGTCTTGATTTTCATTGGGTATGTTTGGAAATGAGATGTGGTAAACTCTTGAGACTTCCGTCTGGGATCTTAGTACTTGGTCACTGTAAGAAAAATTGCAGAGAAAAATAGACGAGAGATCTGGGTGAAAAGAAAATCAATCAAAAGTCTAGAAAATTCGTACTCAACCCCTATCTACATCTTGAGTGGTTGAAACGGTGAATTTCTTATTATCATCTACCGACTTCCATGGAGATTGGGAGGAATTGAGGAAGGGTTTTCTTTGTTCTTGAGTTTTGACTGAAGGTTGATGTCAACCTTATTTCTTCCAGCACCGATAATTTGAACGTATGGTATCTCTTCTCCAGTGAACCAATCACCCTATTGTTGTAAATCTTGTTATCTAATCGAGCATGAAGAACCTAGGATTTCAGTAGGTCTTAGTTTCTACTATGCATGTTATTGAAACATGATAGGTTGGGGTTCAAATTAAGGGGGAGTTTAGCAAAATTCATTAATCAGTGTAGCACCAGAATCATAGGGTTTTCTTTTGAAAACATTTTTTGTGGTTGTTTTGTTTTTCTTTCGTTCCTTAAACTCTGTCTACTGTTTTTTTTTTTTTTTTTGTTAGGGGACTGAACTCAGCTAGGGCTTAGAAGTAGGTATGTGTGGTCTTAAGTCACCTCATGTGTTGAATTTTATAAGAAAATCTTTTGAATTGAGGCAAACCACTTCATCACATAAATTTCATATGTTGTCCTACGACTTTCGGATCGATTTTAGGGCACTCTGGATAGTGAACTGAAATAAGGCTTCTTTTCATGAAAATTGGTTCTCTGAAAGGCATATCTTTTGTGAATTTAAGCATTCCTCTATGAACTATATTGCGTGAGTTATATTTAACTCAGTAACTGATGTTCCACGCTCCCGCCAGTTCTGTTTCCAGTAAGTTTGATTCATATACAACTTGACCTGGCCTAGAATAGCTACTGATAAGTTATAGATGTTTTTGAACAACAGTTCAGCATAGTATGCTTTGTTCCTGATACAAATATATGTTTTGATTTTGCCAGCTTGAGTGCCATACTTTCCGCAATCCTGGCAGTTTTACTTTTGAGAAGATTTGACACTTACAACTTGAATTAGCCTTAGTTCTTATGTAGGGATTAAGGTATATTGAACAACCAAACTTTAGAGACTTTTGTTGCGTGATTTAGAGTTGAATTGATTAAGTTTTGATAATTTTAGATAGAGTTTATTATGAAATCTGGAATTCGCTTGTAGCTGCGGTGAGTAGGCGTCTTTATGGACTTTCATAGGTATGCTAGAGACAGATTTTGTTCATGATGTCTTAATGAAATTTATAGAGGAGATTGTTATCTTTCTATAGAGATATTGGTTGTTTAATTTGAATCAAAGATGAATGTTTTATGCACCCCGAAACTTTGACCCTCGTGTTGTTTACAAGGATGTTAGAAGTTGAAGATAAAGTGGCGTTGACTCGGCCGAAGGAGAGATTAGTGTTTGGGTTGAGTAAGGTGTTTGGATTGTATATAGGCAAGAATCTGTCGGTTTCTTTTTGTAGACAGTCCTTTGTTTGTAGTTCTTGAAGGTGATGTGTTTAGTTTACAACCTAACTTTTGTAAATCATATGTAGACCTATCTATCAAAACCACTGTAACTATATGTTCAGTAAAGCTATATATGTATAATATCCCTTTTAAATTCTTAAGTCGATCACATTTTCAAAACCTGTTTCTTCTTGAAACCTTATAAGTGTACTTCCTGTGTAAAGTTATTTCAGTACATATGGTCTCTTATCACAGGGAGGGAGACTCTTGTTGTTTCTTCTTTTGATTATTACTGTTGTTAATTCTTTACTTCACTTTAACCAACTTAGTAATGATGAATTTAAACAGAATTATACCTTAAGTTTAGGTTTTGTACGTTATTACGGTTTACTGAAAATGGGGCGCTACAGGTTTAGACCCCTAAAATTTAAACTATATATGTTCATTGTAATATTCTTTGTAATATTCAGTATTTATGTTTGCTCATGGTTTTCTTTATGCTATTTCTGCAGGTGGAAGATTCGATCTGAGATTTCGTAAGGACTTACTGCAGATGCTATTGCTAATCAAGTATGGTCCTCTTCTTTATCTAGTTTTCTGTTTTGGGTTTGATTTCAGGGAAGTTTAGTTTCTATTTTGTGTTTATACCATGAATAAAGTTATGTTCTGGTCATTGTTATAGTTTATTGAAATAGTTTATTCCATGATGAAGTATTGTACCGTTATTGAAGTGTTCTTGTACTTGAACCAGAACTTACAATGATAAATTATTTATGGTAGTATGAATCAATAAGATCTATAAGTATAATATTGTGTTTTTCAAGTTGTTGAGTATGCTAAGACTAGGGTTATGGTATGTTTCAGCAAATATTGGATGTGATAATCATCTGTAGTGTTACTATCTAAGTAAGATTTTGATGTTCTGTGCATAGATTACGGTTTATTCTTTATATGGATGGTGTTGATGAACTGTTGTGTAATTTTTGACATGTTATATTGTCGTCTTTAGGAATCATAATAGGGTAATCAAATATGTCTTCTACTGTTGATAAGGAGTGGATGAGTTGTACCTGGAATTCTGGTAAATACATACAAGGTGTAAGTTCATTTATAGAGTTTGTCCGTAGAAATGGTGGTGACAGTATGGTGTTCTCCTGTCCTTGTAAACATTGTAAGAATGGTAAAGGAAAGCTTCCACTTAAAGAAATTAGTTTTCATTTGCTCAAGAATGGTATTGTCCCAACGTATACAATGTGGCGTTTTCATGGTGAAAGATCAGTAGGAGATAAGGTCGGGGAAGTTGCTGAAAATGTGGGAAATGTGGCCGAGAATATAAAAAATATATATGAGAATGTAGTAGATGTTGGTGAGAATGTTGGTGATAATGCTGATCCTAATGTAGATGAGAATGTTAGACCACACAGCAGCCACAACAAACAAGGTCTTTTTATGAGCGTGCAAGAGAACCTTTGTACCCATCATGTCCTAAAGGAAAGACCGCACCGTATGTCTTTGCTATACAATTGAATAACATAAAGACCCAATATGGATTTTCAGATAATGGTGTCACTGCACTATTAGAATTGATGAAGGAGTTGCTTCCGGAAGACAACACACTGCCGTCTAAGTATCATGATATAAAAAAGATGATTCAAGAAGTGGGAATGGATTACGTAACCTATGATGCTTGCGTTAATGACTGTATTTTATACTGAAAAGAACATGAATCACTTGTAAAGTGTCCTGTTTGTCAAGAATCTAGGTATAAGAAGGTATTCAATGATGAGAGGAAACTTACGCAAGTTGCTCAAAAGACTTTGAGACATTTTTCATTGATTAAGAGGTTGCAAAGGTTATACGGTGTTCCGTGGATAGCAGAGGCATTTTATTGGCATCATAGAGAAAAGTCGATATGAATGTTATGCGCCATCCTAGAGATTCTTCAACTTGGCAATGTGCAAATAAATTTTCTTCGAGTTCTCCAAGGATCCAAGAAATGTGACACTTGGGATTTCGACAAATATCTTCAACCCGAATGGGTGTTTCTGGACTTAGTCACAGTTTGTTGGCCGTTATTATATGTCCATAAAATCTTCCTCCTTCGATGTGTATGAAGCGAGAGTTCGCGATGTTGTGTTTGTTAATTTCAGACCAAGAGCACTCTGTAAAGACATTGATGTGTATTTACAGCCATTAATAGAGGAGTTGTTGCAGTTGTGGAATGAAGGTGTTATAACATATGATGCTTACAGTAAAACTGAATTTATGATGAAAGCAAGACTATTATGGGTTATTCATGATTTTTCGGCATTAGGAACTTTAGTTGGGTGTGTTACACATGGATATTATGCTTGTCCAACATGTGAGAAGTGACACTTTCTAAATATCTGTCGTTTAGTAGGAAGATTTGTTACATGGGACACGAAAGGTGGTCACAAATAAGCACAAGTATCGAGATGATAGAACACATTTTAGTGGAGGGGTAGAGCATGGTTCAGCTCCATGGCCGCTTACAGGGTTGCAAATTCAGGAGATGGTTGCAAATATCAGAACCAAAAAGGGTAAGGGCAAGCCGCCATTAGCAGCAAGTCTGAAACGTAAATGGAAAGCTGAAGTCGAGAATGAAGTTGTTGTTGATGTAGAAGATCGAGTTCATGACCACTCACTATTCTCTAGAAGATCTATTCTTTATGATTTGCCATATTGGGGTTCAAATGAAGTCCGCATATTACGGACATTATGCGTACGTATAAGAACATTACTCGAGCATCTTATTAACACTGTTATGGGTAATAGCAAGTCAAAAGGCAGTCCTAGTGTACGTAAATACATGGAAGCCATGGGGATTAACAAGAATTTATGGTTGAAAGTAGATGAAGTGACTGGTAAAACGACAATGGAAGATGGAACTTTTGCCATGACAAAGAAGGAGAAAGTGGCATTTTGTACTGTTTTGAAGAACTTAAAAGTTCCTTCTCATTTCTCTTCCAATCTCATGCAGCAGCGTCAAGATCGATCCCCCGAGCTAAAGAATTTCGAATCCCATGATTACCATGTTGTCATGCAACATTTGTTTCCTTTGTCTGGTTCATACTGGCGACTTCACTACCTAAAGATCTACGGGTTTCTCTTCATCGGATAAGTCTATTTTTCAGAATTTTGTGTACGAAGGTTATTAACAGAGAACATCTTTTAAGGGCAAAAGCTACTTTGGTGGAAGCTATGTGTGTTTTGGAAAAACATTTTCCTCCTTCTTTTTTCGTCATCAGTATACACTTGATGGTGCATCTGGCTGATGAAGCTCTAGTCTCATGGTCCTGGTCGGATATAGGTGGATGTATCCTTTGAGAGGTAATTACTTCAACTTATTCTGTTTTTTGTAAATTTTTATGAAAACTCTAATTACAAGTGTAATTTGTTGATGTTACTGGTTGTTTACTTAACCGCATTTGTCGAGAATTGTCATTGCTGAATGTTCATTTCAGATAAAGAATAGTGGTAATATTATGTTATGACCACAATGATGCATTTAGATGTCATCTGCGTTACATGAACATATATAAGAATTTTTACTTTCATGATTATATATAAGTCTAGCATTGCAGACAATACTTGCATAGTTATATAGAATCATATTTTTGATAATATTGCTTCCAACAAGTTGGTCATATTAGGCCAGTAGTAGGGTCTTATTGCAATGAAATAAGTTAGACTTGATTTTATTAGGAATTTATCTTGAGGTGGGTAGTTGGCTTGCTTGTAGTTTCCGTGTAACGCAAGTTGTAATACAATGGTATATTTTTGCCGATATTTATAGGTTAATGAAAGGTTTCAAAGGTTTGGTACGCAATAAAAGCTATATTGATGGATGCATTGCAAGAGGTTATACATTGCGTGAAGCAAGCTTATACTGTATGGAGGACTTGTCAACTGATGGTGATGGTACTCATAAACATACATGATAAGCCTTTTTAGATGATGATGATGAGTTTGCCGATGAGATTCCTTTGAGTAAAGCTAAGAGTATCAAATTAACTCAAGTACAGTTTGAGCAAGCTCGCAAGTTGGTTTCTGTCTAAGTATGTTGGAATAGAGGACTGGCAAAGGTACATTTTTTTACTTTCACACCTTAGAGATATTGTTTGATTATTATATTTGTGTCAATCTAATTGTATTTTTGTTTGATTATTAGGTCTGTCTATCTGATTGTACTTGCATTGTTGTTTGGTTTCAGAAAGTGTGATTCCTATGTTAACAGCGCCAATAATACCTCAAAGAGTTTCTATTTTTGGTTACGCGAAGAGGTAATACATATTAGATTCTGAACTAATTTTAAGTAAAACATCGAGTGGTTTCGGCAATGCAACTGACACACATATGTTCTCTTACAGTTGTTAGAAGCCAAAATTGGAAATTCTATACTTTGGCGCCTAGTGCATGGGACCTCAGTTCAAGGCACAGTCATATAAGAAATACCAAGTAAATGGCTTTATTTTCTCGCACATAGGTATGAGGAGGCGGTCAGTATCACAAAACAAAGGGTGTGTCTATCCGAGCAATTATGAGACAGAAAGATTCGGTGGAAAAAGAAGTTACTTATTATGGAGTTATTAAGCAGATTCTTAAGTTGAATTATATGGAGTTCGAAGAAACATTTTTTTATTGTGATTGGGTCAGAGTTCAAGATAAGACTAATGGGTGCAAAGTTGATCCTAACTCAAACTTAATAAAAGTTAACTTTTCTAAGCTGCAAAGCATCAATCAAGTTGTGGATGAGCCATTTATTCTTGCCTATGAAGCGACACAAGTGTTTTACTCAAAGGATATTTCTGATGAGGGATGGTCTCTGGTCTTGCATTCACAGCAAGGCTTAACTTCCTTACTAGATGCAATTAAATATCCTACTATTTTTCAGTCAGCTTTTACTGACAACGAGAGTCTAGAAAAATTTATGTGTGTCGGGTCTGGAGTTTAAAATGATGTCTGATGTCAATGCAAGATTATGTTGAAATTTGTTTAATCACTTATGCAAACGTAATAGGTTCTATTTTGTTTGAGAAATTTGATTGTGTTCTTTATGCATATGTGATAGTTACAAAGTTCATGGGAAAATGATTTTTTAGATGCTCGTTAACTGTTATTTACAGGTTATCATGGCAGCAGTGGAGGTAGATGAAAATAGACTTCCGATGTCGAGGAATTCAACAAAACTTGGAATCCTGAAGGGCTCGTTGGTTCGTACTCATATTCCTATCTCCTACAAAACCTGGAAGATGGTGCCTGAAAATTTCAAAGACGATGTCTGGGAGGAACTACAAGTACAGACTTACCTATTTGATTTATGTTCATACTTATGTTAACTTTATTTGAATGTAAGCGAGATGCTGTGTTTTTCAGAAATCGTATCTATTGCATGATGCTTGTAAAGCAACTGTGGTAAAGGGGATGTCTGATCCATGGAGGCGATGTAAGTGGGAGTTACGAATAGCATATTATGATCCATATCCCACTTATGAAGAAAGGACTGCACGTACTCCTCCAAATGTAACTCGATGAAGACCGGAAAACATTCTCATGCAACGAGGAGGATGAAAAGGTTCGTAAAAATAGATTGGATAATAAGAGAAAAAATGAGAAGTATGATTACGGTCATACCTCCGGCCGCAAACCTCATAGTTTGGTGAGAGCTGAATTGGTATGTATATTCTATCGACAATATTTTGTGATTTATGAATTTCAACTTCTCGATTTTAGGGTACATGTAGATAATTGATAATAAATTTATTAATCAACTCATCGCATATGTAAATTTAGGAGCAGGAGAATCCTGGAGTAGAAATCACTACCTCTGATGTGTGGATTAAAGCCCATACACAAGAGGGTGGGAAAATATTACCCAGTGCGCAGAAATACTATGTGAGAATGTTTTTAAACTATTTTCCTAAACCATACACTAGTTTGGTAATTTGATATTCAACTGAATAAACTTGCTCGACATTACAGGATGATCTGAAGAAGGCGCATCTAGATATTAAGGAAAAACAAGATTCGGGTTCTTCTGTAGATGAAGCTGATCCATTGACTCGTAGCTTTTGGGAAGGATACAAGGGACGGGTTCGTGCTATTGATGCGATTTCTCGTACACAATATGACTATTCAGTTCACGCACGTGCAAAAGTTGCTTTAAATGAAGTCTAAGGATGGAGAGCTCAAGCATCAGTGAAAGATTTGGGTACCAAGATGGGGTTTCTACTCAAGGCTTTGGAACCTTATGTAACGTTGTCAATAATATCCAACTGAGAATCCTCATTTATTGGCTCGAACCACATGGATAGTTCACAAGTTCGTACAAGTTCACCTCGCTCATACTCCTACAAAGCAGGCAATACCAGTTCACCCTGCTCAGCTCCTTCACCGGGTAATACAAGTTCCCCTCGCTCATACTCCTTCAATGAAAATATGTAGTCACGACACCATATCACCAAATGATCACCGTAGGTTCCGAGATAAAATGTTCATTGTTGAACATCAATGATGAGACTGTTGTTGTTGGTAGAGTTTGTACAGGTGAATTTGCAAAAATGGCTCACGGCTCACTCAGTAGCGTCTAATCATGAGAAGGTAGTGCTTGATCACATTCTCATGCCAGATGAACCGACTTCAAAATTTAACAAGTTTGCGCGTACCTTTCAAGAAGTTAGAATTGGAGGACTTGTGGTGCATCCAAAGATGTGCATCTTATATAATTAGGAGGGTTGATCTGTTTTTTTGGAGATGCTATGAAGATATCTCAGCCATCATCTTTTGCGTATATCAACGATAAACATATATGGCTTTTACATTTTATGCTAATGCTCGGACGGCGTTTTACTTTTTTTTTGCTAATTTTCACACTTGTGCTAATTTTCACACTCCTGCATTTGTGCATAAGAAGACTATGATGCGGCAGATTCTTATGCTACTATGCATAAGGAAGTATTTTACTTTTAATTGAAAAAAAACTTGGTATGTAATATATCTTTGTGAAGATTCTTATGCAACTATGCATAAGGGAAGTAGTTTAATTTTAACTGAAAAAAACTTGGTATGCAAGAAGTAAAATTGGTATGTAATATTTCTTGGTAAGTTCATTTGATTACGCATTGTCCCATTTTGCTGAAATTTATTGGTATTAACCTTTGGTATGCAAGAAGTAAACTTGGTATGTTATATTTCTTGGTAAGTTCATTTGATTACGCATTGTCCCATTTTTGCTGAAATTTATTGGTGTTAACCTTTGGATTTCACTTTCTTGCGAGGTATTACACTTAATGATCTTTTTTCTGCTGGATTATGCCGTTGATGATCTTTCTCTGGTAAGTCTCTGTTGTGATCACACTGCATTATAACTGAACTTGTTGGTATAAGTAAATAGTGATTTCAAAAAGATGGCATGGGATAAAATTTGAAATCATTCCAAGTTGGGATTTAATGGTGGGAGGTTGGGACTTGAGATTATAGTGTTGAATCCTTACCAACTCTTCAAGGATGCTAAACTATTACCGTCTAAGCCGATTGTTAACAAACATCGTAATAACCAGCTTTACAAAACCAAAACAAGGTAAGATGCTTCTCTTAGATTTGCCGAATATTTTTCTTTCATTCTCGTTTACTAGTCCCGAAAGTTCCTTTTTTTTCGAAACAATATTGCAGATGGCATCCTCACTATAATTCTATTGGTTCTGCAGTTGATGTTGTCTAATTAAGCGATGGCATCCTAACTATGTTATCTAAGCAGTTGATATTGTGAAGGCAAGTATAACCATCATTCATTTTCCCTTCATTCTCTTTATGAGAATAGTGATCTTTTTTACTTTTCTTGGTTCCCAATATGATTCACTTGCTGTCCATGTGTGGATTGAGTACTGGTGGTTATGACTAAAAACCCAAAACTACTGTTTGAGTCTTGATTGAGATTATTTCTCTTGCTTGAAGACAATGCCTCCCAGTTGTTGATTGTTGAGCTAAAAATTGACATGTTACTTTTTTGCTTGCAGGTATGCGAGAACCATCCTCAAGGAGTTGTTCTGGTGATATTCAAAGATACATATGATGCTCACAAGTGTATAAAGCTAATGAATGGAAGATGGTAAGTGCTGCAACACTTTTGCGTCCAAAATTCTTTTTATCGTTGTAGTTGTTAGAGTTCGACACTAAACTAAGTTTGCCTTATTGAAATCAAGAGTACCTCGTATGTATACCTTGTGCAGATGCTCAAATAGTTGTTTGCTTCTCTTCTTCTAGCTGTGATTCTCTTAAATGTTGTTCGTATGTATGATGGAAAATATTCAATAAGCAATAGTGCGTATGAGTAATTGCAGAATATGGTTTGCTCTTTTAGTTTTTCTTGAAGAGTTATTTGCAGAATTGATTGATGGATTGAATCTCTGGGTCATGGGTAATTGCAGGATAAAATAGAATGGGGGGAAATTTTGGTGACCAGGTCAACAAAGACCTACCTTATTTTTTTCGATGTTGCAAAAATTTAGCAACAGCTAGGAACTGTTGCTAATTTTCTACCAAGTCGGTCATGGCTGACTTAGTCAAACATTTTCGCAACTGCATTGAAAATTCGCAACTGCTGAGTTCTGTTGCTATTTCTTTACCGCGACTTTTTTGGGTCAGTCTCCATTGACTTAGTCAATATTTAGCAACTAAAAGTAAAAAATTAGAAACTGCTTTACAGCTGTTGCCGACTTTTTTCCTCGCAATAGCTCCTTGTCATTGCACAACAGCTATGAAATTAGATTCGCAATGCTACATTTCCGTTGTGAAAATCCGTTGCCCCCATTCGCAACAAATGTCGTTGTTGCGACTCCCAATTTGCAACAATGGTATGCGATTGCAAAAAACGCTCAAAATGGTGTAGTGTGGACCTAGTTAAACACTTTATTTCCGAAAGAAGACCCGTGTCACCTTCTTGTTTTCATACACGGAACTATTCATTGTCATCCAAATCTCCAACCTAATCACTAAGAAGCGAGATGTTATTGTGTTGTGATGGGGCAGTTCATGGCAATCCAGGTGTTGGGAGCGTGATATGATTTTAACAGTTGTTGTAAAGTGGTAGTAATGATTCGTTCAACTCGGACTTGTGAAGATTACAGTTTAGACCTAATTCTAAATTGAAAGAAGCAAATATATACAAAAGATGATAACAATATTTGGAGAAACTGGAACTCAGGATTACACCATTGATCAAAATCGAGTGATGCATACAATAATTTTTAACAATTATAACTCTTTTATGAATTCTATTTCTTTGCTAAAGGTAGATTTCAAAAATATTAATTGTAAATTATGAGCATGATGTGTCAAAAGTACTAAGACTAAGCATACATCATCAAACAAGATCACAACTAATTAATGAAAATCATAAATCAATTAAAATAAATATAAAGAGCCGTAAAGAATCAATTATAGTTACCAAACAATTGTGAAATAAGAATTCCTCCGTCATCCCAGTATTGGGGTTTAGCTCATCATGTCAAACACTCTCTCAAAGGATAAATACATAGCTCAAAAAGTGTTTACAAAGGTAAAAAGAGGGAAAATAATAAAAACAGTGAATCTGCAACGCTGTATTGGCGTTACAGAATCGTTGTTACAAAGAAACAGTTGCAGAAAGTCTGTAGCAAGCACTGTCGAAAACGACAGTCTCTCCCGACAGACCTTTGGATTAGCGACTGACTTGATTAGTCTTATGTCTTCTTTTTCTTCACTTATTGCTTCTGCGACTCTGTAACTTGTTCTGCAGCGTTATTTCTCGCTCCGCAGCTACCCCTAACTCTCTATAATCCTTTCTAGGCTACGACCTCTATTTATACAACACATGTGCATATCTCCCGAGAATCTTTGCATTATTGAAAACGCGGGGGTACCAAAATACACCACCAAATTTTTCTTAGGAAACATGTATGGACAAACTTAAATACAATTCTGAGAGTTCAACTTAATGAATCTCAATCAAGGAATAATATTTAGAGTAATATCTCTTTCTCTTACAATCAGAAAGTTTACAGAGACAAATCCGTGAACCTGATTATGTGTGAGAGTACTTGGACAATCTCAAAAATCAATATCCAAGAATCAATCAAGTCGTATCCAACAAACAAGGATGAATGTATCTACTTTGATTGATTTTCGTACAACCTGTGATATTTCAATTACAAGAATAAACAATATAATGCGGAAAATAAATAACATAGACACTAGAAATTTTGTTAACGAGGAAACCGCAAATGCAGAAAAACCGCGGACCTAGTCCAGACTTGAACACCATACTGTATTAAACCGCTACAGACACTACCAATTAACTTTAGACTGGAATGTAGTTGAGACCGAATTAAACCTTCACAAAGAATTCAAGCATGGGGCCATAGCCCTTACACCTCTTGAATACCAAAGCAGACTCTACGCAAATGATTCCCTAGCTGACGTCCTTTACAACCTAAGAGTTGCTTCAACTCAATTTAAGACTTTAAACCAATATGCCTCACACAGATAAGCCTATATATGTGATTTCCTTTATGATCGTAGATCAAGGTGAGACTGGAAATCGATAGCAATTGACAGAGTCTATCTAACCTCAATATCCGCACTTATGCTTCCCGAAGAGCAGCCTAAATTATTATTCACCTCACAAGTATTAAATATGTGGAATCACAAAATCTGAGACGAGAAGAACTTTGCAATTTCTAGCTATCTTGTTCGAGTGAGCAGCTCAACAATCAAACAAGATCAGGGATTCAGGAAACACGAACTACCAAGATAAAAGATAGAGGACCTGGCTTCACGAATCCCTGAGTGAAGTCTTTTTTAGTCGCTAAACCCTAGAAGGGTTTTAGAAGAGGACGACTCTAGTTTACAACTAGACGCGCAAAGATATTTTGCTTTAGGTTTAAGCTAAGATAGCTTCAGAACCAAGCGAACAATATCCACCGTTAGATGAATCTTTGAAATAAGACTAACATAACAAGATATACACTCTGGTTAGGATGAACCGTAATCAACCGTGTACAAAGACATTGTTTATGGACTAGTTAATAAACTAGCCGATTGAACCATAAGCTTAATCATTTTCATAAACACTTAAGACTTTTAAGTTTAAATCACAACCATAGGTTATAATGTGATCAATCATGTCTATATAGTATTTTTAGAGATTTATTCAAATGCTAATTATCTTACAGAAATAATTTTATGTGCATCCAAAATATTCGACAGGCAAATACGTGTACCAGTGCACGTGTACTCAACTTTGTTCGTGACTATTTTTGTCATGGTACATATACCGAGTATGTGTACCCTTAAGACAAAAATAAGTTTATAGTTGTTTTCCGGTTTGCGTACCGGGTATGGATACCACACCGGTTTCAAAACCAACAGTTCTTTTTCTGTTTGCATACTAATTATGCGTACCAAACCAGGTTCACGAGTTCACAGACTTTTTGTGTTATTGATACCGGGTATGCGTACCACTAAGTCACTTTCGACATATAGCTACGCCGGACGTGTACTGGGTACATGTATTATGGCTCCTGACATATAACAGCTTTTCCCAATACGCGAACTTGTATGCATACTATCATGTATCCAGATTTACAGTAGTTCTATATTACTCTCTAAATCAATTCGAAACATTCCCAAATAACATCAATGACACATATCACTATTCCAGGCTATTTTCGAATGATAATCTTGAATCACGATTTAGATTATGAACAATACATTATTCTTAACCAAAATTCATCAAGTATGAACAAATGTTTATGTTAGAGCACTGCTCAGTCGAACTCGCAAGCGTTGCTATCTCAAGATTGTTTGTCAAGTTTAGTTGCCAAAACTATAAGTCTTGATTTCTAGTCTACTTATAGCTAAGTCTCGGATTAGGATAGAAAGTGTAGTTGAGCATTAGACTTCACGGCGTTCATCGATTGAAGACGAAGAACTACTAAGGGGAGCTTGTGGAACTTCATCAACAAAAGGTATGTGGAGACTTGAACTCATCTATCAGTCAAAAGTCTATCTACTCTATCTATTTGAGACAAAAGTCGTATAGCTATATAGACTTCGATTATACACATTTGATATTTCGAGCTGAGTTTAACTCGCTTACATATTTCTCGAAATATATGTTGCTAAGCTTTCGCTTTAACCAAGTTCATCTTATATTCTTGACGAAAGTCAAAAGATGATCATGTGAAAATCACATGGTAACATCTTACATGATTTGTATGAGACACTCATCTGATGTAGACTCGTAATGTTTCAGTATTGATCATTCGATCACTTGAAAATTTCTTTGAAGCTAATAGTTTGTGTGATACAAATTATTCCCGTCTTTCGAGAATGTTTCAATGATTGAAATGGGAGTTTAGAACACTAAACCATGATTGGATTATGAGCATAGTATGCGTACTTGCAAATGTGTTGATCCAAGTCCGAGAACCATGGTATGCATACCTGTATGCGTACTGATTGGTTTAGTAGAGGTCCGGGAACTAAGTACGCATACCGGTACGCGTACTGGCGTGAGGTTCAATTTCCGAGACTTAACTGAGTTTGGTGGTATGCGTACACGTTCGCGTACTGGCGAAACCCAAACTTAGTCCGGCCACTTAGGTATGCGTACCCATTTGCATACTTGAGTAGGTTATGTTTTAAAATCGGTTTGTTCATGAACTAATACATTTATATAATAAGGAATCCAATCTTTTGCAAACCGTGGCTATAATGTTCATGAATTGATTTGAGTGAATCAAAATCGATTTTGCTTCAATTGTGTCTTGTATACTTCCTATGAGAATATAAATAATTGAACAACTCTAGAACTAGTTTCATTTGAGTCATTTGAACTAGTTATGGTCACCCCGGCTACGATGTGGTCGGGCCACATACAAAGTATATGGCCCCTATTTATTTTTTGACACTTATCTAACTAAAAAAACTGCCCCCTCCAAATCCCCTCAACCGTTCTACTTTTTGAGAATAAACAGTAGGAAGTTAAAAAAAAAAAAAAAAAAAAAAAAAACAGTTAGATAATAAAATTGGTTTTCATATTTTCTCGAACTTTATATGACGTGTCAGCAGTTAAAGAGGGGCCACATACTTGAAGTATGTGGCCCGACCACATCGTAGCTGATGAAAGTGTTCATATGGCTAACTTCGGTTAACTATTGTTGAGCCAACAAAGGTGTACACGTTTAGGTACGGTTACCTATATCTAAATGAAGTCACTTTTCATTCGTGTGTAACAAGCTAAGTTCGATCTAACAGTTGAAAGATATTAGCTTGAGTCTAATCAGGTTTTCATCTAATAGTGAATATTGAATGCTCTGTTACCAAGGTAACATTAATTGCAAACCCTGATTTGAAGACTATATTAAGGAGAACTCTAGCAACTGGGAAACCTAATCCCCACACCTCCTGTGTGATACTAGTTGCGACTAGAGTCGATTCTCCTTTAACCTTAGGTTTTTCCAAAACCCTGTAGGTTAACGACTTGAAGACTTCATTGGGATTGTGAAGCCAGACCCAACTATGATCCCTGTAGTTGCGCGTTCTGCTCTTGTTGTTTTCTATCGTGATTGAGTACTATCTTCTCTAAGATTGGCTCGAGATTTAATCTCCGATAGGCAAGATAAAAATAAGTTACAAACATCTTCGTCTCCTCGTTTGTGATTCCACAATATCTTGTTTCGCTACCATACGATTAAGATTAAGATTATTGTGAGGTGATTTATATTTCTAGGTCTGTTCTTCTAGAATATAAGTCTGGTATATCAATTGGTTTCTGTTCACCTTGATTTATCAAAAGATTTTAACAAAAATCATAGGTATATCTGTGGGAGACAGATTTATCTATACAATAGGCTTTTCTGTGTGAGACAAATTGGTTTATCAAGTCTTCAACTTTGGGTCGTAGCAATTCTTAGTTTTGGGTGAGATCAGCTAAGGGAATCAAGTGCGTAGAGTCTTGCTGGGATTCAAAGACGTAAGGAGCGCAACTGTACCTTGATCAGTGTGAGATTGGTTATGGCTCAACTACATTCCAGTCCGAAGTTAACTTGGAGTAGGCTAGTATCTGTAGCGGCTTAATACAAAGGCGGTGTTCAAATCTGGACTAGGTCCCGGGGTTTTTCTGCATTTGCGGTTTCCTCGTTAACAAAACTTTTGGTGTATGTGTTATTTCTTTTCCGCGTTATATTTTCTATATAATTGAAATATCACAGGTTGTGCGTAAATTCAATCAATTGTGAATCCAACCTTTGGTTGTAGATTAAATTGATTGACACTTGGATATTGGTTTTTGGTATCGTCCAAGTTATTTCTTATATTCAACCGGGCTCGCAAATTCCTATTTGTTTGATTGTAGATTGAGTTGAGAAATAGAGATATAACTCTTGGATATACTTTTCTTAAGATTTAGTCTGACTGTCTAGTTGATTCTCTTGAAAGTATATTGGAGTTAGTCCATACAGATTGCTAAGCGAAATATTGGGCGTGGTTGTTAGACCCCCGCTTTTTTAGTTTATTAAGCTTAGTCATATATATTTCGAGAATTAATTACCAAGATAAATTTGACTCGAAATTCTTGATATGCTTGGAATAGTCTAATTAGTCATGCGACAAAGTTTCATAGATAGAAGGATGAATATAACTTGAGAAATAGGTGGTTCAGTCTTCACTTACCTTTTGTTGAAGAAGTTCTCCAAAAGCTTCAGTTGATCTTCGTCATCAAACGGTAGAACGCAGTGATGTCCGATTCTCAACTACACACTTCTATCCTAATCCAAAACTTAACTAATTGTAGACTAGAAATCAAGACATAGTTTTGATCAACTAAATTTGACAACAAGCTTGATATAACAACACTTGTGAGTTCTACCGAGCAATGCTCTAACAATTATCTTCCCTTTTATTTCTCTGCAAGTCACGAAGATTTTTATTCTCTTTTCTTCTTATAGGGCTGGCATTGAATAAAATTCCGTTGGATTTTGACCAATCCGATTTTGATAGGTTAATTGTTATCGAAATTCCGATATCCGATAACATCCGACAAAATTCGAAAAATCAAATCCAATTCCGATAGGTTAACTGTTATCTTTAGTTCATGCTTTTCGACGAGCACCTTGTGTGCGAGAAACTGATGCTTCAGAAATGTTTCCCCTCTTGATTTCTAATACCTTTTCATCTTCTCCCCTGCGCACATGAAATCTTACACAACCCAAAATGATCCTTAATATTCACAAACACTCAATTTCACTGCCAGAGATCAATGGCAGCAACTAGTTCTTCCTCGAACTCAAGTTCTAGCACAACCATTTGAGCTCTCAATTCCGTATTCTTCTCAACTTCTACTACAAGTACTAATATTCGCAGAGCAACCATCGATTCCTCCATCAATACCATTAATTAATGCAGATCACTCATCCTTTTTAGCTATTTTCTCGGTCTTAAATGCAACCAAGAACCCTAGATCACACTGTTAACAGTTATAAGGGGTATCCTAGGGTTGGAAATAACTAGTACACCACTAAGCTTATCGAATGTTAGAACTTATCCAAACGGAATTGGCCTAATCCGATTTCGATAAGGTTAAGAGGTAAAGTCCGATAATATATCGAGTTTCGAAATCCGACAAATCAGATTAAATCCTATAAGCACGTCTTCTGTTCACAGTAAACTCTTTCCTAAGATAGAGTATAATCCAGCAGCTAAAATATTTTCCCCTTTCTTCACATGCGACTTCCGTATATAATCAAAACAAACCCGAGATTTTAGCCGAATCCAAACACCATACCAAGCATTTTTAACTTAATCAAGTCCAATCCAATCAAATCCAGCGATTAAATCTAGAGACCCCGAAACATATCCAGATCCCGAGTCAGCAACCAGCCACCATCTTCTTCCTTTCCCACCACGACTATCTTATCTTATCTTATCTTATACTAATATAAAGAAAAGATGTATTTTTGGTGAAGCCTTATTTTGGCGAAGCCTTTTCACATGACAATAATACCCCATTAACTAAGCTTTTAGTTAATATTTGTATATTTACAGGAATGCATTGTTTTAAAAATAGATCAAAAAAGTTAAAACTTAGATATCCTTAAAAATACACATCGGATTATTGCAAAATTAATATATTTGGAAAGCTCTTTAAATTATCTACGTAATGAGTACAAAAAAGGATATTAAATTTTTATTTTAAGATTGTTTTTTTCCATTATTATCAAATTTGGTGTTGTTAAAAGAATCCAATTCAAGCATGTGCATCGCACATGTGGCCTTACTAGTCAATATAAAATCTAGAGATATTTTGTAAAAGGGTCTTATGTTTTTGGTCATATTAGGGTCTGGGTCGTAGAATATGTTGTTGATGCGTTTGGGTCGTAGACTAACCTTTGACCGTTAGAAAATCATTAGGTGACCTTTTTTATTTTGATACACACCTTGACCATCTGTTGACTACGTTGACCGTTTGAATATTATCAAACATCTGTTGACTACGTTGATCGTTGATTGTAATGGAGTATGAGGAGAAAATTTAGACATGATAATTATTAAAAGCAAATGAATTTGACTTCTCCAGAGTCCAGAAACGCAGTCTGAAATTTACATTCGTGAAACCATTCCATAATTTAATATAAACAAAACTGATAACCAATTAGTAAATCCCCACAAGTTAAAATTAGAGATGCCTATATGCAACAATTCAAGCAAAGACCTCAGTCTTTAAATAATTAATCAAAACCCATGAAAGCGAAAATGGAATGAGAGAGAATTACAAAACCCTAATTCGATGAGAATGGAGGTAAGAAGGGAAGTCAGAGAACGAATTAATCTTTATAAATTCACTGTAACATACCATGATTGAGATGCAAGCATTTGATCGATAGAAAGAGATTTAATGCACCGGTGCGTGCAGATTTAGTTATTTTTAAGATTGTTGCTGCCATTAGAGATGATAATGGTGATAAGGCTTATTCATGGAAACATGGGAGGAGGAAGACGCAACTGTTTGGGGTTTTAAACGGTGTTCAGGATATGATGTCATTCATCATTTTTGCGAAGGCTTTTTAGTAACAAATACAGACAGTCAAAGTAGTCTTTATGAGTCAACGACCCAAATACACCAACGGCACGTTTTATGACCCATACCCTAATATAGCCAAAAAGATGAGATCCTTTTACAAAATATCTTTAAAATCTAACAACACATCATTGTTCATCACGTGCCCATTTTTGCTCAATTTTTCGATTGATTTTAAAAACATGTATTCCCAGTAGCGGATGCACATGGAGTCAAGTGGGGTCAGTTGACCCCACTCAAATTACAGTTTTAGTGTTAGGGACATACTCCCTCCGTACCTATTATATAAGCGGAATTTTGAATTTTGCTTGTTCCATTAGATAGGCGAAAAACTATTTCCAAGATGAATATTTCCACACAAACCCTTATTTATAGTACATGAATAATTGTGTTATCAATAGGACAAAGCGTAAAACATGAAAAACATAAAAAATAATAATTATAAATTCAATGTACTTTCCTTTATCTAAGAGAGTTGCCCCCTCCGCCTATATAAGTGGTACGGATGGAGTAGATAATCTGTGATAATTCTACTCTTGCCCCCATTGAAATATCTGCTCTGACCCCACTCACATCAAAAAAGAGATATGAAGGGAGAAAAATAAAGGAAGTTAAAACATAATCCTCCATAATTGAGGTAATGAAATTAATTCCTAAGTGAGCAATAGGTAGTGTAACATTTATTTGATCTGATCAAAACGTATCTTAAGGTGAGACAGGTCAATTACAAATATTTGATGATTTGTATTATGAATTAATTTTGGTTTTTCCAATAATAAAATTTTGGTTATTTCGAATAGTTACTTTTACTTTGGTCTATTGGGCTTATACCAAGAAAAAAAATATAATAGTGGCGGAACTATGTAAGGATTAAGAAGGGCATTGTCATCCCAAAAATTTCGGGCGACCTTCGACCGCACCTCCGTCAATATTTTGATCATATTGATATAAATTTCTGGGTCCACCATTGTATATCTCTTTTTATCATTTCCAAAAGAAAATTGGGATATTTAACATTGGCTAATGTTATCCCGCACGACAATGCAAGGCATCGATATAAGCTAGCAAGTTCGTTGTCAGTCGATTATCAAAAATCGTATCCTTACGAAAAGAATTCATCCAGGAGTAAAGATAATTATTAGCAGGTGTAGATGGGGAAAAACGATTTGCTAGTTTTTCAGGGAATGGAGAGACGACCGTGCGGACGGAGGCTCCTCAACCGAGCAAACTGCCTAACCTCAAACAGATGCACTGCACGTGAGTGCTTTGAGTTCGAGAGATCAATCTGTAGAACTCCGGCCTAAACCAAGAAATGGCCGTTCCAGAGTCAATTCGGTCACAAAGAGGGAAGAGGGTTGATCTGTAGGAGGGAAGCTGAGAAGTGTGTGAGATCAATGGTGATCAAGGATCGCGAATGTGTTGTGGGTTTCTGCAAATGAAGAATAAGT
Source organism: Papaver armeniacum (assembly GCA_023531295.1). Lineage (NCBI taxonomy): Eukaryota > Viridiplantae > Streptophyta > Magnoliopsida > Ranunculales > Papaveraceae > Papaver > Papaver armeniacum. The sequence goes on along the minus strand of JAJJWW010001111.1, from coordinate 38,249 downwards.
TGAATTCTTCTCAATTGAGGGAGATTGTTGCTCACACGATGATTCTTGGTTAGACGATGGATGTTGTCTATTCGACCAATCTTGTGTTCGTTCTCAATCGTGAATTCAGAAACTTATTTATATTGCTAGAATGTAGACACATTAATCTCCATGTGTTACTATTTGCTCGAGTGAAAGAGTGGTAAAATGGGAAATCGTGGTTTAACCAATTCCAGGTCGTGCGGAGACTTGGTTGATTGTCCACCCACTACTTTGCTAACTCCCTCAACTGCCTGCACGACTTACTCACATTTCCCATCGCAGATGAACACACGTGATGTAGGCCGCCAGATGATAGGTGTAGAATACACCGTATTTACTATATAGAGTTTATGCTTTCTTTGCTATTTTTCTTGTAAATTATGTATTTTACGAGTGTTTTTGAGTTATTAGGTACTTTGGAGTCACACGGAGGAAAAGAAGAAGAAATTACTCTATTTGAGCCAAAAGTGCAAAATTGTCATCTCATGGGGGAACACTATCGGGAGCCGAATCAAAGTTAAGAGGCAACTCTATTTGGAGGAGTACTAAACACAGTGGAGCTAAGGTTAAGGGTGTTGCCATCAGGGTATCCCTTATCATTTATCGGTGGGTGTATTTATCGGATTCTATCTCTGGGGTGTACCTATCCATATCACCCTAACCCTAAAGTCGAGGGGGATGTCTCTCATTCATCTATTCTTTCACCTGGACCTGAAATTGAGATCCGAGAGATGTATAAAGATGGGTTCGATCTGAGTGTGAAATTGAACAGAGGAAGATGTTAATGGAGATGCAGAAGAAGAAGGTCGCAGAGATGATATTAACAGCAGTCGATAGAGAAGAAATCAGATCGAAATGAAATAAGGGTTTACTGTGAGAATCGGAGAGAAGAAATGAAGAAGATTTGGTCTGTTTGAGATCGATAAGAGCTGAAGAATCAGAGATGGGTTCAAGATGGAGAGATGGTGGTATTCATTGATACGCAGAGATGAAGAGATTGAAATTAGGAACTAGGGTTCCTGAATTTAAGAATGGGTTCAACTCGGATTGAGGGTTGATTTGAGCTCTTTGATATGAAATTCAGAGATGGGTTTATGGCTAATTTAAGGGTTTGCTGAGAAGATGGAATTGATGAATCAAAAATGGGTTTTACTGTGGTGGAGAAATTGAACCAAGAATGGGTATGGTGGTACTGTTGCTACGATGGGTTTGAATCTGATGAAGCTACAACAGATGAAGAAGGAGATGGATTTGGTTCTATCAAAGAAGAGGGTTCTGAATTATTGAAGAAGAACAGCTAGTTGTTGCCATGGATTAAAAGGGTTTTTGGTTGAATCTGTGATGGCAAAGACGATAAGCAATTGAAAGGGTTTCGTGAATTTATGAGATTGTGAAGCGGATGAAGAAATTGGAGTTAAAGGTTGAAATGAGAAGAACTTAGAGATGAAGAGAGGGTATGTCGGTGTTCATTCTAAGTCGTGGATGGTGGTACTCTTGTAACTCACAAGAAATGTTGTTGCTTGATGGGTGTGTATCAAGGAAGATAATGATGCTGGTTGTTGGAATTGAAACAAGGAGGAGTTGTAAGCAGAGAAGGAGTTGGTAACATTGGCAGGTAATGAAGATATTGTTGGTGGTCTGAGATGGATGCAGTCAGATTGGGTTTTGGGTTTGTGTATGAGTTTTGATGGTGTTGCAGTCAAGAAAAGAAGATGAACTGCTTTTACAGGGAATGAATGTTTGAAATTGCTTAGATGTATGCTAGGTTTCTTAACAGGAATGGAGCTAAAGAGAGGCCTGAACTTGGCCGGGAAATGTCCTGTAAACAGCCGAAACTCGGCCGATTTTATATTCCGACGAGTCGACTCGGTGTCGGCGATGATCGATCCAGGCGAGTCCGATGACCGATCCTTCTGAATGACTCAGTTAAGTTAGATGATTCAGACCAGTCAGATGTCTAACTGACTCGGCTGACTCCCCTTCTTTGACCCATTGACTAACGGAAGACCGTCAGTTTGACAGTTTACTTTAACAGAATCTGGACGGAATATTCTGTCTGTGGCAACAGAACTCAGGTGGCCGGCGGCGACATTTCAGGCCCATTTCCGGTGATCCCAGGATTTCTCCGGCGATCCAATTTGTGCAGAATTTTGTGAAGAATATTCTAGACTCATGGATGTGAAGACTTGAGTTTGGAATTGGATGGAGAATTTGGCTCAAATTTGGAAAGAGAAGATGGAAGATTTGAGAAAGACTTGAACTTGGAAATTGAATTGCTAAAGGAAAGGGGTTCTATTCCTTGGAAGATTTGGAGAAACTGAAGCCTATAAATAGAGAAGTTCTCTATACACTTTGACACACCCTCTACACACACAACACTTCTCTTTTCTTTATTCTTTGTGTGAACTCCTTAACATAAGTAGCTAATTTTATTATTGATTGAGGATGAATTCCTAGTTCTTAACATATGATTTGAGTTTTGTTTTTAATTCTATCTTGAAGTTTTTCACATGATTATCATTTGTTTTTACTAATAGGAATGTTTATACATTCATGGTTGATTGATAGATTGTTTAGAGTGCACGCTAAATTAATTTGTTAATTTGATCTAAAGCTAGTGAAAGTTAGGGGATAAGTAATCGTTTCTTGACTCTTTACACAAGTAGCAAACACGAGACCTTGCGGAGGGATTCCGTGGAGCAATTGTGTGTGAAAACAATGTTATCAAGTAGACCTTGATCTAAGAGTCTAACTACTAATATCAACCTAATAAGTTCATAAATCTTAATGCGTTTATTTAAATTACATCTTGAGTGATCTACTACTAGGTGGTTTGGTAAATAGAATCCGGTAGTCGAGAACTTCCGTATCCAGTGATATAAGGGATTTAGGGGTTTAGCACTGATCTAGCTGCTTTACCTACGGTTGGTGATAATCTGTGACTAATAACATGTGGATGAAAAACATAACTTGAATCATTGTTTTGCAACGAAGAAGGATTCCTTGATCTTGTCTCTCTTATTGATTTCAACTTTATATTTGAATTGCTTTGTTTATTTTCTTTTGCTTTATAAAACAAACCCCCCTTTGTGATAATTTTACAACTAAAAATCTCTTGCTCCTCGTGGGAACGAACTTGACTACACTATATTACTTGTTAATTAAGTGGAAAAATATTGATTAATTTGTTGTGGTTACGACACGCATCACCAGACCAAAACCCTAATTAATATCCCCCATGTGACGTGATTGATGTCTCACGAACGTGGAGTCTGCAAAGCATACGTGTATTTGATTAGTCAGTCGTTGACTTGATTAGACGATGAGTCTAAGTATTGTTCAGTCGAGCATGATTGTTGAATGCTCTAGGATTCATAAATTGAACACGTATGTTGGGACGTATAGTTCTTCGAATGAATGATGTTGATAATTGAATCAACATAATGAATATTGCTCGTCTGAGCAAATATTGCTTGTATGATGAATTGTTGAATATTGATAGTTGAATCAATATTCGAGCATCTGAGCAAATATTGCTCATTCGATGAATTACTGAATATTGATAGTTGAATCAATATTCGAGCATCTGAGCAAATATTGCTCATTCGATGAATTACTGAATATTGATAGTTGAATCAATATTCGAGCATCTGAGCAAATATTGCTCATTCGATGAATTACTGAATATTGATAGTTGAATCATTATTCGAGCATCTGAGCAAATATTGCTCATTCGATAAATTACTAAATATTGGTAGTTGAATCAATATTCAAGCATCTTAGCAAATATTGCTCATTCGATGAATTATTGAATATTGGTAGTTGAATCAATATTCAAGCATCTTAGCAAATATTGCTCATTCGATGAATTATTGAATATTGATAGTTGAATCAATATTCGAACATCTGAGCAAATATTGCTCATTCGATAAATTATCAATATTGATAGTTGAATCAATATTCGAGCATCTGAGCAAATATTGCTCATTCGGTAAATTACTAAATATTGATAGTTGAATCAATATTCGAACATCTGAGCAAATATTGCTCATTCGATAAATTACTAAATATTGATACTCCCTCCATTTCAAAAAGACCGTCCTCTATTCCATTTTGGTCTGTTTCAAAATTATGTCCAGCTTTTGTTTATAGTCATATTTTTCCAATAAACTCTCGATATACCCTTAAGTTTTTTATATTCATAAATTTTTTTTAATAGGACCCAATCTAAAATATTAATGAAATCAGTATAATGAAGGAAGCAAATATATCCTTCTTTCCTTTTGAAGACAATGTATATGGTTCCAAATTAAATTCCTTATAAAGGTTATATACTCCATAAATATACAATCTTTTTATCTCTATAATCTTTTCATCTTTTTTTTTTTCTCTTCCAAACACCATTTTTATCTCTATAATCTTTTCATCACTCTTTTTTCCAAATTCCATGGACTACGAAAAGCTAGCTGACCTACTTTGCCGCACAATGTTCAGAATATTTTCTCTTTTACTTTGGTGATATTGTTTCCATAAATCGGATATGTTTAATTTTATTTTATTTATTTCCTATTTACAATCTCATATCAATATTTGGTAGTTTTTATTACTAACATTTTATTGAAATAAATTAGGCAAGTACTTGAGGGTAGGCATGTAAACTACTACGGTCTTCTTAATATCTTGACAAAGTCAAAACGGAGTATCTTTTTGAAACAGAGGGAGTAGTTGAATCAATATTCGAGCATCTGAGCAAATATTGCTCATTTGATGAATTATTGGCAACATGATCAAATAAAATATTAATTAAAATATTGATAGATGGACTGAATATAATATAATTAACCTAGATGTTGATTGCTGGATCAACATAAAATTATTAGCGTATGAACTTGCTCAGAATTATGATTTGCAGAGCATTCGTTCGAAACCTTAAATTTGATCAATTGATGATTTACTGAAAATAAGTCACTGAGTGAAGGAGGGACCAGAAGCTACATGGGATGATGGTCGACCATGTAGCGCCCGTGTGCTCGAGTGTGCATGCACCAAAGTCCTTTGTTGACCGATTGGTGAAAAAGGATGATCAAACGCTGGTTAATCATTTATTAAAATAGTGTAATAAAACCTAGTTATGGAGAGATGAGGGACCGACCAAGGAGTCATGGGACCGGACCTTGGTGGTTGTGAGACCAACTGATGGTCGATTGAGCAAATCCCAAGTTGGTTGGAGAGAGTTTGGACCTAATATGAACTGTTGAGAGATAATTAGGTCAAAATTATGAAAGAGTGTGGGACCGACTCCTTGCAAGCCTAGGGGCCAACCTTGGTCGGTCAAGGTGGCATGCCCCTGTCACCATACTGCCCGTGTTTCAGTCCTGAGAGTTTTGGTATTTTCTGGTGTGCGTTTGAGCAATACTTTGGATTTTCAGAAGAGTTTGATCTTGACTGAAACTCTCGATTTTGCTTAAATGAGCAAGTAGAACTTTGCTCGTGCGACCGATATTTTGAGAATATTAAAATAATAATATTTTAATTGACGTGAGAAGCCTAGTCAGTCATGTGACTATTTGACTTTTTGGCTTTTTCATGGTTTGAGCAATATTTGAGAAAATATTGAAAAAACTAGGGTTTTCGCTCAAACGATGGAGTTTCATGAGATGAAGGAAATAATAATATGAGAAAATAAGAAATTGCAAGGTATGGGACCGGCCACGGCTAGGGCACGGCCATCCGGCTAGGTGGCCCGGTCCCGTGATACCTTTCCCTATTTTTTACTATTTTTTCATCTTTTGATGAAAACTATGGAGAATCTAAGAGTTTTGCTCAAACGAGGGACTTTGCTCAAATGAAGGAGTCTTCATGAGATGAGAGAAAAGTAACAAAACAATATAAAATAATTTAAAGAGGCGTCGGACTAGCTATGGCGGCATGACCGGCAGGATGGTGGGCCTGGTCCCCTTAGGCACCTCTTTATTATTTTATTAATATTATTTTCCTCCCATTTTGCACAGGTTTTCTCGTTTGTCCATATTTTCGAATGCTCGATCGTGCGTTCGGGTGCTCATTTGTGCATTATTTTCTAAGTACACTCGCACCATTTTCTCGGGGCTTACTCGGTGGTGACCCAGATGCCAGATTGTTGAATATTTATTACTAATCCCTGAAATTCAGCTGAGAATCAGTCATGAAACGGAGCAATAAAATTAATTGAGTATCTATTACTAATCCATAGAATTCAGCTGAGAATTAAGGGAACGGAGTAATGAGATAAAATGGTTATCTATTACTAATCTATGGAATCCAGCTGAGGATCAGCCATGGAACGGAGTAATGAGATAGAATATATTCTAGGAATTCAGTTGATGAATGACACGCTAGAATTAATCTATTTGCAGAATCGAGATATGAGATAATTGAAGCATCATATTCGTTCTGAGGGGTGTATAGTTAGGGAACAACGATCAGCGTGACGTCATGAAGGCGTTAAGCTCTCTAACAAAGTTTAAATCTAGGAACCACCCAATCATTAAGAGATTCTATACACGGTCTCTCTACGTAGTCAGGGAACAACGAGCAGCGTGACGTCCTGAAGGCGTTAAGCTCTCTAACATACATTATGTCTAGGAGCCGCCCAATCATTTTGATTCTATGTAGAGGTGATGATGAAATTTGTGAAGCATCGAACACTTGGCTGAGTGGCCTTTCGAAAAACATATTCATCATAGCTCTGAGAGGAATGTTCGCTCAGTCAGAGATCATGAAATGTTTCACGGATCATAAAATATGAATCGTCACATACATTCCTAAAGTCGGATCAGAAACATGCAGTATCATGATTTTACGATTTTAGCCCTTGTCGAAAATCCACCATCAATATTAAGTCCCCTTCTTAGTGTGGGACAGTCATGTTCCGCAGTAAGCACTGGATAGTGATTTTCCAGTGGACGAGATAAGTATTTGAACTTAGTCGTACAAAGGCATTTTCAGAATCCCGATTTGCTTCAATGATGTCATGTACGAGCAAATGCCCAGATAAGGACCCTGTCAGTATGATAGAGTATTATCCCGTGAGCACGGAGAGATGAAGCACTCTTGATTTGTATGGTCAGACGTCCAGTTTTGGTCGGTTTAGCATTTAGGGGCTCGGGCCCAAAATAAATCCTTGTTTTGGGAACAGATGCTCGTTCGATCGTTAGTTTAAGAAACAAGCAATGATCCCTAGCATAAGAGAGATTTTTTTTTTAAATAGACCTGCGTCTAATGATAAAAATTTTGTCCATGAGCTTTCACGAAAACCAAAATTTTATTTTTTAAATATGTGAGATTTCACAAAATGGAATAAACTCTAGTTTCAAAGGTGAATGCTCGTACGAGAGAAAAAGTTTTTTTTTTAAATAGACGTGCGTCTGTTAGTAATAAAAAAAATCTATGAGCTTTCATGAAGAATTTTATTTTCGATATGTGAGCTTTCACAATTTTTTGAAAATTTACTCTTGTTTCAAAGACGAATGCTCGCGCGAGGGAGAAAAAAATATTTTTTTAAAATTTACGTGAGTTTCACTTTAAAATATATATTTTTTTTTTGTGAAATCAATGTATTGATTTTAAACAACTGTTGAAAGTAGACAATTATACATGGTGAAATAAAGTTTGTATGTGAGTTTTCACAATTGTAGAATGGACGTCTGTCCAATTTTTGAAAAATCAGTGGATGTTCACTTAGTAAAAATTTACGTGGGTTGTTCACGGTTTTATGAAAATCAATTTATGATTTTTGAATAATGAACTTTGCTCGTCTTTGCAGGTTTGAAGAAACGAGCAAGTTGTTGAAACTTTTGTGCTAAGTTCACCATTGTTAGTGAAATTGTAAACATGCAAGAGTTGGATTGTTACCATTTTTGTTGCATGTTTGTTATTGATATATCCATGACTCCATGTCTTTCGCCTCAGATGATGTTGACTTCCAGTTACAACCACCCTTCTGGCTCTTCCGGGGAACGCTCCAGAAATATCAAGTCAAAGATGAAGACTTATGCAGATGTTCATGCCAAGGTGAATCAACCTTTCAGAGATGCTGGAAAGCTGATACATAGTATGTCTCTTGATCATCTGAGAGTGGTTCATGCTAAGATACATGCTTTCTTGGTCTTAGCAGATGCGGAGGGAAAGCAGAGACGTGATGAACAAAAGAAAAGAGTTGAAGATGAAAAGCTCATATCTCATCAGCAGATGCACCGCCGACTTCAGCAAGTGAGACTATCGTCTGAAGATGAAGTTCGGCCTTGCGTTGATGGTGTGGCTCCTGATTCAAATGTGTATGAATGAAGAATTTCGTCATAACTCGTCATCAGAAAATTTAGAAGTTAGGTCTTCATTGAAAATGCTGTAGAATCTTCATACGATGTCCGTTTTTGATGATCTACCCAAACTTTTTGATTCCCAGGAAATTTCCTAGCTTTATCAAAGAAGCTTTTTGAGTTTGGAGCTCGTTTAGCGGGTCAAATAGACAAAACAAAAAGTTCCAGGAGAATTTCAGAGAATTTTTTCTGCAGTGACGATGTCCAGTGTTTAACCCACGGATCTTAGATCGTTCATCCGATCAACTTGAATTTTGGATATGTCATAGAAAACATCCATACGAAGAGAATGACATATGACCCATGTATTGATCCGTTTCCAATTGATCCCAGTTCATCGTCTTATACAGGGCAGCGTAACACAGCTTCAGTTGGACTTGTTGTAAAACGTTTTATTTGGTCTCTGGACCATTTGATTGTCGTCTTGGATGCTCGATGAAGGATTTCAATGTCATTGATTAATTTGCGATCTGAACCCCTTGATTGATACATGAGCATGGTGCTTGCAGTGCCATCTTGTTTCTGTCAGTCGTAGAAACATCACTTCTGAAAACCCTGGTCACGGGACCATAACTGAGGTTGCTCTCAAGGGGGGATGATGTAATGACGATGGTTGCATGTCCCGGTGGTAGCTGATAGGTGTCTAAAACACCTAATTCTATAACTAGTATTTATGCTTTCTTTGCTACTTTTCTTGTAAATTATGTATCTTATATTTGCCTTTGAGTTTATTAGGTGCAACGGAGTCATTTGGAGCAAAAGAAGGAGAAATGTCTATTTGGAACATAAAGAACAAAAAGCGTCAATTCTTATGTACAACTGCTATTGGGAGCGGAACCGATCCAAGCCAACCATTGCAGCTTAGTCTAGAGAAGCAAGGAAAATACATTCTTGGTTGGCCCTTATCTACTCTACCAGGGTGGCTATAGCCATTCACATTTCCTACAGAGCCCTAAAATTCAGAGAGAAATCAATTCTCTCATCATTTGCTGCTCTTATCATCTGAAATATGCAAGAGTTACGGCGGCACCATAACTGAAAAGAAAGAAAGAGAAATCGAGAATTCATGAGATAAACGACTGAGGAATTTGAGAGATAATCTAGTTCTGCTGATGCTTGAGTGAATAAACGGAGAGATAGAGATGATGATGGGGTTGAACCAGATCGAGAAAATGAATCTGTTGATGTTATGAGGAAGGAAGTTAGGGTTTCAGATGATTATGAATTTAAAGTGATTCTGTTGTTGATTCGATGGGGTTTAGGTTGATTAAGGTGCTAATGATCATGGGTATGTGTTGGAATTGAGTTACAGTGCGAGGAATTCGAGAATTTGAGCCAACAAAGTTGCACGGATATGTTTGAATTCAGATCTGGGATGAATTTGAGCTGCTGATACACATGGGTTCTGTTAATGGCTTGAGATGATGGTGCTTGAAGTGGTTGCTGCCATTAGTTCCAGGGAGATGATTATGAGACACTTGAAGAAGACTCAGCTGAAATGGAGTAAGTCACGCCATGGATCGATTGTTGAGATGATGAAGAATACAGGGGCTTGTAGTTGACATGGGTGAATTGTGGTTCTGGTGGATGGTTGCAGGTGCCAGTGGTATTAAGGGTTTGCCGTTGAGAAATATCAACAACATAGAGGGATGTTGGCTGTTGTTGCCAGTGGGATGTTGTTGGTACTGATATTTTGAGCTGAAGTTACATAATTGCAGCTAGAGGAGTTAGGGTGAGTGATTGAGACGAAGAAATTATGATTTGAGAAATTGTGGATGATTACAGGTGGTTCTTTGTTGAAATGTACCATGTGGTGTTGTTGAAGCAGTATTAACATGAGGAGATAATGAACAGCTCAAATGGTTTGAACTGAGAATGTAGGAGATGTTGTAGGTGAGCTAGGAATGTTCTGCAACTGTTATTGAAGCTTAAGTTCTGTGTTGAGCTCGAATTGCAGGGGAGTAAGAAATGTTGGTTGCTGCTACAAGGGTCCGGAGAGAAGCTTGAATTCGAGAAAGTACAGTCACTGGTGATGGCTGTGAATTGCAGCTCAATTGAAGCCAAGGATGGAGGAAGAGGCTTTGGTGAATGAACATAAGCAGGGAATAACTCAGTTTAGAGTTGTTGCAGGAGCTGAACTGAAGTGGAGCTGAAAAGAAGATGATGCTGCCAAGGGTTTCCGCTGGTACTAGAGCAGTGAATGGGAGAAGCACAGAAGAGGGTTGAACTGAATGTAGATGTATGTTTAGGAAATGGTGCAGGCAGTGATGCTGATACATTGCATCTGGAGGTTTGGGCTGTTATGTGTAGTCAGGGAAGCTGCATAATGGATTGCAGGTGGTGTATGAGCCTCTTGGGTTAATTGGCTGAATCAATGGCATGAGTTTGATATGGACTTGAACTAGAGAATGCAATGATGCGGTGGCTTGAGCTGTAAGTGGTGGAATAAGGAATAGGAGATGTTGCTGATGGAGTTGTTGTTATGCAATTGAAGCTAGAACAGTTTGGTGGTGAATGGCTTGAGGAAGCTAAGCAACTGGAGGTCCTGCAATGCAGAAAATGGGAGAGCTAGATACTAAGAATGGTTTGCCGCTTAGAATGGCTTGAGAATGGGTGTTTGAGATGTTGATAGTGAGCTACAAGAAGACTCTGTATGAATTGAAGAGTGCAGGGAAAGTTACATAGACCAGCCATCATGGGTGGAGTTGAACTGGTGAAACAGAATCATTGTGCATTCTATCAATAGTCTGTGCAAATGGCCTAGGCCAAGGTGACTCGGACCCTGACTCAACTAAGTGACTGATTCAGATCCTGACTCGTTAGTCAACCGTTAACTTTGACGGTCGTTAGTCAAAGGTGACTCGGACCCTGACTCAACTCGGACCCGTTAGTCAACGTTAACTTTGACGGTCGACTGTTAGCTTTGACCGGTGACCGAATGGACTTTGCCGGTCACCTGAGATGCTTGCCGACGACTTTTCCGACCAACTTCCGGCGTGTCACCAGTTTTCCGACGACATATTTTTGGTATAATTTCTACATGGTTTTTCTCACATATGGGCTTGGTGGATTTTCATCTAATGGACTTTTAAATACTTGACCTAGTTTTGGAAAGGAAAGGATTATAAAAAGAGACTTCTGCAACTTTCATAGGGGAGATTATTCTTGGAGCTTTTGGAGAGAGCCGCTTTTATTGACGCTACTAGGGTTTGCTTTGTTCATCTTCTTCTATTCAATTAAAATATTTGTGATGAACTCCATAGCTATGAGTAGCTAAATATTATATTATTGGTTAAGGATGTAGTCCTTATTCTAAAACTTGTGCTTGATTAATGCATTAGTTTTCTCTCTTGATTATCGTTCAAATCTCTACTGTTTGTATATTCACATGATTGATGTATTGTGATAGGATTAGATGCTTGCTTAGTTAAGTGGCCAATTAATTGAACTTGCACCTTGTCCATAGCTATTTAAGGTTTTTCATCGAGCGATAACCCTGAATACAAGTAGCATGATACGATTACGGATTGTAGTGATACACTCTTGTAATCATATGTAGAGTTTGACCATTGTCTGAATTGTTATGCGCAATGTATGACAATTGCATTGATTAGCCTATTTCTGAAACTTAATGCTCCTAGGAATTGAACTTAATTAGCGCAAGGCGTTAGGTTATTCTTTAGGTAGAATTCACATATGCAGCTCTAATGTGTGTGTTGATAAACTTAGAAAATTAATAGATTATCTTGCTCTCTTGATACTCTAGGCTTTTGATGATAAAGAGATTAAATTGTAATTCCAATCATATATGCAAGCACATGTTTAAGATTGAAGATGAATTCCTTGACCAATATCTTTCTCTCATTGATTACTTTCTACAATTTAGTTTGTTTTTGATTTACTTTTATTGCTTACATAAAAATCAAATCCCCCCAATTGGTTACTTTAGGAAATTGAATACCTAATAACTACAACTGCCTCTCTGTGGAAACGAACTCTTTCTTATCATATACTTTAGGAAAGTGAAATTATTTTTTACGCGGATTTGCAAATTGCAAGAAGGCGGAACTAGAAAAGGATATTTTAGATATTCTTAAGAAGATCCATGTGAACATACCACTCATAGATGCAATCAAGCAAGTTCCAAAGTATGCAAAGGTGTTGAAGGACTTGTGTACCAATAAAAAAAAGGCTCAAAGGTAATGAAGTGCTAAGTGTGGGGGAGAATGCTTCGGCAATCTTACAACACAAACTCCCACTGAAATGCAAGGATCCCAGTATCTTTGACATTCCAGTCACAATTGGTAACACCACATTTAACAAAGCTATGTTGGACTTAGGTGCATCCGTAAATGTTATGCCCGCATCATGTATAATTCACTTGACTTGGGTCCTCTTAAAAAGTTTGGAATTGTGTTGCAATTAGCCGATCACTCTAATGTCTACCCAATGGGTATTGTTGAGGATGTTCTTGTGCAGGTTAATCAACTAGTATTTCCAGCAGACTTTTGCGTGTTAGAGATGGATGAAGGTTCACCGGACTCGTCTCTTCCATTGCTACTTGGGCGTCCCTTCATGAAAACGGCGAAAACCATTATTGATGTTGAAAAGGGAATGTTGACTATGGAGTTTGATGGAGAAATAATATGTTTCAACATTTTCGAGACGATGAGATATCCTAGTGATGTCCACTCTTGTTTCTCCATTGATGTGATGGACACATTGGCGCAATAAATGTTTGAGTTGAATGGTGTTGATACTTTGGAAACCGTGCTTAATACACTTATTGATAATGGTTTGGAGTATGGTGATGAGATTAAAGAAACGGTTCTCTTGAATCACTACCGGAAAAATCAGCAATTAAGAATATTTCTTATGCTTCTTTACCTTGCAATGATGAAAAACTTGTGCCTTCTATTGTTAAATCTCCAAAGTTAGAATTGAAACCTCTTCCAAGTCACTTAAAGTACTTGTATTTGGGTGACAAGGAAGACTTACCCGTGATTGTTTCTAATGAGCTTAGTGAATTACAGGAGCAAAAACTTTTAATGGTGCTAAGGACGTACATGACGGCCATAGGATGGACAATCCGATATCAAGGGTATAAGCCTGTAGCGCCCCCAAAGCTAGCAGCTGACTAATCCAAGAGATTAGCAAAATAAAGAGGCACTAAGAATCTAAATCATATACTTAAGCATTCAATTAAGAAATCTGCTACAAAATTTAACCCAAAAACTAGCCCAGCTCAGAAATATATATACAAGAATTTCTCTCAGATGATACATATACAATATTCATTTATTTTGCAAATATAAACAACATAATAAACATAGCATAAGATAACTAATTAACGGAGTCAACTCCCCGAAGCTTTCGCTGCGCAACTCTGCACATCTTGATCTATCTCTGAAACTGAAAGTAGGAATGGGTGAGCACATCATCCCTAAAAGGGGTGCCCAGTAGGAATAACATTTAACTTTCATGTAATCATTGGAAATGATTTGAAAACAATTCATGTTTTCACTAACACTAAACACACCAATTCACAGAGTAAACATTAGCTAATATGGTGATTCAGCCTCCACCTAGTTATTGCATAAAAGCTCGAAAGTAAGTAGGTATAAAAGAAGGAGCAGTATCTTATATACCACGGATGGAAATTCTCATTTCCAAGCAATCAAATGGACATTCTTATTTCCCAACCAATTCATAAAGACGAACAAAGCATTACGATTCCTTTCCAAGCAATGTAAAGATTAAAAGAAACAACAGAACTTTTGAAATTTTAAATAAAACAATGCATGGAATACACAACCAGACAATGCATGAATTTGTTAAACATAAACTCTTGTAAAAGAAAACAACAATAATCACAAAAGAGCTAAATATAAATTCCCACCTCTTTTGATGACAAGCCACGCCTACCTCGAGATCCACGATCCATTTGGTTCATCCTTTGAATCGATCGTTGTTAATAAAGTCTAACTTTATTAATCATACAAGCACTCTAAGAGTTTAGCCAAAAGGCTCACACAAGAATCATAACATAAACCCATATAATTCTCTAGTTTTAAGCTAAGTGAACTATCTAATGGTTCTAAGCCCATTATGGTATCTCATTCTCTACCTCTAACATAACTAAGAGTTTACCTGTTCTAATTAGGTTGATTCTATAGTTCATAGCTAAGTCTTATGAATATCTACAACCTTGTAGAATAAGCCAAAGGCTAATTCGGACTACAAGAGGTCCAATTCATCAAAATAGGAATACTAAACCTAAGCCAAGTCCACTAAACAAACCCATTACACAAGGCCCGGCCCAAATGGGTCAATCTAACGGTCACCGGCGGTCAAAGGGATCAACTAACGGTCCACGTCCAGTCAAGATCAAGTCCGTGGTAATCAACACGGTCAAGGTCCACCGAGTCAACTCGGGTAACAAATCGGGATCAAAACCAAATACTGAGTCAACTCAACTCGATCGGTAAGAACAAACCGAGCTGCATCAATAAGCTCGATCGGATATGCTAAGGTTCAAGCTCGAGCCATTGCACAGACAAAGGTTCTTCACACAGTATGCAACTCTAATCTCGCTTTAATCTCAATCTATTCATTCATTCCAATTTATAACTCAAAATTGATCTAAACCTATTTAACTCATCGATATACAATTCTTCCCTTTAAGATAACTCTATAATTCACTTTAAATTACATAAAACAGGTTACCTTAATCTGCAGATGCAGGCTTTCACTAAGACCATTGCTATAGCAACATTATAATCAACTTCAGCTCATACATCTTGTCAGCACAAACAAACACCAAGAGTCTCAACCAATCATAAACTACTTGATTGAGTCCAGTTCAACACATTCACCACTATGATCTCTTCTTCATCCTCTACTACACTCTCACGACATTAATACCAAATCTCATACCCTGTAATTATTATTTATCCCATAAAATCTGCAATTTAACTCCCTTAACAACTCCAAGGCCCTGCATTCACCAAACCAATACCACCTCGCAACTTCGGCCTGCGTTCGATGTACTCAATCATCACCTGCATCTTCATATCTCAGCTTAACTATTTCAGAATACCATATTTACATCTATAACTTCGTGTCTTCCACATCAGCGTCACCTCCCACTGCTACACTTAAACCCATTTTGGTTCAATACTCCCAATTACAGATCAAACCCAAACTGCAACCTTCTCCTACTACAGCTTACCAACCACATAAGCTACCCATAACATACTGTTATCTTCATCCCATTTCATCAACAACCTCTCAACAACAAACCCATTTTCTCGACTCTCACAAAGAACAACCACTCGACCACAATTAACTCGGTTTCAAACACACATCTATCTCATAACCATTTCAATTCATAAAGCTCAACCTCTGCATTAATTCTAGCAAATATCCACTTCTCACAACCAACACAACCTAAACCTTATCACATCCATAAACAAATACATACCACAAAAGAAACTTCATCCACTTACCTTCAAGTACAACTTAATAAACTACCAATCCTACACATTCATCTAACTTGTCCCCATCATCGGATTATCCTAGCACCACTTAACAAAAACCAATTCGACATCACCACTATTAATTCCACTTACTTCAATAACAACTCCCACAAGTACCACGAGACATTCATATATTCAATCTCATCACTACATCCAATAGCTCAATCATTATCATTACAAAAAACTCATAAACTCAAGGAATATATATAGACTTCAACTGAGAAAAACAAGGGTTTACCTTATATCAAATTCCTGCCAAAACCCATCTTCAATCACTCCATTAGAGCATCAATTTCGTCTTCTACATATACCCCCGAGTTACTCTTACGAACTCTAATTGTCCATTTCTTCATGAACATCTTTGTAATATCCAATTAACTTCAGTTCATCGTACTATACTTCAATTCGAGCAAACCCCTCATTAATTCAATCCTCTTTATAATGATTTCATCTTCTAATTCTTCCTTGAACTTCTTACAAAACCCTAAGTTTGGATTCAATCACTAGAATGACTCTCAGAATTCAATTAAACATCAATCCAATCGTTCTTCATCTGCCGGGAACTCGATGCTCTAATCAATTCCACAAAACCTCAATCAAACTTCATCTTCCAGAAACCCTAACTCTTAATTCATTATCTCCTTCGAGTCTGAATCAACAGCAGACAACAACAACATCACTATCTATAACTCCATGATCTTCTCAAACCTATTTCGATCTCAAAACTCTAATTTATCTCTCAAATTTCTACCAGGAAGAACAGAGAAGAAGAAACAGAGAGAAGGAAAGAAAGAATGAGAAGAAAGAAGAAGAATAAGAAATCTGTGCTTATCTTCTCGACTTGGTCTTGATAAGGCCGACCCAAAATACTAAAGGCACCCGACCAAAAGATAAGGGCAGCCAGGTCGGCTAAGAACTAAACCAACGATATCTTCTTCGTCTGGTATCCGAATGACGCGTGCGAGTAGTCCATTCCGCCTAACTTTTAGAGATCTATCGAGTGATACTAATTATGTATCTAAAACGTTGTTAGATTATTTTCTAACAAATAAAATTATAATAACTAATCGAGTCACTAGCGGCTAAATCGTCTCTTGACTAGTCTAATAGCGTTGACGAGCTTGAGGGTCTTTACATTCTCCCACCTTATACATTTTCGTCCTTGAAAATCAAACCACCCTTATGGTCTTCAAAAACTTCCCACCTTATAGAATAATCCCTTCTCCTGTATAAGCGCAAAAAACATAAAGTAAAGCACAAACCTAAATGGCTTTCTACAACTAAAATCTAAATTTGTAGCTCTAGGTTTCAAAGACTAGTTTCTATTTCCATAAGTTACTAGTTCTAATTTCGAGAGAAAATATTCTATAAGTTTCTAAATAAACTTCGGGTTCTATTAGTTCACTATCGAAGCAAGTTTCCGTTCTATGTCTAGTGATACAAGAATGCAGATTTGCCCCGCCTAGGTTCGCGACGCCCGACAATGCCTACCTACATAACAAGTATCACTCAACACATCGAATTACCAACCTCATTATTCCCAAAGGGATTAACTAAGTATTAATTTATTAAGATTAATTAGTCTCTAAACTTCTGTCTCAACTGGTGTAATTCTGATAAATTTACTTCATAATATATAAATAGTTCACATCATTTTAAACAATTTAGTCATCTGAATTATTATTTATTTATTTATTCATTTATTTCTTTTACCAATATAAGTAACCGCAATTCGATTTTACGTCAATTTATAATATTTGATAAAAAAAATTGAACTTTGTTGTAATACCATTATGTGACTTGATATAAATAAACCGCTAATAATTTTTCATAGTTGTTTGGTATTAATATTTTATTATTATTATTACATTTTTTTTCTTATTTCTTAAACCGATAAAAGTTAATCGTAACTAATCATAATGCCAGGTTTTATTAATAATACCATGTTTGATTTAATCTAACTATTTCCTTAAATTTTATATTATTGCTAAGTAATCCTTAAGTTTCACTGCTAATGAAAACTACATTTTGCTATTACTATACTATAAAGTAATTAGTATTATATAATATTACTATTTGCTTATCTTATCAAAAATTATTGTCTTAATTATATCATCATTTTCATTATTCTTAAATTAATTAATCCAGTTGATACACTAAGCCTTAATCTTCTAAATATAACTCTTCATTAACGTAAAGGTTCATATAATAGATTTTATTTATTCAGATTGAATTTGTATATCTAGTTAAATATTGGCGTTGGAAATTTAATATGATTTATATCTGAGTCTGCATAAATTTTAACATGTCTTAGATTTTGGTATTAATAGTAAGTATCTTATTCATAGGCAAAATTAATCTCCTTTAAGTCTAATTTTGTACTAAGCATTCAAGTACTATAAATATCACTTCATGTGTATAATTTAGTGGTTTAGTTAGTCATTAATTGGACTAAAGATAATTTGGGTAGAAGATCGTTAACGAGTTTAGTCTTCATTTTACGCATTATATGACTTCACGTTTTAATCCTACCTAATAAGTTTTATATTAATTATCTTATCGGTTCAAACGTAAAATATATAATTTTAATTTGCTATTAGTTAATTTCCTTAACCGTAGATAAGCACTAATAATTTTTTTCATAGATATTTAATCCTAATCATTATTTTATCGCTATATATTTGTTGACGAGATTTTAATTTAAGTTATGCTCAACATAATACTAATTTAAATTCTAACAGTTTTAGTTCGTCATACTAATTTTCCATTTCAAAAGATGACTGAATCTATTTACACAGAAGGATCCTATCAATATATGAATTTATTTTCTTTTAATTCTTATATTACACTTAGCATCCGAATACTATTATTACTACTTCACGTATATTTGTTTCATTTTAATGATTTACTAAATTAGTTGTCGAAGTAAAGAAAATTTGAGTATAAGATTATTAAGAACTTTAATCTTTTTATCTTATGCAATATATCCGCACGTTCTTAGGTCTAATATAATATGTCTTATATATTATCTATCTGGTTTCAATGCACAAGTATGTATTCTAGTTTTATTTAATTTACAAAATCGGACTGTTGACAATTACTAATAATTTTGTGTAGCTATTTGATCCTAATTATTACTTTTATCGTTATATATTTACTAATAAGGTTTTAATCAGATAAAGTTCAATACAATGCTATTTGATAAGTGTTAATATTACTTTCATCATGATTATTAGTGATCTTATTATCATTTATTATTATTAACACCAGTGATCGAACTATTATCTTAACTACTCTTACAAAAAATATTGTTGAGTTCAAAATATTATTAACATTTATGTAATTATAAATTGTTGAATCTTCGTATAAGTCAAGGTATTCAATGAGTTTCTATGTGATTTTCAAGATTTATCAATAATATAATCTCACTATTTTTAGTATTGAATTGTCTAGTGTTCACACTTTTTATACTAATTATTCTCTAATCTTTATTAGATAAAATTATTGTACCCTACAATTTTTACTTCATTACCTATACAAACAACCAACAAACAAATCAACCAATTAAATAAATCTTTTAATTATTGATAGATTTTAGTGATTAAGATTTATCTCACAACCCAACCCATTTCTAAACTAATCTAGTTCTCTAACTAGCACTGGCTAATTCTATCTTTTCCCATGTAAGATCTAATAATGATCTCTGATTCCAACATTGTAGCGCCCCCAAAGCTAGCAGCTGACTAATCCAAGAGATTAGCTAAATAAAGAGGCACTAAGAATCTAAATCATATACTTAAGCATTCAATTAAGAAATCTGCTACAAAATTTAACCAAAAAACTAGCCCGCTCGTAAATATATATACGTGGAACTTCTCTCGTATGATACATATACAATAGTCATTTATTTTGCAAATATAAACAACATAATAAACATAGCGAAGATAACTAATTAACGAAGTCAACTCCCCTCAAGCTTTCGCGCGCAACTCTGCACATCTTGATCTCTCTCAAACAAAAGTGGGAATGGGTGAGCACATCATCCCTAAAAGGGTGCCCAAGAGGAATAACATTTAACTTTCATGTAATCATGGTAAATGATTTGAAAACAATTCATGTTTTCCTAACACTAAACACACCAATTCACAGAGTAAACATTCATGTATATGGAACTAACTCCTTCCAAACAATGTATAATATGGTTATTCAAATTTCAACCTAGATAGCTAATATGGTGATTCACCTCCACCTAGTTATTGCATAAAAGCTCGAAAGTAAGTAGGTATAAAAGAATGAGCAAGATCTTATATACCATGGATGGAAATTCTCATTTCCAAGCAATCAAATGGAAATTCTTATTTCCCAACCAATTCATAAAGACGAACAAAGCATTATGATTCCTTTCCAAGCAATGGAAAGATTAAAAGAAACAACAGAACTTTTGAAATTTTAATAAAACAATGCATGTAATACACAACCAGACAATGCATGAATTTGTTAAACATAAACTCTTTTAAAAGAAAACAACAATAATTACAAAAGAGCTAAATATAAATTCCCACCTCTTTTGATGACAAGCCACGCCTACCTCGAGATCCACGATCCACTGGTTCATCCTTTGAATCGATCGTTGTTAATAAAGTCTAATTGTTAATCATACAAGCACTCTAAGAGTTTAGCCAAAAGGCTCACACAAGAATCATAACATAAACCCATATAATTCTCTAGTTTTAAGCTAAGTGAACTATCTAATGGTTCTAAGCCCATTATGGTATCTCATTCTCTACCTCTAACATAACTAAGAGTTTACTATTCTAATTAGGTTGATTCTATAGTCCATAGCTAAGTCTTATGAATATCTACAACCTTGTAGAATAAGCCAAAGGCTAATTCGGACTACAAGAGGTCCAATTCATCAAAATAGGAATACTAAACCTAAGCCAAGTCCACTAAACAAACCCATTACACAAGGCCTGGCCCAAATGGGTCAATCTAACGGTCACTGGCGGTCAAAGGGATCAACTAACAGTCCACGTCCAGTCAAGGTCAAGTCCAGGGTAATCAACACGGTCAAGGTCCACTGAGTCAACTCAGGTAACAAATCGGGATCAAAACCAAATATTGAGTTAACTCAACTCAGTCAGCTAAGAACAAACCGAGCCAGACTGAATAAGCTCAGTCGGACATGCTAAGGTTCAAGCCTGAGCCATTGCACTGGACAAAGGTTCTTCACACAGCTGCAACTCTAATCTCAGTTTAATCTCAATCTATTCATTCATTCCAATTTATAACTCAAAATTTATCTAAACCTATTTAACTCATCGATATACAATTCTTCCCTTTAAGATAACTCTATAATTCACTTTAAATTACATAAAACAGGTTTCCTTAATTTGCAGATACAGGCTTTCACTAAGACCATTGCTATAGCAACATTACAATCAACTTCAGCTCATACATCTTGTCAGCACAAACAAACTCCAAGAGTCTCAACCAATCATAAACTACTTCAGTTGAGTCCAGTTCAACACATTCACCACTATGATCTATTCTTCATCCTCGACTACACTCTCACGACATTAATACCAAATCTCATACCCTGCAATTATTATTTATCCCATAAAATCTGCAATTTAACACCCTTAACAACTCCAAGGCCCTGCATTCACCAAACCAATACCACCTGCAACTTCAGTTCCGTTCGATGTACTCAATCATCACCTGCATCTTCATATCTCAGCTTAACTATTTTAGAATACCATATTTACATCTATAACTCCGTGTCTTCGACATCAGCGTCACCTCCCACTGCTACACTTAAACCCATTTTGGTTCAATACTCCCAATTACAGATCAAACCCAAACTGCAACCTTCTCATATTACAGCTTACCAGCCACATAAGCTACCCATAACATACTGTTATCTTCATCCCATTTAATCAACAACCTCTCAACAACAAACCCATTTTCTGACTACTGCAGCAACAACCACTAACCACAGTTAACTCAGTTCAAACACACATCTATCTCATAACCATTTCAATTCATAAAGCTCAACCTCTGCATTAATTCTAGCACATATCCACTTCTCACAACCAACACAAACTAAATCTTATCACATCCATAAACAAATACATACCACAGCAAACTTCATCCACGGTTACCTTCAAGTACAACTTAATAAACTACCAATCCTACACATTCATCTAACTGTCCCCATCATCGGATTATTCTAGCATCAGCCCAACAAAAACCAATTCGACATCACCACTATTAATTCCACTTACTTCAATAACAACTCCCACAGTACCACAGAGACATTCATATATTCAATCTCATCACTACATCCAATAGCTCAATCATTATCATTACAAAAAACTCATAAACTCAAGGAATATATATAGACTTCAACTGAGAAAAACAAGGGTTTACCTTATATCAAATTCCTGCCAAAACCCAGCTTCAATCACTCCATTAGAGCATCAATTTCGTCTTCTACATATACCCTGAGTTACTCTTACGAACTCTAATTGTCCATTTCTTCATGAACAGCTCTGTAATATCCAATTAACTTCAGTTCATCCGACTATACTTCAATTCAGAGCAAACCCCTCATTAATTCAATCCTCTTTATAACGATTTCATCTTCTAATTCTTCCTTGAACTTCTTACAAAACCCTAACTTTGGATTCAATCACTAGAATGACTCTGTAACTTCAATTAAACATCGACCCAATCGTTCTTCATCTGCCAGGAACTCGATGCTCTAATCAATTCCACAAAACCTCAATCAAACTTCATCTTCCAGAAACCCTAACTCTTAATCCATTATCTCCTTCGAGTCTGAATCAACAGCAGACAAAAACACCATCACTATCTATAACTCCATGATCTTCTCAAACCTATTTCGATCTCAAAACTCTAATTTATCTCTCAAATTTCTACCAGGAAGAACAGAGAAGAAGAAACATAGAGAAGGAAAGAAAGAATGAGAAGAAAGAAGAAGAATAAGAAATTTGTGCTTATCTTCTCGACTTGGTCTTGATAAGGCAGACCCAAAATACTAAAGGCACCCGACCAAAAGATAAGGGCAGCCAGGTCGGCTAAGAACTAAACCAACGATATCTTCTTCGTCTGGTATCCGAATGACGCGTGCGAGTAGTCCATTCCACCTAACTTTTAGAGATCTATCGAGTGATACTAATTTTGTATCTAAAAAGTTGTTAGATTAGTTTCTAACAAATAAAATTATAATAACTAATCGAGTCACTAGCGGATAAATCGTCTCTTGACTAGCATAATAGCGTTGACGAGCTTGAGGGTCTTTACAAAGCCCTGCCGTTTGTATGCACAAGATCCGTTTGGAGGACGATGCAAAGCCTACAAGGGAAGCGCAACGTCGTTTGAACCCTCCCATGATGGAAGTTGTGAAAAAGGAGATACTCAAGCTTTTGGACGTGGGTGTTATCTACCCCATATACGATAGCAAGTGGGTAAGCCCGGTACAAGTGGTACCAAAGAAATCAGGTGTGACGGTGGTGGAAAATGATAAGAACGAACTTGTCCCAACTCGTGTGCAAACCGGTTTGAGGGTTTGCATTGATTATAGAAAATTGAATGCCACTACTAGAAAAGATCACTTTCCTTTACCATTTATTGATCAAATGCTTGAAAGTTTAGTTGGACACTCTTACTATTGCTTCCTTGATGGCTATTCAGGTTACAATCAGATTGTGATAGCGCCGGAGGATCAAGAGAAAACCACTTTCACTTGTCCATTCGGTACTTTTGCTTATAGAAGGATGCCTTTTGGCTTGTGCAATGCTCCAGCTACCTTCCAAAGGTATATGGTATAAGTATATTTTCAGAATATGTTGAAAACATAATCGAAGTGTTCATGGACGATTTTAGTGCCTTTGGTGATTCATTTGACCTTTGCTTGAACAACTTGTCTCTAATCCTTGAACGATGTGTTGAAACAAACCTTGTGCTGAATTGGGAGAAGTGCCATTTCATGGTAACTCATGGCATAGTTTTAGGCCATATAATATCTTCTAAAGGCTTGGAAGTCGATAAATCTAAGATAGACCTTATTCGTGCTTTAACCCCTCCCATTACGGTGAGGGAGATACGTTCTTTTCTTGGTCTTGCAGGTTTTTATCGTAGATTCATCAAGGACTTTTCCAAGATAGCATCACCACTTTGTAACTTATTGCAAAAAAATGTGGTTTTTAACTTTGATGAAAAGTGTGTGGCGGCATTCAATCGTTTGAAAGAACTTTTGATATCAGCCCCTATCATTAAACCACCGGATTGGAGCAAGCCCTTTGAGTTTATGTGTGATGCTAGTGATTATGCGGTTGGTGCGGTGCTTGGGCAGCGTGTGGGGAAGATACCTCATGCTATTTATTATGCTTCTAGGACACTCAATGAGGCCCAACAAAACTACACAACCACTGAAAAAGAGTTATTAGCCATTGTTTTTGCTTTGGAAAAGTTTCGCTCTTATCTAATTGGTACAAAAGTTGTTGTCTTTTCTGATCATGCAGCACTTAGGTACTTGCTTACAAAGAAAGAGGCGAAACCGAGGCTCATACGATGGATTTTACTCTTGCAAGAATTTGACATAGAGATCAAAGACAAGAAAGGAATTGAGAACACCGTTGCGGATCACTTGAGCCGTCTTGCTGTGGACAAGGAAACTATCCCGTTGCGTGAAAGTTTCCCGGATGAGCAACTATTCTCAATTGTCTTTGGAGAACCATGGTACGCTGATATTGTTAATTACTTAGTTTCTAAACAAATCTCAAAGAACTTGTCTCGTCTTTGAGAGGGAAAAACTTAAGAAGTTAGGAAACCAATACATATGGGATGATCCATACCTATGGAAACATTGTAGTGACCAAGTAATAAGAAGGTGCGTTCCCGAATCAGAATTTAATTCTATCTTGTCTTTTTGCCACTCATATGCTTGTGGAGGACACTTTGGGAGCAAGAGAACCGCTCTCAAGGTACTAGAATGTGGTTTCTTTTGGCAAACTTTGTTTAAGGATGCACATGCATTTTGTACCACATGTGATATGTGCCAAAGAACATGCAATCTAGGTGCTCGAAATCAAATGCCACAAACTATTATTCAATTTGTTGAGGTTTTTGATGTATGGGGAATTGATTTTATGGGCCCTTTTGTCAATTCTAGTGGGAATTATTATATCTTGCTTGCTGTGGATTATGTCTCGAAATGGGTGGAAGCTAAGGCCACCCCAACTAATGATTCTAAAGTTGTTTCAGATTTTGTGCAAGCTAATATATTTGCAAGGTTTGGCATTCCAAGAGCTATAATTAGCGATGGAGGTTCACACTTCAAAAACAGGTTTTTGCAAAGCTTGTTAAGGAAGTACAATGTGTCGCATAGGATTGCAACACCATACCATCCACAAACAAATGGACAAGTTGAGGTTTCCAACCGAGAGGTGAAATCCATTTTAGAGAAGACGGTGAATCCAACAAGGAAGGATTGAGTATGCAACTCAATGATGCTTTGTGGGCTTATAGAACCGCATACAAAACACCTATTGGGATGTCTCCCTTTAGGTTTGTTTACGGTAAACCTTGTCACTTACCCGTGGAAATTGAGCATAAAGCGTTTTGGGCTATTAAGCAATGCAATATGGAGTTGGATGGTGCTTGAAGGAAAAGGAAGTTACAACTTCAAGAGCAAGAGGAGATCCGCAATGATGCATTTGAAAGCTCACGATTTTACAAGGAAAAGACGAAAGCTTTTCATGATAGTATGATTACAAAGAAACAATTTTGCATTGGGCAGAAAGTGCTTTTGTTTAATTCTCGTTTACAATTATTTCCGGGTAAATTAAGGTCACGTTGGTGTTGATGGTGGATTTTCATTTAAGTTTAAAATTGTAAAAACCAGAAAATTATGCGCTAACATCTTGTAAAAGATAAAGCCATTAATAAGTGTTGAATACTTCTTCACTTTACTAATTCACCTAGAATGGAGCATGTGGCAACAATCCCATTCTCAGAATTAAATACACGAAATTCATCCAGGTTGGAGCATGTAGCAACAATCCCATATACCTGTGAATTTATAGCATTATTAATTAATGCGTAAAGCGACCTTGTATTTCTGTACTCATTATCGGTGCGGCATGACGACGCGTGTTGCTCTGCGGAGAGCAACACGAACCTCCAAGCATTATAATGAAAGCATGTACGAAATACCCGTACAGGCTGCAACTCTCGGTGTGTTATACTAGCCCGATTGAGCAACTCTCGGTGTGTTATACTAGCCCGATTGAGCATCCGACTGTCCATATCGGTTTGGATATGATCTCGTTCATCCAACTTCACCAAAGATGATTGGATGGCCCATATCAATTCCATAACCCCAAGCGGTATGGAATATTCGTTGCGAACCAACGCGGACCCCCGCATGGTCGGCCTCCGAATTGGCATAGCTTGCCAAAACGTCCAAACCAGAGCGGCATGGGGGAAAACCCTAAATTAGGGTTTGCGGCACATTACATGTGTCACAAAATGCCTCAACCATCCATCTTCGCAGTATAGATGAAGGGTGTAGATGTAGATTCAAAAGGCCCGAGCATGTCAACACAATCACCGTGGGCCCGCCTACGTACGACCAATCGGTCAGGACCAACCATGGTTGGTCATCCCAATTGGTCCGCCCAAACTAGCGTGGTTACACTTCCCAATTGCAAACTAATCTCGACCGCTCAACTTCGCCGGACGATTTGGGTGGCTCGGATCACGTTTTCATGGTACGGTAAGGTATAGGCATGAACACCGGCCTACCACCTACACGCGTAACAGATCGGCCAAGACCGACCAAGATTGGTTATCTTGGAACGCGCGCCGAAGTGGGCATGATGCGCGGCTTTGCGGCACCCGTTTACATTTGCAAAATCGATCTCAACCACTCTGCTTTGCTTAGGTCAAATTGAGTGGCCTAGATCGCACCTTCATGGGACAGTGAGGTACGGACGTGTACACCGGCATGCTGTCTACACGCATGCCCGGTCGGTCCTTTCCAAAACACTTCCCATGATTGGTTTCGACCAAGCTGAAGAGTGATGCCTGCGCACCTCTTCAAAACCCTAATTCCATCAACGGTCGCAGATGAGTGTCTCAAAGATCATCTCGTCCGTCCAACTTCACCGGCTTGGTTATACAACCCTGGTCAGGAGTTAATTGGTCAATGAGGCGTCATGGTAATCACCACCCGTCACTCTACCACACCATGATGCAGTACCTGCATAGAATACACATGATACTTCACAAGTATCGACTTCCTAAATAACTTAGTTATTTAATCTAGCATTACATGCAACTTTCTGTGGGTCCCATGATCCACACACTCGAGACATCAATCATGTCACAAACTGGGGGATACATCGGGGGTATTGGTCCGGCGGTTTACGGCGTGCGGCGTGCAACGCGCCATCACAAGAACGTGTCGAAGTCATGGACGGTTAGAGATGACAGAGAAGTGGGCAAGACTGTCGTGTAATACCAACACACAACTCCACTTCTCCATCACTCCACTTCCTCCACTTCCCACGAGAGACGTGAATAAGGCTCAAATGACTTGTATAAATAGGTTCTCCTCCCTATTTTCCAAACAGGAGAAACAAGACAAGTCCAGACGACAGAGGCAAGTGTTGATACAATCGTATTCAGACACCGGAACTGATAGCTTACACCCTGCAATCCAGTTCAGCTTTCTGATACAAGTCATTCATAGCCAACATCTTCACATTCTCAACACCTTCTTCGCTTCCCTCCCTAAGATCAACCCCATCTCCTTCACTTTGTGACCGAAACAAATCCGGAACGCCATTTCTTGGTTTAGGCCGGACTTGCACAGATTGATCTCTCGAATCTACAAGCACTCACTCGCGCAAAGTGCATTTGTTTAAGGTTTAGACTCATTTCTCATCCACACACCCCAAATTACCAAAACCGCAGAAATAGTTTTCACCCATAAACAATTGGCGACCACAATGGGAGGTTAATCTCTCGGTTGTAAAGTCAATTTCTTCAAAATCCGATTCAATTTTATCAATTTCAAAAAGGGTAGATCTTAGGACCAATTCAATCATCAATCAATTTCAAGATGGTAGATCAGTCCGGATCGAAATCAATTCTGATGGAGCTAGTGTGGATAACACTCCGGTGTCGATGTACTTGTCGGTGGAGCTTCCGTGGTCAATACATCTTATGGAGCCGCTCACTTCTACCACTGCCGGCGTAGCGGGAGATATTCCAGTAAGTGTAACACCTCCCATCACTGTGAGCCAGAGCAGCCGCAAATACCGCATCTCATCAAGTGTAACACCTCTCGGTAGTCACTGCAGCAACAACTTCCACTCCTCCATCGGGATGAGGAGCCTGGAGGAACAAGAGGAGGACCATCCCCATTACCATTGCAGACTTGATGGAGAAGCAGGAAGTTCTTGCTAAGACTCAAACGGATATGGCCGCAACTCGAAAAGAGGTACTCACTTTTCTTAAGACATTAACTGATCGATGCCACAAGAGCCGCGACAACCCACTGAGCAAAAAAGGAACGCATTCAACGCACCGGAGAAGGTACTTCGGCGGCGCGGACCTCCATGGACCCGATCAAAGAAGCGACATCGGATATGAGCTACCTGTCGCAGACTCCTACACTCGGGGATCGATCCTCACAACGATCCTCCTCAAGTCAATAGTTTCCTTTATGAACCGAGGGCGGTGGATCGGGAAGCGGTTTCTCTAGTGGAAAGTTTATGCGAACTTTCACACCTCTCGAAGAATCGGCCGCGGAGACGTTTTGCTGCAATCAACCAAAGGAAGGTCACGACCGTGCCCTACATGTCACCGCACGCATCAAGGATTCAGAGTTCAAGACGCCCTTATCTACACGGGAGCGTCTTGAATGTGATTACTCTCAAGACTCTCGGGACATCCAAGTTTCTCCCGTAAGGTCGTGCGGAAGCCTACCATAATGACGGACTTGAGGGAAACCAAACCAAAGACATACGGGAGAAGCTCCGCGGAAAAGAATCGACAAGTTCGTTGCGTCCCACTCCCCACGTGGGCGTCAATCGGAAAAAATACCGGCTTGTATCATTGAGGGCTAAAACCCACGATGCATCTTTGCTTGACGAAGCATTCTTCTTCATCCTGTGAAGCCACGACCCACGTTCACACGAAGAGGGAACGAACTTTTGTGGCGAGTCATGACCCGAAAGGGAAAAACGGTATACCGACACTTTGCCATTATCAATTAGCAAGGGAGACTGTTGCCCCGTCTCTCCACCCGATGGAATGCTACAACAACAACGAACCACAAGAACAAGTGCTAGATGCTCCACAACAAATGCAAGATGGCACCAACTCCAACCGATGAGATTGAAATCATTGAGGAATCTCCTAGGCCTATCTCCATCAGCTCAACCTTGTGTACGGATAAACGCACGAAGCTCGTGGAACTTCTCAAAGAGTACCAGGACATATTCGCTTGGGGATATGAAGAAATGCCGAATTTAGATGAAAATTGGTCACCCATCATCTACATGTCATACCCGTATCCAAGTCTGCTAAACACAGTTGTAGTTCGGACATGAGGAAAATGGATAGATCCAGGTGTTGCATAGACTTCGTAGACTTGAACAGTCTGTGATCCAAAAACGATCCTCCTCTACCTAACATCGACATGTTAGTAGATGCAACCAGCGGACACGGCATGTTCTCCTCCATGGATGGATGTAGCGGCTACAACCAGATAAGGATATACGAGCATGATGCAAGTAAGATAGATTTTCGAACTCCTCTCGAAAATTTTTATTATACCATACTGCCATTTGGTTTAAAGAATACGGTGCAACGTATCAACGCTCTATGACGGAAATCTTCCACTGGAGCCGATACCTCAAGGGAGCAGCCTCAAGAAGATAACAATGTCCACGCGTCATATCGAGCAAGATCCGGGCGAGTCACTCTATCAGACAGTGATCGAACAAGATCCGGGCGAGTCACTTTATCGTACAGGTGGTACATGTCTATCATGCTTTATGTTGGAGAATCCGCGCTTTTGGTCATCCTCTGGAGCTGTTGAATGCTCATCTACAACAACATTTGCCCCGATAGAAAGAAATAGGCTGCCGTAATGAAGAGCCTCATAATGTTTGTAGGGGCATATATCTCACCAACAAGCGATACAACCTTTCAACTCCTTCAGTAGCGGTTCCTGAAGCGACAAGAGGAAAACCACCGAGATACAACATCCTGCGCGTCCGTCAACTCCAACTCGATTACCACATGCACGACTCCCACAATGATGAAACAATGTCCAAGATATTCCATATCCGGATCGACAACAACCACTACGAACAAACCATGTAAACCACGCTTGGGGACCGAGGCTCGCATGAAGTTCCTTCACCGTCGAGTCAAGGAATTCTTCAACATGAGAGAGATGGTCAGTCAAGAAGCATGGAATTCGCAAGGGTAAATCGAACTGGAGAGGGAAACACTTCAACGCTCCCTCTAGCAGAACTTCTTCAATGGTCTATTCAAGAGCCGCCTCAACGCTCTCTCGGGACCCACGTTCGCTTCCGAATCCTTCTTCAACACTCTCCCAGGATCCACCTCAACGTTCGCACCGTAAACCACTTTAACATCCTCTCAAGCCGTTTCAACACTCAAGTCGCATCAATAATCTGCGCTCCGGTCATGTTATCTTTGATGTACTCATTGCTCAACATACGTCTCATCCATCCTTCATGAGGGCCCAGCGAAGCATGAAAAACCTTGAAGTCGATAGGATAAGGGTTATCTTGTGGAACAAATATTTTCATATAGTTGAAAGGGCGCGGTGAACAACTCATCATCAATGTTCCATATCTTGGGCTTTACAACACCTCCCCGACTTGGCACCCGGCATTATCCCCGTAAGACATCTCAACAGAGTTTTTTCTTCATTCTACAATAAAAGACATGAGTCGCACTTGTATAAAAACGCGTGAGATATGTAGTCACACACGATGAACACACATTCACGTTGGAGTACACAAGGCTGGTATTGGGTCCAAACATAGGTATTGATCAAGTTTCAAGTCCGGTGTTGATCAAGTCACAAGTCCGGTATTGCTCAAGTCTCAAGTCCGGTGGTGATCAAGTCACAAGTCCGGTATTGCTCAAGTCTCAAGTCCTGTTGATCAAGTCACAAGTCCGGTATTTGATCAAGTCACAAGTCCCAGTGTTGCTCAAATTTCAAGTCCGTGTTGATCAAGTCACAAGTCCCAGATTGATCAAGTCACAAGTCCGATATTGCTCAAGTTTCAAGTCTAGTATTGATCAAAGTCACAAGGCTGGTATTCGAATAAAAACAGGCGCACGTAGCGAGCCGTTTAAGTCGAAACACTGGTCGACGTTTGGTCGGTGACGCTGGCGGGTCCCACTTGATCCCGGCCCAGTTAATTGGTCGAACCACGGTCGTCCCCAATCAAAGCTCTTTTTCCGGAAGAAGGCGTTTCAGCTCCAACACTTCAACGCTCTCCCGGGCCTGCTCCAGAAGCTCCTTCAACGCTTTCTACAGGACCCATATTTACATTTGAGCACACAAGGTTCATTTTAAAAAAAAAAAAAAAAAAAAGCAAGCTTGCTCACATCGGGTCCCACGTTCGAGCAAAGCAAACAGCAAGGCTGGTGTTTGGTCAAAGCATCAAGTCCGGTGTTTAGTCAAGCTAGCTGGGTCGGTGTTTGGTCGAAGTATCAAGATGACACTCGAGCAAGTACATCAACGGTGCGGTCAAAGTAGGCACAGGACATGGCCGACGTTTGAAACATGTACACGGTGGTCGCGTTTGATCGAAGCATGCACATCTGCCCATGTTCGAATCAAGCATGCTTATATCGGTCCCACATTCGATCAAAGGCCTTGCGTGGACCCACGATTAACCAAAACAGGCACATCAAGCCCACGTTCGATCAAGTAGGTGCAGTAGCCTCACGGCTAAACAGGCGTAATGATCCATCTATTAGCGAGGAAGACCGACATCATGCTAGGGGAACACTCGCCCGGACGCCTCTTGAACGTGACATGCTCCAAGGACAAGATGACCCGTCTCTCCCGGTAACATCTAACTTTATCTCATAAGCTTTGTCTTTAACCACCATCTCATGCCTACCCCCACAATGGTGTAACCATTACGTGTTAAGCGAGGGACTTAATGTTGATGGTGGATTTTCATTTAAGGTTAAAATTGTAAAAACCGGAAAATTATGCGCTAACATCTTGTAAAATATAAAGCCATTAATAAGTGTTGAATACTTCTTCACTTTACTAATTCACCTAGAATGGAGCATGTGGCAACAATCCCATTCTCGTGAATTAAATACGAAAATTCATCCGAGGTTTTACTATTAGCAACAATCCCATATACCCTGTGAATTTATAGCATTGATTATTAATCGTAAGTTTGCTTTTGGTTTCTGGTGCTCATTATCGGTCGCACGGAGAAAAGTGTTGCTCTTGTCAGTGGGCCAAACCTCGAAATTATAATGAAAGCATGCTCTGAAATATATGTGCAACTCTCGGTGTGTTATACTTGCCCCGATTGAGCAACTCTCGGTGTGTTATACTAGTCCGATTGAGCCTCGGTTGTCATGTCGATGCCGGATATGATCTCGTTCATCCCGACTTCACGGCATGATTGGATGGCCCCGGATCAATTCCATAACCCCAGCGGTATGGAATATTCGCTGCCGAACCAACGCGGACCCGCATGGTGACCTCGAATGGCATAGCTTGCCAACGTCCAAACCCCGGGCCGGCATGGGCGGAAAACCTAAATTAGGGTTTTGGGCATTACTGCGTGTCCTGAAAAGGTCTCGACCATCCCGTCTTAGCGGTATAGATGAAGGGTGTAGATGTAGATTCAAAAGGCCCACGCATATCAGCACAATCACCGTGGGCCGCCTACGTACCTGACCAATCGGTCAGGACCAGCCATGGTTGGTCTCGTCCAGAATAAATACGCCGAATGGAACATGGCATATAGTAGTGAAACCCAAAATTATGGTTTAGCGTCGCGGCGTCCGTCTTCTCCCGCCTGAATGGAGGGTCAGATTAGATTAAGCGGTGCAGTCATCACCAAACATGACGGCGTGGACACCCATCATCCCTCACTGATGCGTCGAGCATACCATGCTGAATTTATCTAATCGTCGCCCAAACTAGCGTGGTTACTGGCGATTGCAGACTAATCTCGTGGCTCGGCTTGTAGGACGATTTGAGTAGCTTAGATCACATTTTCATGGGATAGTGGTGTAGGGGCGTGAACACCAGCTGCTCGCTGCACGTCAGAACCCGATCGGCCAAGGCCCAGGCCAAGGGTGAGTACCGTGCTTGAGTGGCAGAGATTGGCACGATGCGTGACTTTTGTTGCACACTTGTGCACGCCATGGTGATCTCGACCACTCGACTGCGGACGGGTGAGTAGTCCAGTCGCACATTACATTGAGATAATGGGAGTATGGCGCCTACACCATCATGCGATACGCACGCATGTACGGTCGCTTTGGCCAAAATCGTATCCCAAGCTTGGATCGACCCGAGTGAGGATCTTACGCGCCTCTTGAAACCTTAATTCCGTCAGCGGTGGTAGATGAAATTGTCTCAAAGATCATCTCGTGAGTCGACTACTGGCATTATCTGTCTTGGTGAGTGTTAAGCCAGTGAGTGTGTGATCATTATGTCCTTCTTTATGTCTAGTCTTCACTTAGAATACACACGATCTTTACAGTATCGACTCCTGAGTAATGCGAGTTATTGATTTAACATTACATGCTACCTTTTGTAGGTCCCACGACCCGCACATTCTAAACATGTTCATTGTCACAAGTGGGGGGATACGTACGGGGTGTTAGTGCGGCGGTTTGCGGCGTGCGGTAGCTGTGTGGCTCATCGAGAGCGTGTCGAAGTCATGGACGGTTAAGTGATGGGAGAAGTGGGCAAGCACAGTCGTGTGACACTAACACATTACTCCTTTACTCCATCACTCCGCCCTCTCCACTTCCCACGAGATACGAAGGTTAGGCTAAAAGACTTATCTCTAAATGGAAGTTACTCACGTCACATTTTTAATCGAGAAAAGTCGAGATGAGACGAAACCAAGTGTTAATACAAACGTATTGAGCACTCAAATACTGCTTTGTGATCGTAAACCTTATCACCTTTACATTGCAAGTCATAAACAAGCCTACACCTTATACAATCCTATTTCACCTTCGCTTCCGTCCCAAGATCAACCCAGTCTCGCCCGGCCTGTGGCCAAAACCGTCTGGAACGGTCATTTCTTAGTTTAGACGAGTTATACGGTGTTCTCGAATCCGTACTCACTTGCCTTGATGCGTTGTTAGGGTTTAGATTCATTCCTCGTCCCCACACCCCCAAGTTACCATGTCCCAGTCAGGAATAGTTTTCACCCCGTAAACGGTGGCGACCACGGGAGAGTTAATCTCGGTTATGAAATCGATTCTTAATCCAGATTCAATTTATCGATTTCAAAAAGAGGAGATCTTAGGACCCAGTTCAATCATCAATCCATTTGATATGGCCAGACCTCGGAATGCGGATCGTCAGTGCAGTGGGCCCAGTGTGGATAACACTCCGTGTCGATGTGCACATCGGTGGGTATAGTGGTCGATCGTCTTATGGGGCAGTCATACACCACCCCGGTGCCGGCGTAACGGGGAGATGTTCCGGTAAGTGTAAAACTTCCATCCTTGAGAACCGAGGCAGCGCAAATCCCAGAAGCGTCTCCTTCGAGTGTAACACCTGCGGTAGTCGCATGCTTGACAACTTCATCCTTGTAGACGAGGAAATTTGGGAGAGGGGCGAGAGGAGGACCGTCCCAGTGCCGTTTTGCGGACTTGATGGGAAGCGGGAAGTTCTTGCTAAGACTACGAACGGATGTAAGTGTGACTCGGAAGAGGTACTCGCACCAAGACGATGGCAGTCGGTGCCACGAAGATCGCGACATCACAGGCAAAAAGGAACACATTCAGCGCGGAGAAGGTGCTTGGCGGCGCAGGACCTCCCATGGACTGATCGAAACGGCGTCACATGTGGGCGGTCATCATCGAGACTCCTACTGTAGGGTGATCCTGCATGACGATCCTCCTCGAGTCGATAGTTTCCTTTATGAACCGGGCCAGGTGGAGTCGAAAGCGGTTTCTGCAGTGGAAAGTTTATGCGAACTTTCACACCTCTCGAAGAATCCCAGCGCGGAGGCGTTTTGAATCAACCGGAGGAAGAGTCACGGCCAGTACCACACATGTCACGCACGCATCAAGGATTCGAGTTCAAGGCGGCCACCCCATACACATAGGAGGCGTCTTAGAATGTGATTACTCTCGAGACTCTCGGGACATCCAAGGTTACTCCCCCGAGGCAGGTCGTACGAAGCCTACCCTGATGACGTACTTGAGAGGCAAACCGGCACATGCAGGAGAAGCTGCATGAAAGAATCGAACAAGTTACGTTGCGTCGCTCCCAGCATGGCGTAAATTCGAGAAGAACAGCATCGTGAGAGCTAAAACCCGCGTCATCTTTCTTCATGGCATTCTTACTCCGTCACAGCAAGCCCGACCCGTTCACACGAAGAGGAATGAACTTTGTGGCGAGTCGTGACCGAGAAAGGAAAGCGGTATCACAAAACCTTTGCCGTGCTCAATTAAACGGGGGTTTGTGCAGTCTCTCCACCCGATGGAATCTTTATAAGCAGTAGCAGACCACGAGAACAAGTCTTAGATGCTCAGCAGCCAGTGCAAGATGGCACCAGCTCCCTGTTGATGGGATTGAAATCGTTGAGGAATCTCTGACTATCTCAATGACTCGACCTTGTGTACGGATAAACGCACGAAGCTGTGGAACTTCTCGAAGAGTACCCAGGACATATTGACTTGGGAGATATGAAGAAATGTAGGATTTAGATGAAAGTGGTCACCGTCATGCACATGTCATACTGGATCCAAGTGGTTGAGCAGTTTTAGTTCGAACCCAAGGAAAATGGATAGATCGAGTCTTCTTGTAGATTTGAGATACTTGAGCGAGTCTTGCTCCAAAATGATCCTCCTCTACCCTAACATCGACATATTAGTAGATGCAACCAACGGACACGGCATGTTCCTCTCCCTTGGATGGATGCCAGCGATTTCTGACCCAGATAAAGGATGTACGAGCATGACCACAGTAAGATAAGCTTTTCGAACTCTCTCGGGAAATTTTATTATGCCATGCGCGTTTGGTTTAAAGAATCTCAGGTCTGGCGTGTCAGCCTTTCTGGCGGCAATCTTCCTGGCTGAAACCAATACCTCAGGAGGCGACCTCGATAAGATGCGATTTCCCACGCGTCATATCGAAAATGAGATCAAGGTAGTCAGCTATCAGACAGTGGTACATATACATCATCTTTATGTTGGAGAATCGTAGCTTTTGGTCATCCTCTGAAACACATTGACCTTTCATGCAACAACATATGCCACTGATAGAAAGAAACATACTGCCGTGTGAAGAGCCTCATAATGTTGGTAGGGACATATATCTCTGACAGCGTCACAAACCTTCGGCCTGTGATTCTAAGAAGCGACGAGAAAACCATAGGAATCTGACATCTGCAGTGTCAAAATCAGCTCAAACTCAGGTACCACATGCACGGCTCCACCATTGATGAAACAATGTCAGATGTTCCATGTAAGCTCGACAACGACCACTACGGAAACAGGCCATGTAAACCACGCTTAGGGCCAGAGCTCGGCATGAAGTTCCTTGCGTCCATTGAGGAATTCTGACATGGGAAGATGGTGGTCGAAGCATGGAACGCAAGGGTAAATCGGGCGAAGAGGAAACAACGCTCCTCTGTGAGGCCTTGATGATGTCAGCGTCTGCGCTCTCTCAGGACCAGCGTTAACCCGAGAATCCTTGACACTCTCACCGAGATCCGCTTTCAATGTTACTTTTGAAGCCACTTTAACATCACCTCTGTTCGTTTATTTTCAGTACATCGATAATCTGCGCTCTTGGTGAGTTATCTTTGATGTGCCGTTTTACTCATTATCGTCGTCCAAATCATGTGAGGACCCGGTAGACATGAAAAACCACAAAGTCGGAGGAGGGTTATCTGTGTCTGGATATTTTCAAGGCGCGATGAACAACTCATGCGTGATATTCGGCATATCTTTGAAACTCAAACACCTCGACTTGTCACATTATCCCCAGGAGAGCGTCTCGGAGATTCTTTTCTTAGATTCTGATAAAGACGGGGAGCGGTACTTGTATAAAAACCGTGAGATGTGTAGTCACACACGACGGAACACACATTCACTTTGGGTACGAGGATGGTATTGGGTCAGAGCAGAGTGTTGATCAAGTCCTTGATCGGGTGTTGGTGAGTCTCAGGCGGTGATCAGTGCGAGTGTCACTCGGGTTTCGTCCGGTGTTGATCGGGTCAATCCCACAGTGACTCGAGCTTAGTCAGGAGTATTGATCAAGTGGCGAGTTCGGGTATCACTCGAGTTTCAAGTCTGGTATTGAGTGAAACCAGTGCGGGCGTGGTCAGTCATGATCCGTGTGCTCCAGTGAGTCGATGCGCGAGGCTTGGGCATTGACGGAGCAAGCACGGATGGGCCCTCGGCCAGAAGCGGACGTAGCGAGGTGGCCAGAAACTGACGAGGCCAGAAGGCGTCATCTTGGGGAATGCTCTCCTAGATGCCTTTTGAACGTGACATGCTCACGAGCAAGGGATGACGTCTCCACAGTAACATCCTTTGTCGTAAAGTTTTATCTTTAGCTGTCACCATCTTATGCCTACCCCGATAGTGTAACCATTGTGTGTGCTAGGCGAGGGACTTAATGTTGATGAGTGAGTTTTGGTTTGAGTTAGAATTGTAAAAACCTGAAAAGGTATGTGGCTGACATCTTGTAAAAGATAGCGAATTTAATAAGTGTTGGATACTCATAAGCCCAATACCAATAATGGAGCATGTGGCAGCCGATCCCGTTACGTGAATACGTGAAATTCCTCAGGGTTGGGCGTGCAGCGACAATCCCGTCACAGCAATTTAATCATCCACTGTATTTCCAGTGCCATTGCTCGGTGTAGCATGACGGTAGATATTACTCTTACGGAAGTAACACGAACCTCGAAAACAACATAATGGAAACCGTATACGAAATACGTCTGTGAAGTGACTGCCGGTGTGTTATCTTGCTTGGAATTGAGCCCTGCCATTGTGTTATACTAGC
>JAJJWW010001110.1:0-60369 GCA_023531295.1 Papaver armeniacum | reverse complement strand
TGATCTAAGGACACGACAAAGGAGTTTATTGGGATAAACGGAAGAGCCTTTTGTCAAACTCATATCACTTGATTGAAAAGAGTTGTTACCGAACAAATTTGTTGTTCCTTTCTTTATTTGGAAGAGCGAACCAAAGGAATTGTTCCAAGTGCGTGACTTATTACAAGTCGGAGCGCGGGGACACGAGACGGAACTAGGTGAACTATAGGTTTAGTTGTTTGGTCTCAACTATACGAAGTTGGTTTAGATTTTGTATATCGGCTTAATCACACGAGTATTCAATGCGGACAAGGTCCCAGGGTTTTTATGCATTTGCGGTTTCCTCGTTAACAAAATCTTGCTGTGTCTTTTACTTTTCTATTTCCGCAATTATAATTGTTTTATTATAATTATAAGTAAAATACACAAACGTTAATTCCTATTTACTTGATAGACAATCACTTTTGGAGAAAGTAATTATAGGTAGAAAAGTTTTAGTTTGAGGTATATTGGGTACCCACGTCTTTTCAACCTCGATTTCCTCTTTTGTTCACCATGTCCTTTTGAATCATAAAAGAGACACACTTTCTGATCACCTGAGTGATTAGGCAGACCGATCTTAATACCATCGTTGGGAGATATCTTCCTTCCATGTGATGTGGATATTCCTTGATTAGAGGAAGATACGGGCACATCTTTTTCAACATGAAGGGATTTCGATTTTATACGGAACAAATTTTCAGTTAAATCAGAAGAAGTTGGTATGGTGGACTCTTTAGAACATTCTTGAATAGAAAGTTTACTCAAAAGAAGTTCAGTTTCCAAAGCATCCTCTTTGAGTTTTCCCTCAAACTGAGTCCT
Organism: Papaver armeniacum; assembly: GCA_023531295.1. Classification (NCBI taxonomy): domain Eukaryota; kingdom Viridiplantae; phylum Streptophyta; class Magnoliopsida; order Ranunculales; family Papaveraceae; genus Papaver; species Papaver armeniacum. The sequence continues at coordinate 59,529 of JAJJWW010001110.1, read as the reverse complement.
TGAAGAACAGACTGAGGCATCTTCCTCTCGAAAGACCTTTAGAAGAGAGTCACGCTCATTTACCATACCAACAAGGACACTGACTTTGTGTTTCAACCGGTTGACATCATCATCTTGGATTCTAACAAGTTTTAGAATCACTACACTCTCTTTGGATGCTTCCCTTTCAACTTGATCGAGTGATTAAGTCGGTAAGGTGTCAAGGTAACACTTGTCAATGGAAGTCCATTTCGTTGGAACACTAGGTTCGTCTATATTCGAGATTGACAAATCTTTCTCTTTAATAGATTTCATAGAAACATACCTTTTGTTTTTACGTAATGCGTTTATCGGGAGATATCACTTCTATCCATATTGAGATCGCTACAAACACGGACTTATAAGGTCTTTAACCGGTTTTGCTTCTCGATACCAATTGGAAAAGCGGGGCACAACAACCACACCCAATATTTCGTTTGGCAATCTGAATAGACAAACTCCAATGTACTTTCAAGAGAATCAACTAGACAGTCAAACTCAATCTAGAGAAAAGTATATCAAAGAGTTTATATCTCTGTTTCACAATGTAATCAGCAAATCAAAACAGATAGAATCCACGAGTCTGTTATTATGTGAAACTACTTAAACAGTACCAAAGACCAATGTTCAAGTGTCAATCAATTTATATAAACAACCAAATGTTGGGTTATCTAATTGATTGATCTTAATGCCAACTTTGTGATATTTCAATTATATAATAAAATATAATGCGGAAAAGAAATAACCACGGACACCAAAAGTTTTGTTAACGAAGAAACCGCAAATGCGAGAAAAACCCGGGACCTAGTCCATTTGAACACCACAATTGTATTAAGCCTCTGGGACACTAGCCTACTACCAATGAACTTGGACTGGACTATAGTTAAACCTAATCAATCTCACACTGATTCAAGGTACGGTTGCGCTCCTTACGTCTCTCGATCCCCGGCGGGATACTACGCACTTGATTCCCTTAGGCTGATTTCACCCTCAACCAAGAGTTGCTACGACCCAAAGTCGAAGACTTGATAAACAAATCATCTCATACGAGAAAAGTCTATTGGAATAGATAAATATGTCTCCCACGAAATACCTACGAGTTTTGTTCTGTCTTTTGATAAATCAAGGTGAACAGGGAACCAATTGATATCTGGGACTTATATTCAGAAGAAACTGACCTAGAAATATCAATCACCTCAGGATAATATTTATCGTATGGTAGCGAAACAAGATACTGTGGAATCACAAACGATGAGACGAAGATGTTTGTGACTACTTTTATCTTTCCTATTGGAGAATAAATCTCGAGCCAATCTTAAAGAAAATAGTACTCAAACACGATAGAAGATGCAAGATCAGATCACGCAACTACAAAGAAAATACTTGGGTCTGGCTTCACAATCCCAATGAAATCTTCAAGTCGTTAACCTACGGGGTTTCGTGAAAAACCTAAGGTTAAAGAGAATCGACTCTAGCTTATACAACTAGTATCACACGGGGAGGTGTGGGGATTAGGTTTCCCGATTTGCTAGAGTTCTCCTTTATATAGTTTTCAAATCGGGGTTTGCAATCTAAGTTACCTTGGTAACAAAGCATTCAATATTCACCATTAGATGAAAACTTGATTAGATTCAAGTAATATCTTTCAACGAAATCGGTCGAACTTAGCTTGTTATACACAAATGAAATGTACCCTCATTTAGGTTTATATAACCGTACCTAAACGTGTACACCATGTTGGCTCAACCGTAGTTAACCGAGGTTAGCTATATGAACACTCTCATATCAACCTTATTCATCTTAACCATAACTAGTTCATATGACTCAAAATGAAACTAGTTAAAGAGTTGTTCATTTGCTATATTCTCATAGAAGTATACAAGAACACAATCGAAGCAAAATCGGTTATTCACTCGAATCAATTCATGAAAATTATAGCCACGGTTTGCAAATAATGCATTCCTTAGTATATAAATGTATTAGTTCATGAACAAACCGATTTTAGAACTTTAAGCACTCAAGTATGCAAACATGTACGCATACTTAAGTAGCCGATGCAGTATGGGTTAGCGGTATGCGAACGTACGTATACCTTAGTACACATCCAAAACCCAATGAGAAATTCTGGACCTATACTCACGCAAAGTACGCGTAACGGTATGTGTACTTGGTACACGGAATTTCCACAACTACAAAATACGCATACGGGTATGCATACTTTAGTTCTGTCATGGATCACATACATGCAAAAATGCGGACTATGTTTAAAATCCAATAGTTCTAAACTCTTATGACAATAACCATTTTCACACACTATTAGCAACAAAGCAATTTTCAAGTTATTGAAATAATCATAACGAAACATTCCAAGTCTACACCAAATGATTGTATCACACAAACCATGCAAGATGTTACTCGGCGATTTTCACATGATCATCTTTTGACTTTCGTTAAGAATATAAGATGAACTTGGTTGAAGCGAAAGGTTACCAACACATATTTCGAGAAATATGTAAGCGAGTTAATCTCAACTCGAAATCTCAAATGTGTATAATCAACAACTATATAGTAATACGACTTTTGTCTCAATATAGGAGATAGAGTAGAAATAGACTTTCCAAGTGATAAATGAGTTTTAGTCTCCACATACCTTTTGTTGATGAAGTTCCACAAGCTCTCCTTAGTAGTTCTTCGTCTTCAATTGATGAACGTCGTGAAGTCTAATGCTCAACTACACAATCTATCCTAGTCCGAGACATTACTATAAGTAGACTAGAAATAAATACTTATAGTTTTGATCACTAACATTGACAAACAAGCTTGAGATAGCAACTCTTGCGAAACCGAACAACTATAGGGATCAACCCAAGTATTGGATTAACGTACAATATGTTAGAGCATAGCTCGGTTTAACCCACTAAGCGTTGGTATGTCAAGTTTGGTTGTCATATTTTAGTGAATCAAAACTCATATAAAGAGTCGATTGATTATGTACAAGAGACAACTTTTTATAGGTTAGACTAGAAAGTCTAGGATTATGAGACATACATGTATTACTCGAAAACTTGAAGAATGTGAAGAAGTAACAAGCCACAACTATGACATCATCCTTCCCCTTGAGCTTAGTAATATTTTGACTTAAACTGTTTCATTCCTAACGTATCTTTCAAGTCGTGCTATATTGAAAACATAACTGCGAACCTGTGAATGATTATACTCTAGTAGTAATACATGATCACATGATCATAGTGTTAAGGAATTAGGATACGAAGTTGTATATGGGGAAAAAAGATTTGCTGGTTTTTACGGAATTGAAGAGTCGACCGTGTGGAGACTCCTTGAACCGAGCGAAATGTTGAACCTCACACAGATGCACTGCAAGAAGGGAGTGCTTTAAGTTCGAGAGATCAATCTGTAAGACTCCGTCCTAAACCAAGAACAATGGTCGTTCTAGAGTCAATTCGGTCACAAGAGAGGATGGCTTGATCTGTAGGAGGGAAGCTGAGAAATGCGTGAGATCAATGGTGCTTTGAGATTGTAGGTGTGTTGTGAATTCAGCGTAAGAACGCTCTGAATGATTGAATTTTGCTCAATTGAGAGTGATTTCTCTGAGTTCGTGTAGACGAAAGATTGTCTGTATGAACTTTGATGAGAAATTGCTCGTTTTTGCGAATGTTCGAATCTTCTTTCTTTCAATCGAGTTCGAGACATTTTATAATGCGGAGTTGAAAACACCATGATCCCATGAAGTGTGACAGTTTGCTGGAATCAGAGAGTGGGGAAGTGGGAAATCGTGTTAAAACCAGTTGCTCATCGTGCGGAGACTTGGTTAATTTTACACCCACTACTTTGCAGACTCTTCCAACTAATTGCACGACTTGCTCACATTCTCATCGTGGGTACACGTGCCGTAGACCGCCAGACCAAAACCCTAGTTAATATCCCCCCATGTGACACGATTGATATCTCGTGATTGTGGAGTCGATTCTTGACTTTGTGGGGCGATGAGTCCATGTATTGTTGAGTTGAACATGTTTTGCAAATGTTACGAAACTCATGAATCAAATATGTCTGCTGAGACGAGGAATTATTATGTTGATTACCTAAGGCAGGCAAACTGTGTTCTTTGAATTGTCGAATAATATTGATAGTTGAACCAATATTATTGAATCAGAAAAATATTACTTGGTTCGACGAATATTGCTAGTTTGAGCGAATATTGCTAGTTTGAGCAAATATTGCCGGTTTGAGCAAATATTGCTCGTTTGATGAATTGTTGGTAGCGGGACCAAAATAAATATTAATTTAAGATACGAACTCTTTGGGTCGAGTAAAATAAATAAAAACATTGATCATGGAACCAACATAAAATTATCGAGTATTTGAATGCTCGAGAATCATGTTTTACTGCGAGCTACGGATTCAAAACCCTAATTTTATCGAAATGATGATTTATTTCAAATAAATCTGCAGAGTGAAGCAGGGACCGGCTACATGGGATGACGAGTCCACTATGTACGCCCAGATGCTCGAATGAGCAAAATACCAAAGTCTCTTAGAGGACCAGTTGGTGAAAGAATGATTAAATGCTGGTTTAATCATTTATTGAAATAATGCTCGTGTGAGCGACAAATAATAAAAACACTGGTCATGAATCGAGGGACCGACCAAGAGGTCATGGGGCCGGCTCTTGGTGGCCGTGGGACCAATGGATGGTCGTTCAAGCAAACTCTTAATTGTTTGGAAGAAGTTTGAACCTAATATGAGCAATTGAGCAAATTAGGTTAAAATCATTAAAACATGTGGGACCGTAGAGCCACCCTTGGTCGGTCAAGGGGATGTACTCGTGTCACCATAGTGTCCGTGTCTCAGTCCTGAGAGTTTCAGTATTTTCCGATGCGCATTTGAGCAACATTCTGATAAAATATGCAGAATCCAGGGTTTTGCTGAAACTAGGAAAAATACATGAGATGATGAAAAATGATAAATAAAATAGGGAATTGCAAGGTGTGGGACCGACCACGGCTAGGGCATGGCCGGCCGATTGACAAGCACGGTCCCACACTTTCCCAGTTTTATGTAATTTTATGTACTTTCTCTGATTTGAGGGAAATTCCATGAAACTGGAGAGTTTTATGAAATTAGGGAACTTCCATGAGAGGAGGGAGGTAAAATAATAATAATAAAATAGGGAATGATGGAGTGTGGGACCGGCAATGGCCAATGCATGGCCGGTCGGCCAAAGGGCACGGTCCCAGGGCACTCTTCCCAATTTTATGTAATTTTTTATGATTTTAGGGAATTTTCATAAAATCAAAGAGATTTGTTGAAACCAAGGTATTTTGTTGAAATCAGGGAGTTTTCATGGAATCAGGAAAACAAAACAACAAACAATAATAAAATAATAGGCATGTGGGACCAGCTAGGGCATGTCCGGCCGGCTAGAGCCCGGTCCCACGAGTTTTCCTAATTTTATAATATTTTTCATGATTTTAGAGAAAATTCATAAAATTAGGGAATTTTCATGGTTTTAGGGAAAATTCATGAAATCAGGGAATTTTCATAATTTGAGAGAAATAATAAAATAATGGGGACGTGAGGTGTGGGGCCGCCACGGCTAGGGCATGGCGGCCACTGCTGGTGCTCGGTCCCGCGACACCTTTTCCTAATTTTATTATTTCTTTGATAAAATCATGAGATTAGAGAATTTCCTTGAAACAAAGGAGATTTGCTCGAACGAGAGAATTTTCACGAGATCATGGAAAAATAATAAAATATGACAAAATATAAAATTGGGCGCGGGACCCGGGTCACGACATGGCCAGAAGCCATCCGATGAGCCCCGGTCCCACAGCGCCTTTGCAAATATTTTATTATTTTTATTTTTCCTTCCTATTTTGCATAGGTTCATCGTTCATTCATATTTTGAAATGCTCGTTTGCGCATTTAAATGCTGGTCTGTGCATTATTGCTAAGTACACTTGCACCATTTTAGTCAGGGCTTATTCGATGCTCAGATGCCTGTTTCGTTGAATATTTATCACTAACCCGTGGAATTATCTTTGGGAAGAACCACGAATTGAAGTGACGAAATATAACGAAGAATCGTAGAATATTCGCTGGATATTGGGCGATTAGAGATAATTAATCGATGGCTCTATACTAGCAGGGCTTCCTATCTAGGAGATTAATTATCTGAGGGTTGAGCAATATGAACTTGCTAGAGTGTCATATTCCTCTTGTATAGTCAGGGAAAACATGGTTGCATCCTGAAGACGTTATTGCTCTATACTAGCAGACACGCTGTCTAGGAGCCGTCCAATCTTGCGATTCTATACAGTATGAGATGTGTCGTGGTCTCAGCTGGGAGACTACACATCTACATGTACTCTGAGAGACAGCCTTCTCAGTCAGAGATTTATGGCATGAGCTTTCATGCTTTAATGAGAGACATGGGCCTCAATACTCATCCGATTGCCGGATCCGGAGTATAGTTTTACAATTTTTCCCTTTGTCGAAAATCCACCATCTACATTAAGTCCCCTGCTTAGTGAGGAACAGTCATGTTCCTCAATCAGCATTGAATGGTGATTTTCCAGGCACAAACAGAAATAAGTAATTGAACTTAGTCATAAGATAAGACATTACCGGATTTCGACTGAATGAGCAAATCATGGTTTGAGCGGAAACCCAGTGGCATAATAGAGCATCATCCAGTTTGCAAAATTTGGTGTAGAACCGCTGATTCGATGGTGGAACCTTGGTTGGTCTAGAATTTACGGGCCAGGCCCAAAGAGAAAATCCTTATGGAATTAGGTTTTGGAAATAAAATTAGGTATAAAAGGAATTAATTCCCTTTTTTTTATTCTTCCCACACGACCACCATCTTGTTCATCCTTCCATCACCTTCACATCCGAGCATCAGGAGGAGCACGAAAAATCGCCGGAGCTCTCACCCGCCGGCGCCGTCCGTTCACCGTCCGGCCAAATTCCGACCGGCACCGACCAGGTAATTTTTTTTTGTTTGTTTGCTGATTTCATGAGTTGTTCATGTTGAAATTCTATACATGTGTATATATTAGCGTGAGTTTTGTAGAAAAACCCTTATTTTATTAAACGTATGTTCGTTCGATCGTTAGATTAACAACAATCCCTAACTTGAGAGAGATTTTTCTTTGGAAATAGACCTGTGTCCAGTGATAAAATTTTGTTTATGAGCTTTCATGAGAACCAATATTTTATCATAAGAGGTGTGAGCTTTCACAAAACTAATATAAACCTTCGTTTTAAATAAAACGCTCATACGAAGGAAAATAGATTTTTTTTTAATATATGCAGCCGTGACATATTATGCAAAATATGATGAAATATTTTATTCACATGAGTTTGTTCTCATTAAAAAAAGTTTGAAAATTTATGTGAGTAATTCACATTAATTATTGCTTTGTAAAATCAAAACGTGGGTTCTGAGTAACCTCGAAACTTTGACAATTTATTTATGATGAAATATTTTCTTGGTGTAAATTTCATAGTTCAGTTGTGGATGTTCATACTATGAAAATTGTGTCTATGATTTTATGAAAAATCAGTTTTTAAGATTAATAAAGCCTCGTTCGTTATTGCAGGTTTCAAGGAACGAACTAATTTTGGAGTGTTAACTCTTGTGGCACAATCACTATTGTTAGTGGAATTGTAAAGAGGTAAGAGTTAAGAATTACCAATTTTGTTGATGCCGTATTCCCATTTGCATGATTCCATCATCTTGTTGAAGCTTGTATTTAGACGACTGAAGCAAAATGTTGTGTGAATTTTGACTACTTTGCAAGAATGTCGATTCCTAAGCTAATGATGCTTCCCGGAGATGAAATGTGTGTAGACAATGATATCTCTAGAGAAGAGGCATGCATGGATGAGACTTCCGTTGGCGAAGAGGAAGGCAAAAACACACGGAATCAAGAATGTTCGAATATAGATGATGCATTTTTGAGGTTCGGGAAAGCGAAAAGCGTCTGAGATCTCCGAGATATCGTCTTTTGATAAACCCTAGGACGGTTACTCAAAAGAAATTGATGACTCCTCGGCAAATTTGTTCGGTTTGTCTTGAACGAGGACTCTTCCAGGCTTCAATTATAGAATTCAAGCTCTCTCGCGCCCTTTAGAGAAATTTTCCGGATGGGCAAGACACATCTTTGGGATATCCTCGTGTTAGAGCTATGCTGTATTTTATAATTTCACTTGGTTTCATGCTTAAACGACTCTAACCTCATGTAATCTTCGTATTAGGTGTCAAATACCGAAGTTGAGGATATGGAAACCAATGAGGATAACCCGAATTTCCCTGGAGTTGTTGATGAAAAGACAACCATCCCCACGCACTTCAAGGCCATGAGAATGTTGTCACTAAAGTTATGGAAACCCAGTTGTTCTTTGTTCGGTGATAGAAGAAACCGAAACACCAATAGAGAATCTTTGAAGAAATTGTTGCCCCGATTGTAGAAGGCTGCTCCAGATGGTGAGAACCGTATATTGGTGCATGAATATCTAAGTGCAGAAGTTGCTTTTGATCCCCCCTTTGATGCTTCACTACCGTATCATGAACTAGTAGGTGGATTCAACGTTCCCATTGGGTATGCAGGCTTGTACGAGAAAATATGGAAGAAGTTTGGTCACATAATTGTGGACCGGAATCCTGGGCGTGCTTATGCTTTAACAATCCAAGTAGGTATTATCTTGCGCGTTGTAAGTGATATATGCACTAGGGCGGAAAATCTTGTGACTCGATATACTCTTTGATTGGGAGTTTAACTTGGAGAATTCAGAAAGACTTGGCTTCAATGTAAAGTGGCTTCGTAAGCAAATGAACGCTATCAAAGACTCATGTGAGAAGAACATACCCTTTCCCAATGATGCTATGATGGAGAAGGAAGACAAGATTGCTAGGCTGATTGAAGAGTTGAACAAGGAGAAGGAGGCTCTGCAGGTCTTGAAGGATGCAGAGGAATAAAAATCCTTTTTTGATGATTTCCTTTGATTTTCTTTTCATAATCTCTTGAACTTCTGAACTTGTGAGAGATGTGAGGTTTTTATTTAGGTTTTGATATTGGCTGATTTTGGATTGGTAGATGATTGAGGATTTTGTTTTGGATTTGATAGAGATTTTCTTTTAAGTAAAATGAACTGAATTTTGATAAATTCTTTGAATTCAAATACGATTGCAAGTATTGCAAACGTTTTGGAGGAATTGAAATACAATGAAAGAAAATCTTAAATGCCAAATCCATACGTCATGAGTGCTCAAACGTCCAGTACCTCGAATGCCCAATAATTTCAGACAAATGCCTTAAGCTAATTCTCGTGAATTACTGGCAGGGTTCTGCCATTTGTGTTGATCAATTTGTAGTATCCTCCGGTTATGGACCTAGTAACCATAAATGGTCTTTCTCAATTAGAGCTCCTTGCAGAATGGAGATCTCGTTTAGTCGCCTTAAGAACAAAATCCCCTTCCTTGAATTTGTTGGGCTTAGTAGTTCGCACCTTGAATATTTTTTGCTGATTCCATGGTTGTGGCACATATGGACACTCGTGTAGAGGAGAGTATCCAACATATTGTTTGTCTGTAGCCATGTCTTGACAATAAACCTCTTGATAGAATGATCAACATGGAGATGCTCTGAGCGTAACCAATTGGTGTAATCTGCTTGAGGTGAGACTATCCACTCGTAGCTTTTGGTAATTGCTAAGTTGTTAGCGGGAGAAGTCCCCGGACCGGAGCGGTATATTTCAACATTGGTATTATTGGTGCATGAAGAGGAATAAGACTTGCCTGAGTACGGAACCTCTTGATGAAATAATGTGCACTTTCTCCAGGATTCTGTGTGAGTTTCGTCAAAGCTTTAATTTCTTCCAAGTGCTCAAATGACGGAGTATCCTCCATTTCTTCTGAGTCAGAGCTTTCTGCAACAACAAGAAATGTTGAAGGTGTTGGAGTTTTCTTTCCAGCGTGGATCCAAGTTCGTCCAAGAATCATGTCATATCCCGGGTCTTCTCGAATTATGTAAAACTTAGTCTCGGTGCGGGCCCAAAGAGTTTTTACGTAACTTTGAGATTGATATAGCCATATGCATCTCTGGAAGTTCCTTCGTGATCCACTGATTTCCATGGGAGCATGAGCGGCTTCTTGTCGAGTAATGCCGGCGCTCACGAGAGTTTTCAAAGGAATGATGTTGACGGCGACCAGACATCAACAAATGCCCTCCCTAATTCATTTCCTTTAATATGCCTTTGCGGTGAGCAGTCCCCAATCATATATTTATTTGGCAGTGGATGAAGGTTCAGAAGGTACTTCTGGAATCAATAGGCGTTTTCCAGACACTATGTGGTTCAAAGCCGTGAACATGTCTCCTCTTTGCGCTTTCGACAGATAGAGTAATTCACATACATGCTCTATCAATGACTGAACTGCTTCTTTGGTAGTGCTTGAGAAATGGAGAAGGTCCTAACCGGGAGGATCTCTGTGCACTCCTTGACCCCAGATTAAGTTTTCTGACTCAACCTTTTCTCTGAATATGCGTTTCAAGACTTTGCAGCTACTTGTGGGATGATTGACGAACTGTGGAAGCGACGTGCTGAGGATTTTCCATGTCTTCCTCGGTTGGGTTTCTCCTGATATATGGCAATTTGATTGCACCATCTTGGATCCATGCATCTAATAATTCGAGCACTTCTCCAATGGAGAGAGGAAAGTCAGGTGCATCTTGATCAAGAGCCTCTGTATGCTGTCCAGGATCCCGTGCCTCTGGTTCGTCCTTATTTTGCGTCTTTAGAGGAGCTGAGGTATGCTTGTTCAGGGGTTCATCCTTGCGCTTGCTCCCTTCTGCAATAGCATTTGTGGAGGGTTGCAGGTTGTATTGCTTGTTGATCAGACGTCTGCTTCCTCGAGTATCTCGTGATTCTTCAGTCTTTGTAGGTTTTGCTCTTTCCAATAGAGCAGGTGCAAGTGGTTGCCGATATCTTCACGGCTTCATGAAGCTCTGAGAAAGTCTGGAATCGAAGATTTTACAGTAGAGCCCTGTAGACCGGGAGCATGCCATTGATGCACAAATCTACCAGTTGTTGCTCTGTGACATTTGGGTCATGACAATCCAAGGCTTGAACTCTGAATCTTTTCACGTAGTCATTGGGATTTTCACTGACCCTCTGAAACATTCTTCCAAGATCAGAGAGAGTAACTTGCTCTGACACGAAGAAGTACGTCCTGTAAAAGGCGTTAATCATTTCTCCCCAATTGTTGATAGTCCCAGGCGCAATATTTTTGTACCAGGTGTATGCCCTGCCTTTCAGAGATTTTGAAAATTCTTTGAGGCGAACAACGTGATTGTGTTAATGCTCTCCTAAGGCTTCAAGGAAACGAGAGACATGTTCTCGAGCATTGCCGGTTCCATCATACAGAGTGAAAGTTGGAGAAGTATAACCTTTCGGAAGAGGGATCCTTTGCGTAGCGGCAGGGTAAGGAGGTTGGTGGCGATGGACATGTGATGTCTTGTCTTTTCCACGGTTCTCCAGAAGGCGCTCCAAATCTTCCCGAGTAATGAAATTTGATGATTCCTTTGCTGACGAATCGTCTGTATCTTTGCGGACTTCCTCGTCGTCCACTGTATGAATTGGGATTACTTCAGGATCAACATCTGAGGATTTCTCCTTTTCTTTTCCTTTTCCTTGAGTTTTCTCTGACATCTTGTCAGTGAGAGTTTTCAGATGGTCAAATATCTCCTTATGTGTTGTGTCCATATCGGCTTGATTCTTTGCAAGAGTCTCTTGCACTTTGATGAGATCAGCAATGGTAGGTGGTGGGTTTCCTCTGACTTCCTCAGGGTGTCGGCCGAATAGAGGATGATCTTCCACGTTAGCGTGGGGAGGAGTAATATCACCACCGCCAGTGTTTGAGGACGGAATTGTTTCCGGGATGTCTTCATTGTTGTTGTTGCTAGTGCTAGTGCCGTTTGTATTGGAACCTGTAACTAACCCAGACCTAAGACCAGCCATCTTGTGAAACTGTGAGATTGGAACCGAGAGATTAATCTCCCACTGTAGTCGCCAATCTGTAGATGGGGAAAAACGATTTGCTGGTTTTTATGGAATTGAAGAGTCGACCGTGTGGAGACTCCTTGAACCGAGCGAAATGTTGAACCTCACACAGATGCACTGCAAGAAGGGAGTGCTTTAAGTTCGAGAGATCAATCTGTAAGACTCCAGCCTAAACCACGAACAATGGCCGTTCCAGAGTCAATTAGGTCACACGAGAGGATGGGTTGATTTGTAGGAGGGAAGCTGAGAAATGCGTGAGATCAATGGTGATCTGAGATTGTAGGTGTGTTGTGAATTCAGCGTAACAACTCTCTGAATGATTGAATTTTGCTCAATTGAGAGTGATTTCTCTGAGTTCGTGTAGACGAAAGATTGTCTGTATGTGATGAGTGCCAAATAGTGCATATTTATACACCGTTTTATTGGCATTTTACTCATCTTTTGCGCTTAGAAATCAGATATTATCCCAGATTCTGTGTTTTCTTTGTTTTCAAGAATAAATATTTGTATTAATTAATTTTGTGTTTTTAGGTACTAAAGAAAGTCCGGAGAAATCTGAGGAGCCAAAGGAGCAGAGAATTGGAGTCGAGCATCTATGGAGCAGATAGCCAAAGCCCACGCACGAAACAGTTGCAACCCAACAAGTAGCAACTCATCTACAAGACATGGGCTTGAGCTAGACCCGACCCGCGACCCGGATCCGAGCCCGTACACTCCAAGCCGTTGAGATCTCTATCTTCCACATCCAATGGTCGCTGCCTCCACGTGCATCATAGATCGCTGCTCCCATGCAACACCGGATCAAGCCAAAACCGCTTACCTCCCTGAGCCGTTCAGATCGCACCAGCTTCATCCTACGCTCGCTGAGGCCTTCTCCATCAATCTTCGATGCACCCGCTAACCACTGAATCATTCCACACCCTATACCCTAATCGAACCCACTCCATTTCATTTTCATCTTCTCTTTCTTCTCTGTTGCAGAGCTCTGCAAAACCCATCTCCCGACCAGACCCTCTGCAACATCACCTCCGCCACCATCTCACCTTCCCTCTCCCTGACAAAGCCATCACCACCACCATCTCGTGTCAGCGAACCACCTCTCCGTCTCCCTCTATTTCTCTCATAGTTTCTGCCCTAGAGACTAAGTGAGAAATAGAAAGAGAAGAGGATTAGGTCTAGGGTTTTCATCAGCTGTAGAAGCAGGGAGCGATTGACGAAGAGGGAGCAGTTGGAGCGACGTGGGTGAGAGAAATTTCACTTTAATTTTCTGTTTTTAAAATAGAATTAGGGTTTGTATTTTGGGATATGTGTGCATGTATAAATAGAAGAGGGATGAGATGATTTTAGTCACGCCTGGATTAGCCAGTGCAGTCAATTAGGTTTAATTCTGTGTTCTTTGTTAATTTTATTATGTTTTAATTTAAGTGCTAGGGTTTCAATGAAACCCTAATTCCAATTTGGGTTTAAACTCTGTTAAATTGTTCTTGAGTAATTAATGTTATTAGATAGCTTCAAATTTAAACCCCTCAACCCTTTTCTCTCACGGTGCATGCCAACGCCATGGATGCCTTTGTAGTTAGGTTTAAACTGAGTTGAGTGTGTTTCGGCTCTTGTTTACATTAATAATACTAACTCTCTTGACTTGTTGTGCTTCATCGGACAACCAAATACTCTAGGTTAGCAATTTAGGCGGTATTTGAAGGTTTACAAGGTGAAACTCCTTAGTTAAGTGGCAGAATTGACACACTTCCCTTAGCTACTATAGGAACAAGACATTTAACTTAGTTGTAAGCACAATAGAGGTTAGTGGTGGATTTGCAGCCCTAGTATCACCCTTTATCTCACTGTTTACCTTAGTTTAGGTTCATTCCACTAAAACTCAGCCGTTTCGGCACAAAATACCCTTTTGTTACTCTGTCACACTTGAAATTCAGTTGAAGAAGCCTTAGATCACACACAAAGCACCACAAGTCCTTGTGGGATCGACCCGTACTTGCCGCGTCTCCGATAGACGCCGTGCACTTGCGGTTATCACCGTAGGCCATAAATTATACACTTCTCGAGGCCTACCAGTATGAACTTTGATGAGAAATTGCTCGTTTTTGGCGAATGTTCGAGTGTTCGAATCTTCTTTATTTCAATCAGGATTCAGAGACATTTTATAATGCCGGAGTTGAAAACACCATGATCCCATGAAGTGTGATAATTTGCTGGAATCAGAGAGTGGGGAAGTGGGAAATCGTGTTAAAACCAGTTGCTCATCGTGCGGAGACTTGGTTAATTATGGAGGAACACACGTGCCGTGGACCGCCAAACCAAAACCCTAGTTAATATCCCCCATGTGACACCATTGATATCTCGTGATTGTGGAGTCAGTTGCTGACTTTGTGGGACGATGAGTCCATGTATTGTTGAGTTGAACATGTTTTGCAAATGTTACAAACTCATGAATCAAATATGTCTGTAGAGACGAGGTATTATATGTTGATTACCTAAGACGAGCAAGCGTGTTCTTTGAATTGTCGAATAATATTGATAGTTGAACCAATATTATTGAATCCGAGCAAATATTACTGGTTCGAGCGAATATTGCTAGTTTGAGCGAATATTGCTAGTTTGAGCAAATATTGCCGGTTTGAGCAAATATTGCTCGTTTGATGAATTGTTGGTAGCAGGACCAAAATAAATATTAATTTAAGATACTGACTGCTGGGTCGAGTAAAATAAATAAAAACATTGATCATGGAATCAACATAAAATTATCAGAGTATTTGAATCTGCTCAGAATCATGTTTCTGCAGAGCTCTGGATTCAAAACCCTAATTTTATCGAAATGATGATTTATTGCAAATCAATCTGCAGAGTGAAGCAGGGACCGGCTGCATGGGATGACGAGTCCACCATGTACGCCCAGATGCTCGAATGAGCAAAATACCAAAGTTTCTTAGAGGACCAGTTGGTAAAAAAATGATTAAATGCTGGTTTAATCATTTATTGAAATAATGCTCGTGTGAGCGACAAATAATAAAAACCTGGTCATGAACTGAGGTACCGACCAAGAGGTCATGGGGCCGGATCTTGGTGGCCTTGGGACCAATGGATGACCGTTCAAGCAAACTCTTAATTGTTTGGAAGAAGTTTGAACCTAATATGAGCAATTGAGCAAATTAGGTTAAAATCATTAAAACATGTGGGACCGGATGTTTGCAGGCTTTAGAGCCACACTTGGTCGGTCAAGGGGATGTGCTCATGTCACCATAGTGTACGTGTCTCGGTCTGAGAGTTTCAGTATTTTCCGATGCGCATTTGAGCAACATTCTGAGAAAATATGCAGAATCCAGGGTTTTGCTGAAACTAGGAAAAATACATGAGATGATGAAAAATGATAAATAAAACAGGGAATTGCAAGGTGTGGGACCGACCGCGGCTAGGGCATGGCCGGCCGTTTGACAAGCACGGTCCCACACTATCCCAGTTTTATGTAATTTTATGTACTTTCTCTGATTTGAGGGAAATTCCATAAAACTGGAGAGTTTTATGTAATTAGGGAACTTCCATGAGATGAGGGAGATAAAATAATAATAATAAAATAGGGAATGATGGAGTGTGGGACTGGCAATGGCCAAGGCATGGCCGGCCGGCCAACGGGCACGGTCCAGGGCACTCTTCCTAAATTTATGTATTTTTTTATGATTTTAGGGAATTTTCATAAAATCAAAGAGATTTGTTGAAACCAAGGTATTTTGTTGAAATCAGGGAGTTTTCATGGAATCAGGAAAACAAAACAACAAACAATAATAAAATAATAGGCGTGTGGGACCAGCTAGGGCATGGCCGGCCGGCTAGAGCCCGGTCCCACGAGTTTTCCTAATTTTATAATATTTTCATGATTTTAGAGAAAATTCATAAAATTAGGGAATTTTCATGGTTTTAGGGAAAATTCATGAAATCAGGGAATTTTCATAATTTGAGAGAAATAATAAAATAATGGGGACGTGAGGTGCGGGACCGGCCACGGCTAGGGCATGGTCGGCGGCTGGTGCTCGATCCCGCGACACCTTTCCCTAATTTTATTATTTCTTTGATAAAATCATGAGATTAGAGAATTTTCTTGAAACGAAGGAGATTTGCTCGAACGAGAGAATTTTTACGAGATCGGGGAAAAATAATAAAATATGACAAAATATAAAATTGGGCGCGGGACTGGTCACGGCATGACCGGCCAGCCGATGAGCCCAGTCCCCTGGCGCCTTTGCTAATATTTTATTATTATTATTTTTCCTTCCTATTTTGCATAGGTTCATCGTTCATTCATATTTTTAAATGCTCGTTTGCGCATTCAAATGCTTTATCATGCATTATTGCTAAGTACACTTGCACCATTTTAGTCGGGGCTTATTCGATGCTCGTATTCTGTTTCGTTGAATATTTATCACTAACCCGTGGAATTAAGTTGGGAAGAACCACGAATTGAAGTGACGAAATATAACGAAGAATCGTAGAATATTGCAGGATATTCAGGCGATTAGAGATAATTAACTGATGGCTCTATACTAGCAGGGCTTCCTATCTAGGAGCATTAATTATCCGAGTGTTGAGCAATATGAACTTGCTGGAGTGTCATACTCCTCTTCTATAGTCATGGAAAACATGGTTGCATCCTGAAGACGTTATTGCTATATACTAGCAGACACGCTGTCTAGGAGCCGTCCAATCTTGCGATTCTATACAATATGAGATGTGTCGTGGTCTCAGCTGGGAGACTACACATCTACATCTTCTCTGAGAGACTTTCTCGATCAGAGGTTTTATGGCATTAGCTTTCACGCTTAGAGACATGAGTCTCAATACTCATCCGATTGCCGGATCCGGAGTAATTACTGAAATTGCTCAGTATTCATGAGATGTGCCGTGGCCTCAGCTGGGAGACTACACATCTACATATACTCTGAGAGACATACTTTTCAGTCAGAGATTTATGGCATGAGCTTTCATGCTTTAATGAGAGACATGGGCCTCAATACTCATCTGATTGCCGGATCCGGAGTATAGTTTTACAATTTTACCCTTTGTCGAAAATCCACCATCTACAGAAGTAAAACGCTTATCTTTTGAACTTCGTATATAAGACATCGACATAATCGTATGAATGTGTTGATGGTGGTTTTTAGCTTAGGGATAAAATCGTAAAACCGTACATCTGACATGACGTCACTATGACCAATAGCGCATTTATTGAATCAATCAGCGTATTTACGTAAGAATTACCAGGGTACCTTTTTTTTATACATTTGTCATGTTCCACGACAGAACCCTTAGTATTAACTGACATCACCTCTGTATACACCTAACCCTAATTCTCCCACTAGTCCCAATGGCAAACCATGCCCGACCACGTCTCTGTGCCAAGGCATGCCAACCATGCCAGTAGAACCACCGTGCCAATGGCAAACCATGCCCGCCCACGTCTCTGCGCCAAGGCATGCCAACCATGCCAGCCGTACCACCGTGCCAATGGCAAACCATGCCATCCACGTCTGCCAAGGCATGCCAACCATGCCCGGCCGTACCACCGTGCCAATGGCAAACCATGCCCGACCACGTCTCTGCGCCAAGGCATGCCAACCATGCCTGCCGCACCACCGTGCCAATGGCAAACCATGCCAGCCACGTCTCTGCGCCAAGGCATGCCAACCATGCCAGCCGCACCACCGTGCCAATGGCAAACCATGCCAGCCACGTCTCTGCGCCAAGGCATGCCAACCATACCCG
Organism: Papaver armeniacum; assembly: GCA_023531295.1. Classification (NCBI taxonomy): domain Eukaryota; kingdom Viridiplantae; phylum Streptophyta; class Magnoliopsida; order Ranunculales; family Papaveraceae; genus Papaver; species Papaver armeniacum. Next base: position 41,655 of record JAJJWW010001110.1, on the reverse strand, counting down.
CCACTCCACCGTGCCAATGGCAAACCATGCCAGCCACTTCTCCATGCCAAAACGAAGGGTTGCAATAATCAACGGCTACCATTCTCTTCGAGATACAGATCTTGACCATCCAAGTTTGCCACCTAACACACGACAACTTGCGGCCCAAGGACAAACACCACGGTTTGCACCAAACCCTAGTTTTGGCCGCGCCTATACCATGCCAGCCTCTCCTTCACATCATTGGCTACCAAAACGAAGGGTTGCAACGATCAACGGCCACCCTTCCATCTAAGATGCTGATCTTAGCCGTCCAAAGTCACCAGATAACGCATGGCAACTTGCGGCCCAAAGCCAAAACACACGGTTTGCACCTAAACCCTAATTTGGCCGCGCCTACTCTCTGGCAAAGCCATCCTCAACGCTGGCTGCTACAAACAAAGTGTTGCAATAATCGACCACACAAGTTCGCCACCTGACGCATGGCAACTTGCGGCCCAAAGCCAAAACACACGGTTTGCCCCAAAACCCTAATTTGGTCGCGCCTACTCTATGGCAAAGCCATGCTCAACGATGGCTTCTACAAACGAAGGGTGGCGATAATCAACGTCTACCCTTCTCTTTGAGATGCAGATCTCGACCACACAAGTTCGCCACCTGATGCATGGAAACTTGGGCCCAAATCCAAAATACACGGTTTGCACCTAAACCCTAATTTGGCCGCGCCTACTCTATAGCAAAGCCATGCTCAGCGCTGGCTGCTACAAACGAAGGGTTGCAATAATCAACGGGTACCCTTCTCTTTGAGATGCAGATCTCGACCACACAAATTCGCCAGCTGACGCATGGCAACTTGCGGCCCAAAGCCAAAACACACGGTTTGCACCTAAACCCTAATTTGGCCGCGCCTACTCTATGGAAAAGCCATGCTCAACGCTGGTTGCTACAAACGAAGGGTTGCAATAATCAATGGCTACCCTTTTATTTGAGATGCAGATCTCGACCACACAAGTTCGCTTCCTGACGCATGACAACTTGCGGCCCAAAGCCAAAACACACGGTTTGCACCTAAACCCTAATTTGGCCGCGCCTACTCTATGGAAAATCCATGCTCAACGCTGGCTGCTAAAAACGAAGGGTTGCAATAATAAACGGCTACCCTTCTCTTTGAGATGCATATCTCGACCACACAAGTTCGCCACCTGACGCATGGCAACTTGCGGCCCAAAGCCAAAACACACGGTTTGCACCTAAACCCTAATTTGGCCGCGCCTACTCTATGGCAAATCCATGCTCAACGCTGGCTGCTACAAACGAAGGGTTGCAATAATAAACGGCTACCCTTCTCTTTGAGATGCATATCTCGACCACACAAGTTCGCCACCTGACGCATGGCAACTTGCGGCCCAAAGCCAAAACACACGGTTTGTACCTAAACCCTAATTTGGCCGCCCATACTCTATGGAAAAGCCATGCTCAACGCTGGCTGCTACAAACGAAGGGTTGCAATAATCAATGGCTACCCTTCTCTTTGAGATGTAGATCTCGACCACACATGTTCGCCACCTGACGCATGGAAACTTGTGGCCCAAAGCCAAAACACACGATTTGCACCTAAACCCTAATTTGGCCGCGCTACTCTATGGCAAAGCCATGCTCAACGCTGGATGCTACAAACGAAGGGTTGCAATAATCAATGGCTACCCTTCTCTTTGAGATGCAGATCTCGACCACACAAGTTCGCCACCTGACGCATGGCAACTTGCGTCCCAAAGCCAAAACACACGGTTTGCACCTAAACCCTAATTTGGCCGCGCCTACTCTATGGCAAAGCCATGCTCAACGCTGGCTGTTAAAACGAAAGGTTGCAATAATCAACGGCTACCCTTTTCTTTGAGATGCAGATCTCGACCACACAAGTTCGCCACCTGACGCATGGCAACTTGCGGCCCAAAGCCAAAACACACGGTTTGCACCTAAACCCTAATTTGGCCGCGCCTACTCTATGGCAAAGCCATGCTCAATGCTGGCTACTAAAACGGAAGGTTGCAATAATCAACGGCTATTCTTCCCTCTGAGATGCGGATCTCGACCGTTCAAGTTCGCCACCTAACTTACGGACCAAAGCCAAAACATCACGGTTTGCATCTAAGCCCCAAATTTGGCTGCGCCTATTCTTTGGCAAAGCCATGTCAACTCTACCATGGCCACTGGCATGCCACCGTGCCATACGTAACACCTTGCTCCACGTTTTCCCATGAAAACACTCGAGACATCTAACACATGTTACAAACTGGGGGATGCTCATAGAGGGTATTGGTTTGGCGGTTTACAGCGTGCGGCGTACGCTACGCCCGTTACATGAAAGTGTCATAAGAATAAGGCAGTTAGTAAATACAAGGAGTAATGGTGAAACGCTTTCCTTCATTATGGAACATCAATTCCAGGCGTTACCGGTTACCACCTCCTCCCATTTAGTCATCCGTTTCTATTTCATACAAGACCAGAGTACGTTTCACTTTGACTTGTATAAATAGGTCTTACCTATTTCCACCGAACAACAAGTTTGGGTCGGGTACATACAACAATCAGAAATCACTTGCTATCTTTCCCATCTGTTAGCTTTCACTTTCTGATACAAGTCAAACAACTATTCCTCCAAAATCAACTATTCTGGTCTCAACACTTTCTTCGCTTCCCTCCATAAAATTAACCCTTCTCTTTTACTTTGTGACCGAAGCAAGTCTGGAACGGCCATTTCTTTGTTTAGGCCGGATTTGTACAGATTGATCTCTCGAATCTAAAGTACTCCCTTGTAGTACATTGTTTAGGGTTTAGACTCAGAATCTCACCCACTCACGCGAAATTACCGAAATTAGCAGAAACCGTTTTCATCCTCAAACAATTGGCGACCACAGCGGGAGGATTGATCTTTCGGTTACAATATCAATTTCCATCTTTCAATCCCAACTTCAACATGGTGGAACTCAGATCCGGATCAGCTGCGAGCCACGAGAACACTAACACGGAATCTGTCCCTGGTGTTAACGCTCCTTCCACCGGCATCACTATGCCACCTACTGAGCCAAACATCACTGAAAGCACTCCTTCAGGTGTTACACCACCGGTCACCAGGTCCCCGGCGGCTGCGCCTCTAATGCTTCTCGCAGCAACCTGCCAATCCGGGCAACACCGAAAGCCATCCTCCAGGTGTTACACCACCGATCACCAGGGCCAGAGCTGCCGCTACCGCCCCTAATGCCTCGTCAAGCATGGCACCTCCGACCGCCACCAGGACTCCAGTTACCCCGCCAACAGGACGAGAAACCGGAGGAGCCAGAGGGAGCCGACCCTATACCACCATCGCCGATTTGATGGAACGACATGAGGTCCTTGCTCGAGCCCAAACGGACATGGTCTCAACTCAAAAAGAAGTAATCATCTTTCTCAAGGCTCTGACAGAACGGATACCACAGGAGTCACGCCCTCTAGGGCCGATGGGAAACACCTCCAACACTCATGGCGCCGACACCTCGACAGAACGCATTAACGTAGACGAGGGGATCCATGTCGGAACCCCGCCTGAGAGAAGACGGTCGTCCAATTTTGTCACACGAGAGGATTTGGAACAACTTCTTCGAAATCGAGTCAAAAACGATGAAATAGACATACATCAGCATCAACCTCCTTACCCACCTGAGATACAAAGAATTCCTCTTCCAAGAGGGTACTCTTCTCCTCAATTCACTCTGTCCGACGGCACTGGAAATGCACGAGAGCATATCTCTCGATTCCTGGAGTCCCTGGGCGAACACGAATACAATCACGTTCTGCGTCTGAGGGAGTTTTCGAAATCGCTTCTTTGGAAGAGCATAAACGTGGTACAACAATATCACGCCAAACACAGATCCCCAACTTGGGTGACATGGTTACCACGTTTTACAAGAAATTCTTCTTCGTGTCCGAACAAGTTACCTTCTCGGACCTAGGGAGGATGTACCAACGAGACAACGAACATCCGAATGAGTTCGTCAAGAGATTCAGGGTTCAAGCACTAGACTGTCATGACCCAAACGTGACCGAGCAACAATTGGTGAATTCATGCATCAACGGTATGGCTCCCACTTACCGCACCTTGCTAGAAAACCTACGTTTCCGAACATTCTCTGAACTCCACGAAGCTGCCAAGCGATCAACCACGACAGCACCAGCATTATTAAAAAGGGCCATACCAACCAGAATCGAAGACATGCGCGAAACTCGCGGAAGTAGACGTCTCATCAACAAGCAGTACAAACGTCGGCCCCTCCTCTTGTGAGTGTGGTAGACGAGGGAGGAAAAAGGAAGGCCCCCATTATAGACCCGGCCCTAAATGCGAGATGCCATCACGACGAGCAGCTCCGCCACGAAGAGCCGCCGCTAAAGCTCCCATGCGTCGTCACGAAGCTGAAGGAAGTGTCTTGGATTTTCCATTTCCCATTGAGGAGGTAATCGAACTCCTAGAGGCGTGGGTTCAAGATGATGTTATCAGACTACCATCCCCCAGGCGCCCACCAATCGAAGCCGAGATGGCAAATCCCAAATATGCCACTACCACAGATTTGTTCATTACCTAACCAGTGATTCCAATAAACTAAAACTTATCTTTAAGGAAAAAGTAGAGGCATGAGAACTTCAGCTGGGGAACGAAGGAGTACATAGAGATCCACTTCCGGTGAGGAATTGCGGGGTCTCCATACGCGAGACTGTACAATCCATGATACAGTATGTATGCGAAATTCTCTACTTTTCCAAGGCGCAGCGCCAAGATATTTTCATGGCTCTCAATCGTATCGTGTCAAGCAGACAACTTTTCCCTACCACGGAAACTGCGTAAAAAACCCAAGCGCTATCAGGAAACTATACTGAAAAGCACAATTGGGGACTGCTAACCATGGCCTACTTAAGAGGCATTGAATTCATCAACACACTAATCGACGCGGCCTCTGACTTCAACACCGTTACTTTCAAGACTCTGAAAGTTGCGGGAGTTTTGAAGCAAGAAGCTACCCATCTCCCATCCGTGATCAAGAACTCGGAGGGGGAAGCCTTGAACGCGCATGACTACGTTAACCTCGAGATCAACATAGGAGGCACCATGATGCATGGCAAGTTTCACATTGTCAAAGAACTAGGCTACGACATGATCTTGTGGCGCTTGTGGGTATCCGACAACAAAGAAAAACTGGGGACGTCTCCTCTACCGATGTCGACACCCGACAGAATCTCCAACAAGTCGTCCAACCCACAGCCACATCAACAACTTATCGACGGAATTCGATCACCCGTGGAAAACCCGTTGGCACTGACTCATAGTCTCCAAACACAAGTAAGTCTGGTCGAACGATCTTGTCCATCACCATTCATTCCTTCTCTTAGCCCGTCATGGGGACTCAGTACTATTGGCGGCATGGGCGCTGTCAAAAGATGTGAATGGGGCGTCGGGCCATTCAAGCGATTTGCCAAGGATCTGGAAACTGCAGTCGAAACTGACGAGACCAAGATTCAAGCGGTTGCACAACACTCGAACTCATTTCAGATTGGAGATATGGTAGTCAAAGCGACTTCGTTTCAAGTCGGAAAGGTAACATTGAAGATAGCTGCCCGGACTGATCTACCCAAAGGCAAAGAAGACGAGCCGTATCTGGTGGCAGACGTCCTTCTGGGTAGATATTACAAGCTCATCAACACCGACAAGCTGGAGGGCGTGATAGTTCACTCGCGATGGCTCAAGCCTTTTAATACCTAAGGCGTTGTACTACTTTCTCTTCCAGCACCTTTCTTTTAGTACTTCCTCAGCCATTTCTCTTTCCACTTGATACTTGTATTCCCCGAGATGAATGCACCGCTTGCATTCTCCATTAGGTTTTTGTTTTTATTTAAAGCATACCTTTTCTTCCAAATGAGTCTTCCGAATCTCGAAAAAAAATAAAACACCGTGCTAGAAGTACCTTATTCAATCGTTTGAAGCTCTGATGGGAATAATATACGAATATGGAAAGTCGAGCAACCTATTCTAATAGAATATTTGGGTCTCTCGAAAAATAAGCTTTATTCGAGGATGTGAAACCACAAACATGATAATAATTGGCGAAACCCTAGCTTCGCCACAAATATGAAGAAGGTGAAAATGAGTCTGCGAAGCGTCAACTACGCAACAAGTAAAAACAATAACAACGAAAACTAGTCATCAAAAGAAGATACACGAGTTCCCAACTCCTCGGTCAGATCCCCTTTCAAGCACTTTCCCCAGCAATCTTTCAGGCTGCAAAGGTTCCATCTGAAGGCCGCATCAGCAGTAGCATCCTCAACGTCCCGCCTGGAAGCCTCAACGTCCCACCTAGAAGCCGTCTCAGCAGCAACAACATCCGTCTCCTTCCCGACGCCCGCTTCAATAATTGGCCCATCATACGCCACCATGACTCCCCCGATGTCACCAACAACAGTTTTGGCGTCTACTTTGAAAGATGTTTCGGTTTTATCGAATGCAGCGTCGCCTTCCTCAGCAACCTTTCGAGGAGGATTTCTTGATTCATCCACATCAGAATCGAGGATTATGACGCCTTCTTGAACGTATAAGTTACGTGGTTTTCCCCTTTCACAAACTCGGTCTTCCGTCGTTTCAACCGAGAAGACAGACCGTTCCGCCATAGCACTGGGCTGTGAAGAAGTGTTGTTGCACTGAAGCCTTTCAACGCACTTTGGGATGCTTCGTCACCTTCCCATTTCTCCTCCATGTTCACCGAAGCTAAGAAGGTCTGAACACGCACCCTCACTTCGCCTAGATAGGTAGGAGGTATGTCCCGAATAATTCCACCGACTTCACGGAACGAGAGATTCAACTCTATCTAATGCCTCCTCATGAGAAGAAAAATGGTTTTCGCTGATTCCAAAGTTCTTCTCCGAAGAGTTAGAGGTGCGACTGTCACTGGAAGATCCCATTATGCGCTACAAAACCAGAGAAGGGGGGGTAAGTTTTCACCTTGTCTACACCAACAACCTACATCAGAAAGAAGACAAAATGGAAAACCAAAAAAAAAACACGAAGATGATACCTATAAAGGGGACGGGCAAAATTTCAAAGCAATCTATGTGAATGAAGGGTTCAAGATCATCTCTTATATCTAGCAGAGCGACAAAGTCCCGAAAAGGAAAGCTCCATATTAGCTGCGAATTAATGCGTGATATCATGTTTTAATTAGAACCTATTCTACCAGCAAAAATAAGGAAAAGTCTCATGCCTAACCGTGCGAAATAATTAGGGTTTGGTGAGAAAGCATGGAGGAACGTGTTGGAGACACACTTGCCCGCGTTGTTACCTCTCTGACGCCAGCAACAAGGTTTGAAAGCAGAATCGGTAACGTAACACTTTTGGGATTTAGATAAGGAAATGATTTCCAATTCGAGATACACATGGAAGAAGGCAGCCGGGCCCGCAGTAACAAGCCTCACGGTATCAATAATCATCGCCATGGCTCATCTCGTGATAGCCCAGCAGTCCAAGTCGCACCACGCTAGCGTCCAAGTCGTGCCCGAAAGTCACCGAGCCAAGCCGAGCCGCGCCGAGCCGAGTCACGCCGGGTGAAGCCGAGCCGTGTCACGCCTAACCAATTCGCGCCCAAGCCAAGCCGCGCAACGCCCGCGACTCCATTCCAAGCCGTGCAAATACCCTGCGGCTCGATAATCCACAAACCCGGCCAACTCGAACCAAGCCAACATCCTCCACATTCCTTAACCCAGCCAAAGATGACGCGTGGACAAACCAAGCCAAAATCCCGCAACAATCGCATCTACTATTTCACAATCTAGCCAGAACGACGCGAGCGAAAATTCATGCAAGGTCGCCAACACAAGGATCACGAAATTCGAACACTCTCGAAAAAGGTTAGACGAATCTTCCTAGTCATCTTTCATGACCACATTTGTTTCGATTTTGTCCTTGTCAGTCACCATCTTATGCTTACCTCGTAACAACGCTCCTGTTCCGAGCTAAGCAGGGGACTTAATGTTGATGGTGGTTTTTAGATTAGGGATAAAATCGTAAAACCGTACATCTGACATGACATCACTATGACCAATAGCGCATTTATTGAATCAATCAGCGTATTTACGTAAGAATTACCAGGTACCTTTTTTTTTATACATGTGTCATGTTCCACGACGGAACCCTTAGTATTAACTGACATCACCTATGTATACACCTAACTCAATTCTCCCACCGTGCCAATGGCAAACCATGCCAGCCACGTCTGCGCCAAGGCATGCCAACCATGCCCGGCCGCACCACCGTGCCAATGGCAAACCATGCTAGCCACGTCTTCGCCAAGGCATGGCAACCATGCCAGCCGCACCACCGGGCCAATGGCAAACCATGCCAGCCACGTCTCTGCGCAAGGCATGCCAACCATGCCAGCCGCACCACCGTGCCAATGGCAAACCATGCCAGCCACGTCTCTGCGCCAAGGCATGCCAACCATGCCATACGCACCACCGTGCCGATGGCAAACCATGCCAGCCACGTCTGCACCAAGGCATGCCAACCATGTCGGCCCGCACCACCATGCCAAAGGCAAACCATGCCAGCCACGTCTCTGCGACAAGGCATGCCAACCATGCCAGCCGCACCACCGTGCCAATGGCAAGCCATGCCAGCCACGTCTCTGCGCCAAGGCATGCCAACCATGCCAGCCGCACCACCATGGCAGCCACGTTTCTGCGCCAAGGCATGCCAACCATACCCGCCACTCCACCGTGCCAATGGCAAACCATGCCAGCTACTTCTCCATGCCAAAACGAAGGGTTGCAATAATCAACGGCTACCCTTCTCTTCGAGATAGAGATCTCGACCATCCAAGTTCGCCACCTAAACGGACGACAACTTGTGGCCCAAGGCCAAACACCACGGTTTGCACCAAACCCTAGTTTTGGCCGCGCCTATACCATGCCGACCTCTCCTTCACATCATTGGCTGCCAAAACGAAGGGTTGCAATGATCAACGACCACCCTTCCATCTAAGATACGAGATCTTAGTCGTCCAAAGTCACTAACCGACGCATGGAAACTTGCGGTTTGCCCAAAGCCAAAACACACTCAGTTTGCACTTAAACCCTAATTTGGCCGCGTCTACTCTTTGACAAGGCCATGACTCAAAGCTGGATGCTACAAACGAAGGGTTGCAATAATCAACGGCTACCCTTCTCTTTGAGATGTAGATCTTGACCACACAAGTTCGCCACCTGACGCATGGCAACTTACGTCCCAAAGCCAAAACACACGGTTTGCACCTAAACCCTAATTTGGCCGCGCCTACTCTATGGCAAAGTCATGCTCAACGCTGGCTACTACAAACGAATGGTTGCAATAATCAACGGCTACCCTTCTCTTTGAGATGCATATCTCGACCACACAAGTTCGCCACCTGATGCATGGAAACTTGCGGCCCAAAGCCAAAACACACGGTTTGCACCTAAACCCTAATTTGGCCGCGCGTACTCTATGGCAAAGCCATGCTCAACGCTGGATGCTACAAACGAAGGGTTGCAATAATCAACGGCTACCCTTCTCTTTGATATGCAGATCTCGACTACACAAGTTTTCCACCTGACGTATGTCAACTTGCGCCCAAAGCCAAAACACGGTTTGCACCTAAACCCTAATTTGGCAATAATCAACGCGCCTACTCTATGGAAAAGCCATGCTCAACGCTGGCTGCTACAAATGACTGGTTGCAATAATCAATGGCTACACTTCTCTTTGAGATGCAGATCTCGACCACGCAAGTTCGCCACCGACGCATGGCAACTTGCGGCCCAAAGCCAAAACACACGGTTTGCACCTAAACCCTAATTTGGTCGCGCGTACTCTATGGCAAAGCCATGCTCAACGCCATTGCTGCTACAAACGAAGGGTTGCAATAATCAACGACTACCCTTCTCTTTGAGATGCAGATCTCGACCACACAAGTTCTCCACCTGACGCATGACAAATTGCGGCCCAAAGCCAAAACACACGGTTTGCACCTAAACCCTAATTTGGTCGCGCCTACTCTACGGCAAAGCCATGCTCAACGTTGGCTGCTACAAACGAAGGGTTATAATAATCAACGGCTACCCTTCTCTTTGTGATGCAGATCTCGCCCACACAATTTCGCCACCCGACGCATGGCAAATTGCGGCCCAAAGCCAAAACACATGGTTTGCACCTAAACCCTAATTTGGCCACGCCTACTCTATGGCAAAGCCATGCTCAACACTGGCTGCTAAAATGAAGGGTTGCAATAATCACGGCTACCCTTCTCTTTGACATGCAGATCTCGACCACACAAGTTCGCCACCTGACGCCTGGCAACTTGCGGCCTAAAGCCAAAACACATGGTTTGCACCTAAACCCTAATTTGGTCGCGCCTACTCTATGGAAAAGCCATGCTCAATCTTGGATGCTAAAACGGAAGGTTGCAATAATCAACGGCTATTCTTCCCTCTCGAGATGCGGATCTCGGACCGTTTCAAGTTCGCCACCTAACTTACGGACCAAAGCCAAACATCACGGTTTGCATCTAAACCCCAAATTGGACGCGCATATTCTTTGGCAAATCCATGTTGACTCTACCATGGCCACTGGCATGCCATACGTAACACCTTGCTACATGTTTTCCCATGAAAACACTCGAGACATCTAACACATGTCACAAACTGGGGATGCTCATAGAGGGTATTGGTTTGGCGGTTTACAGCGTGCGGCGTACACTACGCCTGTTACATGAAAGTGTCATAAGAATAAGGCGGTTAGTAACTACAGGGAGTAATGGTGAAACGCTTTCCTTCATTATGGAACATCAATTCCAGGCGTTACCGGTTACCACCTCCTCCCATTTACTCATCCGTTTGTATTTCTTACAAGACCAAAGTACGTTTCACTTTGACTTGTATAAATAGGTCTTACCTATTTCCAACGAACAACAGGTTTGGGTCAGGAGCATACAACACTCAAAAACCACTTGCTAGCTTTCCCATCTCGTTAGCTTTCACTTTCGATACAAGTCAAACAACTACTCTTCCGAATCAACTATTCTGGTCTCAACACTTTCTTCGCTTCCTCCCTAAAACCAACCCTTCTCCTTCACTTTGTGACCGAAGAAGTCTGGAACGGCCATTTCTTGGTTTAGGCCGGATTTTTACAGATTGATCTCTCGAATCTAAAGTACTCCCTTGCAGTACATTGTTTAGGGTTTAGACTCAGTTTCTCATTCACTCACGCGAAATTACCGAAATCAGCAGAAACCGTTTTCACCTTCAAACACTAACCTATAGAAAAGAGAATTTCTTATCTTATAATTCAGATCATAATTATCTACGCAATTCTTGAACCTCTTCAAAAATATTACCATATCTTCGAAGAAGATGATATGGAATACTACTACGCCTATTTTCTCCTTGTTTATTGTCGGTTTGATTCAGGTTCAGGGAGGAAGAAGAAAATGATAGTTAAGGGATGCACAAATCATGGTTGTGCTGCCTGCAAATATCGAAGAAGGAAATATGGACCAAATTGTGCATTGACTTCATACTTTCTTTATGACCAGCCAAAAATGTTTCATGCTTATAGATTGGTATCAGAGAAAATCCTTAAACCACTTATTCATAATCTGGAAAAGGAAGCAACAAGGTTGATTATATACGAATCGAATATAAAAACAAGGCTTTCTGTTAGTGGTTGTCAAGGTATTATTATGCAGCTTCATTATCAAGTCCAACAAACTGAATTGGAACTTCATTATGTCACGGCTCAGCTTGATATGTATCAGAAACATAATCAAATACAAACTTCTCCAGAACAGATGCAATTAGGCAACCTCAACGTCGCGTCAGTTGTGTCAACGTCTCCAAATTATAACACGCTTTCTCTTTTCCAACAATAATCAATATGATGATAGTAGTGTTTCTTTTGTTAATTAACGGTGATGTAGTGAGTATTTTGGAAGTGCATTCATTTTCTAATGAATATAATCAAGGTTATGGTGATGATGTTGCCTTTATGGATGCAACATGATTTCATTACTGATGATCATCGTCATAATAATAACAACAATAACTCGACGAAATTACTGATTCAAACATTGAACAGCTTCTTAAATTGTAACCATTGTCTACTTTTTCATTCCTTGTTTCCTATTTTGCAATAGTAGGTTACATTTTATGATTTTGTGACTTGAGCATTTCCAAGAATTTCAACATTTTCTATATATTTAATCATACACTGTTAGATAACTTCATCATTTCATAATGAATAAACAAACTATTCGTTCGGCAAAAGAAAATCAATTCGTTTGGATCTGTTGTATGCAAACTCAACTCGTCTAACTATTTATGAATCTCTGCTAACTTGGTAAACATAATTTACGCTATGATTTGGTCTATGGTTAATAAATTGAAGAAAAGATATGGGTTATCATTAATATGGGTTATGGTTAATAAAACTGTGGGCCATATTTAAGAGAAGCCTTATCGAAAGAGTTGCAGACTCAAAATACAATCAAGCTTTCATAGAGTAGGTATTTTCTTTTCTTTTTTGAAAAAAGAAGGTTATACTGAAGAAGAGAAATATGTACACAGAATATTAGCCTAGGAACAGTTCACCAACATTAAATGTGTGGAACTCTATCCCGTTGAAAAAGAAATTGGTTTTGGGTGAAATCCTCCAAGACATTCTCATTAGACAACCAAAGCATAATTGATTACTTAATTATAAAAACTAGTTCATCAACCTCCATAGCTCTTCCTCCACAAGCTCTGCTACTTCTCTCCTTTAATAAATGTCACATTACCGCATATAAGACTTTCCACCAAACTACTTTGCATCTACCGACAAGATTATTTAGCCTCCATGCCTCAAAATGGGTTCTCAATGAGTTAGAGATCATCCATGGAACTTTTAAAGCCTTCATAAAATGATTCCCCACCTCCATTGCATAAGAACAACACACAAATAAGTGGTCAACAGTTTCTTCCTCATTCTTGCAGAAAAGACACTTATCATCTTGCACAACCACATCCTTGTGCTTATACATGCTCCTAGTTGGTAGAGAGTCATGAAAATTAGCCCAAAACATGAAATTCACATTTGATGGCATGTTCTTTTTCCATAAAAACTTCTCAAAATCACACACTGAATCATCTTCCATTTGCCAGTCATAACACTTCTCAACTGTAAACCCTACCATGATATCTGAAAATACGAGGGTACGCAAATATACCTCAATCTAAAACTTTTCCACCTAGAAGTCATTTCTCCGAAAGTGATTGTCTATGGACTGAGTCGAGATAATACAACTAATCGGTTCACACTTCGTGTAATCGTCTATGGATACGAGATCGAGACAATACAATAACAAGATAACTTGCGTGATTGACTATGGATACAAGATCGAGACAATACAACAACGAAGTATGATTACTTGATAATAGGTTCGGACTTAACCAAACACAATAGGATTGCTATCAAGTAATTAGGAATTAACGTTTGTGTATTTTACTTCTAATTATAATAAAAATAATTATAATCGCAGAAATAGAAAAGTAAAAGACACAACAAGATTTTGTTAACGAGGAAACCGTAAATGCAGAAAAACCCCGGGACCTTGTCCGGAATTGAATATTCTCAGGATTAAGCCGCTATACAAAATCTAAACCAACTTCGTATAGTTGAGACCAAGCAACTAAACCTATAGTTCACCTAGTTCCGTATGTATCCATGCGCCTCCAACTTGCAATAGGTCACGCACTTGGAATAATTCCTTTGGTTCGTATTCCAAACAGTAAGGAACAAAAAATTCGTTCGGTAACAACTCTTTTCAAACAACGTGATATGAGTTTGAAAAAAGGCTCTTCCATTTATCCCAATAAACTCCTTTGTCAAGTTCTTAGATCAATCTATCAACAACTACCAAAGTAATTTCCTAGACTATGCAATCAATACTTTGAATCACAACGAAACGTATTGATGCCGATCTACTCAACTAATCAATCAAGGTTATCACAAAGATAAACCGATTATAGTTGGATCCCCAGCCGATCAAGTTTTCTGCACACCAAAGATTATGAACTCAAATAAGAAATCTTCTTTGTCTTCAAATCTTCTTAGATCTTCAATAAACACTTGCACACAATCAACTTGAATCTCTTGTGATCAATCACACACAGAAAGGAGTCTGTTAACAATGGATTATCACAAGAAGTCTTTAGATCTACAAACAGTCTAAAGATCCCCGTCGAAACTTCGATCTAGTTTGAGTGAATCTTATATCAGAAGACAAGATTCTCAAGCATAAAAAAACTAGGTGCAATCAAAGTTCAACAACCGTTAGTCAATCAAATCAATCGAAAACTAATAATAAACTGCAATTATCTAGTTTCCCACCAACGGTACTCGTAGAGCTTCCCAATCACAAAGAAGTCTTTAAAACGAGTGGTCGTAAGAGATTTCGCCTAATTAGGGTACTTTCCTCTCCGAATAAACGGCTCCCCTGGTAACAACACAACTAGGTAGTTTTGCTGGCTCTGAGGATTAGTTTGCTCGAAATTCAAAATTCAATATTTATAGACCAAGGAAGTTTGGACACCAAGGAATTTCCAAAACCGAAAATATTCTCAAGATATGCAATATATTTCCAAATTCGGTTTTCATAATTCCTGAAATGCTCAGTAGAAAATCTCCAATTAGTAAATGCACATTACCAATTTTTATTTTCTAAAGATATGTATTTTAATTGCTGGAAATTAAAAGCACATAAAACTAAAAACCTTAATTAAAAGATTCTCAATTTATTTCGATCCTGGATTCTCCTTTTGTTATTAAGGAATATCTTTGAACAATAAAAGATAAGAATTACTGCACATGTTCAAAGTATGTCGACATCTTTACTTTGTAAATCCTTTTTCATATTTACAATCTTGGAACTGATTTTCCACACTTCCAAACGAGTTTAGAATTGGTTCATCTGACTTCCAAGAACTATGTGATTGATTATCCTATCAAATCACCATTAATGGGTTTCACGCTTCTACCAAAACACAAGGCTTTGGTTCTACCTCCATGTGGGTACTAGGATCGGTCACACTAGATTTCCAAAAATTGGTTGACTAGGTACTAGGATCGGTTACCACATAATTATGGTATTTAACTTGTAATCGGTTGCAAGTCATAGGATCGGTTACCAATTACTAAGACTTGGTGTACCTCTTACAAGGATCGATTCCACATACTTGTGATCGGTTGCACCTCTTACTAGGATCGGTTCCCCAATGTCTAGAGTTGGTCATACCAATTAAAATATATCGATCATACCATGTCAGGTGATTACTTAAGATCGATTTCACTAATAAAAGTCATACCAATACAAAAGTCAGGCATTGTGAATAGTTTCACCAAGATACATAAACAAGTTATGAGCGGTTATACTAAACACACATATTGGTAATCCAAAGATTTTTAATGAATAACAATACCAATAAGCCTAGTGATTTCCCATTAGATTCATAAAACAAGTTTATGGATTGTACTTCCTTTAAACGAATGTAAAACATTGTTTCCTAGGACGAAATCTTCACCCATACCAATACATAATCACAATAGCATTCATACGATTATGTCGATGTCTTATATACGAAGTTCAAAAGATAGACGTTATACTTCGTATTGTAATTCCTTAATACTATGTCTAAATAGAGTATAATCATTCACAGCTTCACAGTTATGTTTTCAATATGCACGACTTGAAAGATACATTAGGAATGAAATAATTCAAGTCAAATATTACTAACCTCAAGAGGAAGGGATGTCGTCGATGTAGATCTTTACTTATTCATATTCTTCAAGTCTTCACGTAATACTTGTATGTCTCATATCCTAGTAACTTTCTAGCTAACCTATACGAAGTTGACTCTAGTAAATAATCAAGCGACTCTTTAAATGAGTTTTGATTCACTAAAATATGACAACCAAACTTGACATACCAACGCTTGGTGGGTTCAACCGAGCTATGCTCTAACAATATCAATATGATTTTCTTCCTTATTTAAACTACGAACAGGTCCAAGCTCATTGCATAATAAATCCTACTCCACCTGTTCTTGCTGATTCAATCTTCTCCTAGTTTGACAAATCAGCCTCCCACCCTGGATCATATCTGAAAAAGAAGCAATTTTGTTTCTACAGGCTTTATACACAGCTGGAAATCTATCCTTAATAGGACCTAATAAAGTCCAGTTGTCCATCCAAAATCTTATAGACCTGCCATTATTCAATTTCAAGCTCACCTTTTCCTGTAAAAACTTAGAAAATTTAAGAATACTCTTTCACATACTTCTCCCTTGATTAGTAACATCATCAGATGGCATATGCACCTCCAAATTGTTTTCTGAACTTCCGTTGAACAATTTTTCTCCATAAAGCTGTTTTTTCCTTTGAATACCTCTAAATACATTTTTCCTTCAAAGCTTTGCTGGTACATCTCAAATCTTTTACACGCAAACCACCCCATATACTTAGGTTTACAGACTTTTAACCAAGAGACCCAACACATTTTCCTTTTAACTTCACTAGAATCCCACAGAAAGTTCCTCATCAATCAAGTAAGCTTCAAATTCACACTTTTAGGCATATGAATCAAAGAGAATATAAACTGGCAAGCTTGAAAGACAACTTCTTATAAGAAACAACCTACCAACTTTACATAAGAATTTCTTCTTCCATGTAGCCAATTTTACTTCCATTCTCTTAATAACATCGTCCCAAACAAAAGCACATATTGTTGTTGCACCAACTTTAAGTTCTATGTTTTTTAAGGAAAATTTCTCCACTTTACATCTCAATTCCTGAGCAATATAACCAACCAGACTATCAACACCAACACTAATCATTGAGCTCTTTTCTAAATTCAACTTCATACCCGTCGATAACTCAAAAGTAGTAAGAATAAGAACTACCCTTCTTATTTCATCTGCATTATCATCAACAAACAACAATGTATCTGATAAGTGCATAATTCATATGATTTTAGTGTACATTCCATACTTGTTTTAGCTATTATTCTTGCATATTTTCGTATTATTACTCTTGTTTTCTTTTATTTGCTTCTATTAGGTGAATCATCCAAAAAGGATCTATAAAGTGATAAAAATATCTAAGAAGAGAAGTATTCCAAGTGCCCAAGTCGAAGAGAAGTGGAGGAAGTGCGACGAAACAGAGCAAATGTGCTCAAAATCAAGAGACGTGCCAAATACCAAGATTAAATCATCCAAATTAAGGATTTATCATTACCATCTTTAAGAGAATTCAATTACAAAAAAATGCAAAAATAATGAGATCATTCCGAGAAGAAGTTGTGGGCAAAAAAAGTTTTTTATCGAATACCGAAGACAGGAAAGTTCGCAAACCGGTTTGTGAACTGATTTCGTGGAATAAAGAGTTTGTAAACCAAAAATTTCTTGTACACTTTTCTACAAAAATAAAATATTTTCCAAACCGGTTTGCAAACTATGAAGGCTAAAATTCACAAACTATCTTTTATGGTTTTCTTTCGTAGTTTAGGGTCTGGTTCTTGAATCGACTTAGATACTTGAAGGCCAAGCAATGTAAACATATATGAGGAGGTATTAGGCTATGTAAAATTAGATATCAAGGGTTCACAAAATTGTAGTCTTGGAGAGGATAAATAACACACGGAGCAAAAGCTATGGTTTCGTAGCGGTTCATCAATCGTAACGATATCTCTTAACTTTTCTTATATGTATATTATGGATGCTTCTACACCCATGAGTTTCTAAACAACTATTGATTGAGGATGAATTCTAAGTTGTAAACAATATTTAAGTTATTATATTAATCTACTTTGAAATTCTTCATATGATTATCGCTTGTTTATAGTATAACGAACATGTATGATTGATTGATAGATTGTTTAGGTGGCCAACTAAATTAATTTATTGATTTAATATATTTATAATATCGAGTTAATATATAAGTAATCTTCGAAAAAAATTTACACAAGTAGAGAACACGAGACCTTACAGAGGGATTCTATGGAGCGATTGTGTGTATAAACAACACTAAAAAGTAGACCTTGATCTAAGAGTCTAACTAGTAGGATCAACCTATAAATTCACAAAATATAAAGTGTTCGACCAAATTACACCCTGAGTGATCTACTACTAGGTGGTTTAGACGAATAGAATCTGGTAGTCGAGAACTTCCGTATCCAGTGATATAAGGAATTTAGGGGATAACACCGATCTAGATGTTATTCCACGGTTGGTGATAATATATGATTGACGACAAGTAGAAAAGTATAATAACTCTGTAATGAAGAAGGATTCCTCGATCATCTCCCTCTTTATTTATTACAACTCAACTTTATTTGCTTTGATTATTTTATTTTGTTTTAAATCTAAAACAAACCACCCTTTGTGACATATTCGACAACTAAAACTCACTGCTCTTCGTGTGAACGATCCTTGCTTCCATTATATTACCAGTTAATTGTGTGGAAATAAGAGATTTAATTTGATTGCACATATGACATCCATCAGTATCATCTTCAAATTGCAAATGAGATATCATTATACCACCTTCCGCTACCTGAAAACCATGTATTTGCTCTCTCAAAACAGCATCATCAATCAACTTAGAAATCACTTCCGGCATCAAAAGAAATAAGAAAGGAGATAAATAATATCTTTGTCTTATCCCTTTAGAAGGATTAAATTTTCTGTGGAACTTCCATTCACCAGTATAGAAATATTTGATGTAAAGATACACCAATTCATCCAACCAATCTATTTACTACCGAATCCATGATTCTCTAAAATCCTCAACAATGATTTCCACGTTACATTATCAAAAGCCTTCTCCATATTTATTTTATACATAACACTTGGCTTTTCATCCTTCAATTTGATGTCAATATATTCATTTGCAACCAACACACCGTTAAGAATCTGTTTGTATTTAACAAATGCTCCTTGATAATCAGAAACCAACTAATGCATCACTTTCTTAAGTCTATTAACTAGAACTTTAGAGAGAATCTTATATGCACTTACTAATAAACTCAAAGGCCTAAAATCTCTTGGGAACAATATTCTTCTTTCTTTGGAATCAATGAAATAAATTAAAAATAAAAAAAAAAAAAAAAGTTCATTCTTCAATCTCATGAACCATGCATATGAAACTCCTCCATCAAACTCATGATATCAGACTTTATTATATGCCAATAATGTACACAAAACTTCATAGAGAACACATCTGGTCCTATAGATTTATTAAAACCAAATTGTTTTATAACAACCAAAATTTCATTTTATGGTAACTCTTTCTCCATAGATATATTTTCTCCTTCTTCAAGACTAGGAAAATGTGGATTATCTAGAGAAAAAACAGCATTACATGCACTTCTCAGAAAATAAGTCTTCAAAGTAATTATTCATCTCCACCTTAGTGTTATCCTGTTCAAAACACTCAACACCATCAATCTCAAATTTCATAATTGTGTTTTTTCTTCTTCTTAGCCTTTGCAAGTCTATGAAAGTACATGCCATTTCCTAGCCTCCATAGCACATATGTTCTTCAACTTCAATAAACAACTCATTATTTCTTCAAACTACACATTTGACAATTTATGAGTTTCTTCCATCTGATCAAGCATATCTATCTTCTATGTTAGAATAGTCTTTTCCAACTTCACAGAACTAAATTCCTTCCTACTCCACTCTTTCAAGAAAAACTTATAGTTCATTTAGGTGGGATCTAAACAACCCCAGCTTTGAGGAAATTAATAATACACGAATAATATGGCCAATCCTGAGTGTAGAAGGATCATGTGAGAATTTGATCATAGTTATATACTCGATATATTTTTTTTCTGTCAATAATATAGTACAACAACAAACATTTTATTTTATTTTATTTTATTTTTGTCGACTAAAAACGCAAAAATATGACAAGAAAAACTCAAAAGAGTAAAAATGACTTGTACGTTAAGCCGGATATTTGAAGATATTTTAGTTGAACATTTATACAATATATATATTCACTCAATATCACCAACAAATTGGTAGTTTGGTGGTCAAATTCTCGGTCCTTTACAATATATTTGTATGTAGAGGCTTTCGAGTCGCTGTATCTCTTACCTTTTTACTCTTTATAGAGAAAAGGCTCTAGATGGGCTTCTCATTAGGCACAATAACAAACGTTAGAGAAAGGGCCCACTCTTACCTTTTTAGTCTTTAAAGAGAAAAGGCCCTAGATGGGCTTCTCATTATGTTAGAGCACTGCTCGGTCGAACTCGCAAGTGTTTCTATCTCAAGCTTGTTTGTCAAGTTTAGTTGATCAAAACTCCATACTTGATTTCTAGTCTACTTATAGCTATTTCTCTGCTTAGGATAGAAGTGTGTAGTTGAGCTTTAGATTTCACGGCGTTCACCAATTGAAGAAGGAGATCTACTGAAGAGCTTGGAGGAACTTCATCAACAAAAGGTATGTGGAGACTAAACATATCTATCACTCAGAAGTCTATTATATTCTATCTTATAATGAGACTAAGTCATATAGATAGCTATATAGACTTTTACATTATACACATTCGATATTTCGAGCCGAGTTTATCTCGTTGTTGATGGTGGTTTTTAGCTTAGGGATAAAATCGTAAAACCGTACATCTGGCATGACGTCACTATGACCAATAACGCATTTATTGAAACAATCAGTGTATTTACGTAAGAATTACCAGGGTACCTTTTCTTTTATACATGTGTCATGTTCCACAACAGAACCCTTAGTATTAACTAACATCACCTCTGTATACACCTAACCCTAATTCTCCCACCGTGCCAATGGCAAACCATGCCAACCACGTCTCTGCGCCAACGCATGCCAACCATGCCAGCCGCACCACCGTGCCAATGGAAAACCATGCCATCCACGTCTCTGCGCCAAGGAATGCCAACCATGTCAGCCGCACCACCGTGCCAATAGCAACCATGCCAGCCACGTCTCTGCGCCAAGGCATGCCAACCATACCAGCCGCACCACCGTGCCAATGGCAAACCATGACATCCACGTCTCTGCGCCAAGGCATGCCAACCATGCCAATGGCAAACCATGCCACCGTCTAATGGGCAAACCATGCCAGCCACCACCTCCTGCGCCAATGGAAAACATGCCAACCATGCCATGCCAACCATACCACCGCCACCGCCACCCCGTGCCAATGGAAAACCATGCCAGCCACGTCTCTGCGCCAAGGCATGCCAACCGCATCACCGTGCCACCGTGACAATTGCAAACCATGCCAGCCACGTCTCTGTGCCAAAGCATGCCAACCATGCCAGCCTCACCACCGTGCCAATGGAAAACCATGCCAGCCAGGTCTCTGCGCCAAGGCATGCCAACCATGCTCGCCACTCCACCGTGCCAATGGCAAACCATGCCAGCTACTTCTCCACGCTAAAACGAAGGGTTGCAATAATCAACGAATACCATTCTCTTAGAGATACAGATCTCGACCATCCAAGTTCGCCACCTAACGCACGACAACTTGCGGCCCAAGGCCAAACACCACGGTTTGCACCAAACCCTAGTTTTGGTCGCGCATATACCATTCCAGCCTCTCCTTCACGTCATTGGCTGCCAAAACGAAGGGTTGCAACGATCAACAGCCACCCTTCCATCTAAGATGCAGATCTTAGCCGTCCAAAGTCACCAGCTGACGCATGACAACCTGTGGCCCAAAGCCAAAACACACGGTTTGCACCTAAACCCTAATTTGGCCGCGCCTACTCTTTGACAAGGCCATGACTCAACGCTGTCCACTACAAATGAAGGGTTGCAATAATCAACGACTACCCTTCTCTTTGAGATGCATATCTCGACCACACAAGTTCGCCACTGATAGACACATTTTTGTGTCTAATTTGTCTCACTTCTATTTATTGATAGTGCTCATTTTTGTACTTATTATGGTGTTTTATGTGTGTGTAGGTATTTTTGGCCAATAAACATTTTTGGAAAAATCGGCTCGAAAAGTTATCTAAAGCACCCGGAGGAGTTGTTATTGGCACCCACAGTTTGGATAAGGGGCACCTCTAGGACACCCCATAAGGCACCTGCTATCGGCACCCCTACTCTGGATAGTGGGCGCCTCATCTTCATCATTTAAACTTTAGTTTGGCGGGAAATGTTGTTCATGTCTGCATGATTTTGGCTTCAACGAAGTTAGGAGAGATTTAAGGAGATTCAATCACCTATTTTTCTCGGGATGGGCCTGTTAAGACTAAAGAAAGATAATTTGGGTCTCAGATTGGATTAAGTTGGGCCCGATTGTCGATTTGAAGAAAACAGGGAAAGTGAAATATTGTCGGGTGTTGGTTTGGGTTATACTTGGATTCTTACGTGGATATGGACTGGGATTGATTTGCTGGAGTCAAACAGGGATGGTAATATGATTTTTCACGTAAAAGGAGGGAAGGAAATCATTGATAACCAATTACACAAGGGATAAGAGCTTCTCGGCAAAACAGGGGAAGAGTAATAGTCACGGGAGTTTCTATCCTATATTTGGAAGTTACGTACAGAGTGGGAGAAGATATATATTCTCTTAAGATTGGTTACAGGTTTTGGAGAGTTTCAAAGAAGCCAGGAGACGCGTAAACAAGAGGAGAAAAAGGAAAGAAAAGCCGAGACTTTGGGATAAAGAAAACCAGAGATTTACTCGGTATTTTTGGTTGGTGTGTGTATATATATGAGCTGTGGGAGTCACTGAGAGGGAGTCGAGAGTTGGGAACCAAGCAGAGGAATTTCGAGCACCACAGAAGCTTGGAAAAGTTATCCAGGGAAGTTGCGGAGAAGGAAGAAGAAGAACCAGAGAACAACACTTAAAGATAGTCGCAAAAACCGTGACCTATAGTTTCAAATTCTAAAGATTTGCAACAATTTTCCAACAATTATTTTTAGTTTGCAACACTCTGTTAGGGTGTTTTGTAAGCAGTGAGTTCTCAGAATAATTATATCATTACAAACTCGATTTTTCTTCAATAAAACACCTATTCATCCATGCGTTATTATTTTGAGCGTGTTTTTGATATGAGGAGCTAAACCCCAACACTTTGGACGACGGAGGAAGCCATATTTCATGCGTGTGGTAATTATATTTAATTCTTTTATGACTACTTGCACTAATATCAATCGTTTTATGATTTTTCTTCATTGATTGTGATGTCGTATGATGATGTATGCTTGGTCTAAGTGCTTTTGATGCGTCATGCTAGTGATTTACAGTCAATCTTTTAAGAATCTACCTTGGCAAAGAACTAGACTCAATATTTTATTTTTATTTAAGCTATAATTGTCTAGAATAAATATATGAATCGCATGAATGAATTTTATGGTGGAATCCGAAGTCCCAGTTCTCTCGATATTTGTGACAAAACTTGTGTAAATATTATCTTTGTTTTTAGAGTTTTATATTTTTAAGTCTTAAACCGAGTCTTTACAAGTCTGAGTTGAACGAACTTTACTACCACTTTCTACAACAACATAAAACCACATCAATTTTTGGCGCCGCCGACGCGGACTTGTATTTAGGTTTTAGGTTTTAGAGTTATTTATATTTATATATTTTTTTTTCTCTTTTACGCCTTCGGTATTTTTTTGATTCTTTTCAGATTTGGAGCGAAGCTACAAGGATAGAAAAAGTGCTATAAAAGGAAAGCATCGCCAAAGAAGGAAAGAAAAGAGGAGTCCAATGAGTGAAGAATATTTTGTATATAGTTGTTTTATTTATTTTTGGAAACTGTATTAGGGTTTGCTTTGTTGTAATTTTTCTTTTTATTTTTGGACACTTTTTGGACTTGGACATTATTTTTAAAACCCTAAGGAAGGGTTAAAAAAATTAAATATAAACTGTTTGCAGGGAAGGACGACAGTTACGATACTGTCTCGGCCCCTCGGGTTCGTACACACGACATCGGAGTCGGTGGCCCGAGTCGACTTCAACGGTTCATCGCCCGTCCGGGTACGGAGGTAAGACTCTATCCACCCACGAATCCCTTGTCGGTGGGTTTTATTCTATGTTACAACTCACACCCCTGCAAATAGAATGTCGAACTGGTATTACAATAGCCAATACAAACGATCCGACTGAGTTTCAAAATGGACGTTACTACTTTGACCATAGTGTGAATAGTGGTTGTGAACATCAGCCTTTTCAAGGTTATGGCTCATACCATGATGAGCCCAATTACTATCCACACACACACGGGTCATACGAGCAAAATTCTTATATTTATCCTTTAGAAGAATCTCTCAGGAAATTAGAGGAGTCGACACGTAAGTTAGCTAAGATGAATAACTTAGTTTATGACGAAAGAGAACTTTCTTTAGAAGAATCCCTCAAGATGATAGCGGAGACGAACTAAAGAATTGCTCGAAATAATCTTGATTTCCAATACTGGTGTTTCCAATAATACCCTTGAAAATGAGGATAGTTATTTGCATAATCAAGAGCTTTGTTTAAAAGTTGTAATAATAACAAAAATTTTATTCAAAAAAAAAAATTTAAGGAATAAAAAAAAATGATAGAGTAATAAATTTAATCAAGATGACGAGGATAAAATTGGTAACACTACTTGTTTAGATGAGGTTCAACCATTTTCATGTTATTATAATGATGATTATGATGAGGATAGTGTTGATGAAGAATTTGAAATAAGTAGGCATAGTGATCGAAATTTGTTACTCCAATTGAGCTTTACAATGATAATATTATTTCTAGTTCAATTCCAAATAATTTTAATAATTATTCACCTATTCAAAAGGACGAGGATTTGACTAGAGATACCACCGTTTTAGACGATGTAGTATTCCCTTATGATTACGAAGCCGATGATAGTTTTGAGGAACGAGTTTATCCTGAGAATACTGTTTTAGAGTCTAGCGATTTAGAAACATTAGTCTTAGACAAAGAAAATGAATTCGTAGAGATGAGCAAGGATGAACCTGACTTAGAAGAATCAATTGACCATTTTCAGGAATCAGATGACATTGAAATTAGGGAAGTTGTGACTAGTCTTTCTAGATACACTGAAACTCTAAGTTTGGGGGTGATTATCATTCTCCATGTGCTTTAACTCTTATAAAGGTCCCTCACTTCGGACTTGACATATGTTCCTCAACCATTTTACAAGATTATCTTCATACACGTTTTCCTGAACCTAGTGATGTCCATAGGAAGTTCGGTTGTTAGAAACCCATCCTCTGGTTGATGTGGTTTGCCAGAGCTATGATACCCAGTTGATTTTGTTTTCCCACCAAATATTTTCAACCAATTGTGGGAATGTATGAGTTCAAAATGTGTCGGTTATTAAGTTTTGAGGCCGAGCCTAAGTACTTTAGGAAATTAGTATCGACACATTTTCTTATGATTGGCCCGCGATTTCATCGTGGTCAATTGTGTGAGTCAAAACCCGATTGACTTTAAGGATCCTCAATTATTCAGGTTATTATTATGTGCTTCTAAGTTCTTATTTGAGTTTTTTCGGACTTTACAACTTTGAACCAAATCTTAGCTTTGAGGAATTCCAGCCCATAAAAATATTTTATTTGGACCCAGGTTATAGAACTGTGAACACAACCACAGCTAGATATAGTTGTCTTAAACATGAAACTAGACAAGGGTGTGCTTCATTTGTTAATTTTCTTGGCAAGTTGCAGATTACTTTTACTTGTGATAGCTCTATTTGGTTTTGATGACCCACAGATATTTCAGCTATTACTTTATGATTTTATGAGGTGACTAATCCTTTCTTAGTCTGGCTGAAGACTTTAAACTTAGCACTTCTTGGGAGGTAACCCAACATTCATGCGATACGGTAATATCTTTCCTTATCTCTTTTACTTCAAATGGTAACAGTTTCTCCTTGTTCGTGCTTTTAATTTTATCTTTAGAACATTGAGGACAATGTTAGATTTAAGTTTGGGGGTATGGGAGAAACATTTTAGTTGCATTGTTAAACTCCAGAGCTTAGAAATTTATGCGTATTAAGGATGGCACTAACCAATCTAAGTGGATGGAAGCATCTTGGTTGTAGGAGTTGAGGAACCAATCTGATTAGATGGAAACATCTAAAGAGTCTATTCATAAAAGCACGAGACTCAGGTGTTAGAATTAAAGAAAAAAACATGGTAGTTTCGCCATATCTCGTTGAATCCTTTTCACTTCTATTTTTATTTTGTTTTCTTTAAAATATGTTTGTCTAAGTGATTAGGTGGGGCTCACGATTCAAGTTGTTACCACTGCTAGGGTGAAATAGAGTGATTGAGATACAAAAAAAAAAAAAGTTGAAAAAAGTGAAGAAAAAAAAATTTGAGACCAGACCATTAGACCAACCGGAATAATTTAATAAAGTCGACCAATGGTACCCTTGTATATGCCAGTTGTGTTGACCTAGAGTTAGGATTATCGACCACTAGTTCCCTTGTATATGCCAGTGTGTTGATATTAGTCAGACTAGTATCTCAGTCCATTAGGATAGGTTCGTTTTTAGCGGTGGCCTTAGAGACGGATATGAGAATTCTTTGTTCACCTTAGTCAACATCAAAACCATCTATGTTTTTCTATATCCATTTCTTAATCTATCCATGTGATTGGTTGACTCCGGTTATGATGTCCAGAAACTATCTGAGTAGAGCTCTGTCACTTTATATGAATTTTAGTATGCTTGAGTGCAAACTCGTGTACAGCAATTGGAATTTCGCATCAGGGTACTTCCTCTTATAGTCAATAAGTATGCCAACCAAGGAGATTCTTTAGTGCCTTCCAAAGTTCTGCGTAGATAGCTACTAGCTAGGGTCTGAGTAAAGGTTTTGTGGGTACACCTCTGGTAAACCCTCCCGAGACTATAACTCGACCACTAGGGCCACCTAGGGGTTTAAGGCTTATGCATACGCTAAATGCAATCGACGATGCTGCGACAGGTGAGTTATGATTTTATTTTAATTTTATTTTTGCTCGAGGACTAGCAAATAATAAGTTTGGGGGTATTTGATAGACACATTTTTGTGTCTAATTTGTCTCACTTCTATTTATTGATAGTGCTCATTTTTGTACTTATTATGGTGTTTTATGTGTGTGTAGGTATTTTTGGCCAATAAACATTTTTGGAAAAATCGGCTCGAAAAGTTGTCTAAAGCACCCGGAGGAGTTGTTATTTGCACCCACAGTTTGGATAAGGGGAACCTCTAGGACACCCCATAAGGCACCTGCTATCGGCACCCCTACTGTGTATAGGGGGCGCCTCATCTTCATCATTTAAACTTCAGTTTGGCGGGAAATGTTGTTCACGTCTGCATGATTTTGCTGGAACGGAGTTGGAGAGATTTAAGGAGATTCAATCACCTATTTTTCTCGGGATGGGCCTGTTAAGACTAAAGAAAGATGATTTGGGTCTCAGATTGGATTAATTTGGGCCCGATTGTCGATTTGAAGAAAACAGGGAAAGTGAAATATTGTCGGGTTTTGGTTTGGGTTATACTTGGATTCTTACGTGGATATGGACTGGGATTGATTTGCTGGAGTCAAACAGGGATGGTAATATGATTTTTCACGTAAAAGGAGGGAAGGAAATCATTGATAACCAATTACACAGGGGATGAGAGCTTCTCGGAAAAACAGGGGAAGAGTAATAGTCACGGGAGTTTCTATCCTATATTTGGAAGTTACGTACAGAGTGGGAGAAGATATATATTCTCTTAAGATTGGTTACTGAGTTTTGGAGAGTTTCAAAGAAGCCAGGAGACGCGTAAACAAGAGGAGAAAAAGGAAAGAAAAGTCGAGACTTTGGGATAAAGAAAACCAGAGATTTACTCGGTATTTTTGGTTGGTGTGTGTATATATATGAGCTATGGGAGTCACTGAGAGGGAGTCGAGAGTTGGGAACCAAGCAGAGGAATTTCGAGCACCATAGAAGCTTGGAAAAGTTATCCATGGAAGTTGCAGAGAAGGAAGAAGAAGAACCAGAGAACAGCACTTAAAGATAGTCGCAGAAACCGTGACCTATAGTTTCAAATTCTAAAGCTTTGCAACAATTTTCCAACAATTATTTTTAGTTTGCAACAGCTCTGTTAGGGTTCTTTGTAACAGTGAGTTCTGTAACAATTATATCTGTTACAAACTCGATTTTCTTCAATAAAACACCTATTCATCCATGCGTTATTATTTTGAGCGTGTTTTTGATATGAGGAGCTAAACCCCAACACTGGGACGACGGAGGAAGCCATATTTCATGCGTGTGGTAATTATATTTAATTCTTTTATGACTACTTGCACTATTATTAATCGTTTTATGATTTTTCTTCATTGATTGTGATGTCGTATGATGATGTATGCTTGGTCTAAGTGCTTTTGATGCGTCATGCTAGTGATTTACTGATCAATATTTTAAGAATCTACCTTGGCAAAGAACTAGAGTCAATATTTTATTATTATTTGAGCTATAATTGTCTAGAATAAATATATGAATCGCATGAATTAATTTTATGTGGTGGAATCAAAGTCCCAATTCTCTCGATATTTGTGACAAAACTTGTGTAAATATTATCTTTGTTTTTAGAGTTTTATATTTTTAAGTCTTAAACCGAGTCTTTACAAGTCTGAGTTGAACGAACTTTACTACCACTTTCTACAACAACATAAAACCACATCAGCCACTTTGACGCATGGCAACTTACGGACCAAAGCCAAAACACACGGTTTGCACCTAAACCCTAATTTGGCCGTGCATACTCTTTGACAAGGCCAGGACTCAACGCTGGCTGCTAAAACGAAGGGCTGCAATAATCAACGGATACCCTTCTCTTTGAGATGCATATCTCGACCACACAAGTTCGCCACCTGACGCATGTCAACTTGCGGCCGGTTAAAACACACGGTTTGCACCTAAACCCTAATTTGGCCGCGCCTACTCTATGACAAAGCCATGCTCAACGCTGGCTGCTAAAACGAAGGGTTGCAATAATCAATGGCTACCCTTCTCTTTGAGATGCAGATCTCGACCACACAAGTTCGTCACCTGACACATGGCAACTTGCGGCCCAAAGCCAAAACACCCGGTTTGCACCTAAACCCTAATTTGGCCGCGCCCACTCTATGGAAAAGCCATGCTCAATGTTGGTATAAAACGGAGGTTGCAATAATCAACGGCTATCCTTCCCTCCGAGATGCGGATCTCGACCGTTCAAGTTCGCCACCTAACTTACGGCCCCAAAGCCAAAACATCACGGTTTGCATCTAAAACCCAAATTTGGCCGCGCCTATTATTGGAAAAGCCATGTCAACTCTACCATGGCCACTGGTATGCCACCATGCCACACATAACACCTTGCTACACGTTTTCCCATGAAAACACTCGAGACATCTGACACATGTCACAAACTGGGGGATGCTCATAATGGGTGTTGGTTTGGCGGTTTATAGCGTGCGGCGTACACTACGCCCGTTACATGAAAGTGTCATAAGAATGAGTCGGTTAGTAAATACAAGGAATAATGGTGAAAGCTCCTTTCATTATGGAACATCAATTCCAGCGTTACCCATTTATCACCTCCTTCCACTTTAATCAGCCGTTTCCATTTTCTACGAGACCAGAGTACGTTATCATACGACTTGTATAAATAGGTCTTACCTATTTCCACCAAACAACAAGTTTTGGGTCGGAGCATACAACACTCGAAATCACTTGCTAGCTTTCCCATATGTTAGATTTCACTTTACGATACAAGTCAAACAACCACTCTTCCCGAGTCAACTATTCTCGGTCTCAACACTTTCTTCCCCTCCCTAAAACCAACACTTCTCCTTCACTTTGTGACCCGAAGCAAATGCGGAACGGCCATTTCTTGATTTAGGCCGGATTTGTAGAGATTGATCTCTCGAATCTAAAGTACTCCCTTGTAGTACATTGTTTAGGGTTTAGACTTAGTTTCTCACCCACTCACAAAAATTAAATCAGCGAAACCGTTTTCACCCTCAAACACTCGTTTATCAATTTCTCGAAATATGTGTTGGACGCTTTTAGCTTTAGCTAAGTTCATCGTATTCTTGACGAGTTTAGTTGGAGACAATTTATTTGTTGGAAACTAAATATTAAGTCAAAAGATGATCATGTGAAAATTACCTTGTGAAAAAAAAAACGGGGGTATAACAACCACACCCAATAATTCGTTTGGCAATATGTATGAGCACTAACTTAAAAGTGAGACTCAATCAAGAAATATATCCAAGAGGTTTATCTCTATTTCTCAATGTAATCAGGAAACTGAACAGATAGAAATCCGTGAGCCTGATATATTGATATGAGAAATAGCTTGGACGGTACCAAAGACCAATGCCAAAGTGTCAATCAAGTTATATCCAACAAACAATGTCATATTTATCAACTAATTGAACTACGCACTACCTATGATATTTTAATTATATATATAAACTAATCAATGCGGAAAAGAAAAAACACAGAAACCAGAAATTTTGTTAACGAGGAAACCGAAAATGTAGAGAAACCCCAGGACCTAGTCCAGCTTTGAACACCACACTATATTAAGCCGCTACTGACACTAGCCTACTAGGAGTTAACTTGGGTGGAATGTAGTTGAGCCTTAACCAAGTCCCACACCGATTAAGGTATAGTCGCGTTCCTTACGCCTCTAGAACCACAACAGATTCTATGCACTTGATTCCCTTAGATGATCACACCCATAACTACGAGTTCCTACGACCCAAAGTCGAAGACTTATAAACAAATCTGTCTCCCACAGATAAGTCTATTTTGATAGATAAATATGTCTTCCACAGAAGTACCTATGAATTTTTGTTATGTCTTATGATAAATCAAGGTGAATGGGAGCAATTGATAATCCGGTCTTATACTCCCGAAGAGCAACCTAGAAATATCAATCACCTCACAATAACTTAGCTATATGGTGGTAGAAGAAGTTCTTGAATCACAAAGTCGAGTCGAAACTTTGTGATTACTTTTATATCTTACCTATCGGGGATAAATCTCGAACAAATCTTAGAGAAGATAGTACTCAATACGATAGAACAAGTAATATGGGTGGTAATTAAGATAAGTTAGGATAGTAATTTATGTGAGTGGCGGAAAAATATGGGTGGCAAATATGGAAAACCCAAGGAAATAACCTCACCAAGTTCAATTTTTTTTATCCATTTGCACATTTACATTAGGTGTCTTTTATTTTACAATAAAGTGGCCATAAAGGGATTCCCTCCCTTCGAGCCCTCCGGTCGATCAGCCCAATTATAACAATGATCTTGCAGCCTTTATTCAAGTTAAATATATCTTTTCACACACATTACATCATACAACCAATAAAACGTATCAAAGGAACATGAAGAAACCACAACCCAGCAGATCGTGCTCCTTTTGTGCGCGATAAATTCATGCACAAAATGCATGCGAACGGGTGAGCGGTTCATTTAGCTAGATCTGATATACCTAGCAAAGGGTGCGGATACTCCCATATGGAAAGGAGGAACACCTGCGACGGTCTCTGGAGTACCTAGTGCTCTACCATCACACCCAGCCCGCGGTAAAATCTACCGGGTTGACCGGTGTAGTCAAAACTAAAGCCACCGTGGTATCTAATACTATGACACCCACATACATATACTTCGCTGGGTCCTAGGTGCAGCCGGGGCCACACCATACAAACACAAGAAGAGAACAATGTAGGATCGGAATATCGCGACATCAATACCTCGCGAGATCAATAAACGGCGGCGTTGCGAAGCGTCGCGGAGCAAATAATATAAATGACGAATGGACGCACGATAGCGAACACGAGAAAGGTGTGAAGATCTAGCGAGATCTAGGAGAAGCTGCGAGATTATGTATTTGTACACTTGCGATATTTCGCAAGTCATTCCCGAAAATAAAGGACAGTCTAGCTTGTCATCCACTATGTACTACCCTATATAAAAAGAGTTGAACAAGTCTGTTGAGAGGGGATTTTTTCAGTGTTAGACAAGTCATTAGGAGAGAGAAAGTTTGTAGTGATTGTAATTTCTTTAGCTCTTTTCCATTTTATCTTGTAAACATTCAAGGAATTAATCAATAAAAATCATAGTTGTTCATCTTCAAATGTCTTAGTTGTGTGGATTCTTGTGAGGGTGTAGTGTAGGATTTCATGCAACTACATATTGGCGCTAGAAACAGGGGAGCGATTGAAGATAATAGATTGGATATTGTCATTAAAATTGTTTAAATCAAGAGTATGATGGATAAATTGGAGAAAGCCAGAATCAAAGAGAGTAATGGAAAATTGGAATGTAATATGATAACAAAAACAATGGTTAATGAATTTCATGAAAGTATCAGAGGGAGAATACACAAAAGGGATTTTGAAGGAAAGAAAATTATAACAGCAGAGAAGACATCACCCTTGAAAGAATGGGAAAAAGCAGAAAGATTATGTTCACAGCAACGGAGATATCAAGAGAGAATTTAAATCACACATCTCCACTAGTAATTACGGTAAGCGCAAGCAAAGAAGAAGGAAAATTAACAAAAACAATGGAAGAATGGGCAATAAATAGAACTTTGGTGGACACGGGAGTTCGAGTGAATATAATGTTTTATCATGCTTATAAAGAATTGGGATACAAAGTTGAAGAAATGACTTTAGCAACATATCATATCTATGGTTTATTAAATCCATAACAAAACCTAAAGGGGAAATAAAAATACGAATTTTGTTGGGGAAATTGAAACACATGTGACATTATGTGTAGTGGATATGGAATCACCATATAACATCTTTGTTGGGAAGACCATGGATACATGCAATAAAAGGCTGTAGCCTCGACATTTCATCGGTGTGTCAAATTTCCTATGCCAAGTGGAATTGGAGAAATCGGAGGAGATACCGATAAAAGAAGGATATATCATCAAATTGAAGTAAAACATTATGAAGAATAGGTGAAGAGGCGAAAAGATCGCAAGAAGATGGCAAAAGCAGCGAAAAAGGAAGAAGAATTTAGAACTTACATGATAAGAGCGGAAGAAGGAAAAGGAATATATGGCGAAGAGAATGAACTTGCGAAGGAAGTAAAAGGACCAACGCCCATGGGAGAACCGAAGGCTAGATACCTTTGCTGCGGCGAAATGACAAAGGAAGTGAATATCGGAACCCGAAGAAAAACCCAAGATGTTAAAAATTGGGACTAAAATGGAGGCAGATGAGGAAAGAAAGACTATTGATTTGTTGCGAGATTATAAAGACATTTTCGCGTGGGATATGGATGAGATGCCTGGAATAGATCTATCTGTAGCTTGCCATAAATTAGAGATTGATAAAAACACAAGACCATTCAAGCAGAGAATTAGAAAAATTGCAACAGCATATCATCCTCAAATAGAAGAAGATTCTGAGAAGATGCTTGATCTGCGGAATTATTAGACAAGCAAAATATCCCGAATGGATAGCGAATATGGTCGTAGTCCCAAAGAAAAAAAGGGATAAGAATTTGCATAGATTTTACCGATCTAAACAAAGCTTGTCCAAAAGATAGTTTTCCTTTGCCAGATATTCCGCAAATGGTTGAGTCAGCAGCAGGAAATGAAAGGATATATCTTCTCTTGATGGATACAAGGGATACAATCAAATCCCTCTCGCTGAAGAAGACCAAGAGCATACTGCCTTTTTATCTCCAAGAGGATTATACTATTACACAAAAATGCCATTTGGTCTGCGAAATGCTGGAGCAACATACCAAAGGATGGTAGAAGGTGTTCGAAAAATGGATACATAAAACACTAGAGGTATACGTGGATGACAGTTAATAAAAAGTAAAGAAGCAAAAGATCACGTACGGGATTTGAAGGAAATTTTTGAACAAATGAGGCATTTCAACATCAAAGTAAATCCGGAAAAATGTACCTTTGGGGTGGCATCTGGAAAAAAATTTAGGATACATTGTGTCAAAAGAAGGGATACAAGTCGATCTAGAGAAAGTACAAGCAATTCGCGATATGCCGACACCAGCAACAGTGAAAGATGTGCGAAAGTTAAATGGATTATTAGCTTCGCTAGGAAGATTCATCTCGCGATCATCTGATAAGTGCAAGCATTTCTTCAACATACTTAAAAGGGGAGCGAAATTTAGATGGACAGATGAATGTGAAAAAGCCTTACATGGAATAAAAGAACATCTTTGGATCATATGGAGTTGAATCTGTACTTCCGACAGAAGTTATTACTCCAACAACGAAGAGAGAATCTTGGGAGAAAAATCTTAGTGCGGGTAACATTTTGGTTAAATTAGATGAATTAGAGGAAAAGAGAGAAAGAGCACTACTGACATATGGAGAATTATCGGCGAAGATTAGCTAGAGAATATAACAAACGTGTCAAGACACGCGAATTTCAACCAGGTGATATGGTATTGAGAGAAACACCAATATATCAGTGAGAAAGTGGTGGCAAGTTGGCGAAAAAGTGGGATGGACCTTATATCATCAAGGAGATAGTTGGAACAGGGGCGTATAAATTAATGGATCCTGATGGCAAAGATGTGGGCCAAAGATTGGATAGGCCATGGAATAGATTATATCTCAAGAAATATTACCCATAGAAGATGGAAGGGAAAGAATAAGTTGCGAAATATTGAATGGATGAAATGAAATAAATTCATATGAAATGTTCTTGCGACAGAGTCATTGCGAAATTGCATAAAATAAAAAAAAGAATGTGCGAATATCTCGCAAATAAAATAACAAGAGATAATCAAAAATGAATGATTGAGCAATTGACAGAAATGAAAGAATGAGTGAATGGGACGAACCTTTATGGCGTACACCTTAGTTCGCGAATGATATTTCGTAAGAGGAGGCAAATGTAAGACCTAAAGTGCGTCATATAAGGGGTATCTCTTGACATGGCTCGGGGAAAAGGTTACACCGCCCACGGAACCCGAGTCATGAAAATTTGGGGTCAATAAAGCCCATCCGGGAGAGATACCTTGGATTTCCAACTATATATATAAGGTTATACCTGGTTGGACGCCCGAGGGTCTCTTCCAAAAGTCGATGTATGACCAAGGCGCCGAGGTACGGCTGAGCCAAGTGCATGGGGCATTTGAAGTCTCTCGGCCATTCTTGGCAAGTCTTGGCACATCTTTTTTTCGGCCCAAAGAAAACTCCACTTAGGAGTGCGGTCTCGTAACCATAAGCCCTATAGGTATAAGGGATAAGAGGCTGCGAAAACAAGCTGGTTGTTGTTAAGACCGGATGGGAGGAGCTAGTCTTGTATGGCCGATGTACGCCTCCTTGAAGGGGCAACCGAGGGGAGATGATAAGGCGGCACCCTCCATTAGGGAGCTGATAAGTGTCTTAAGACGCAAATGTCATGAGGCTCTATTTTCGCAAGAAAATTTAGGCTTGTCATATTTGTGCGATGATCCTGAAGAGGCAATAATACTAACGCGAGGGTAAGGCGAGATCAATGGGTCTTTACATGAAATTGTAAAGGCGTCCTGCGATTTAAATGCGCAAAGACGGCAATGTCATGGGGCTTTACGTTCGCAAGAACATTTAGGCCTGTCATATTGTCGCAAGAAAAATATCTGCGCAGAGGCAAAAATACTAAAGCAATGATAAGGCAAGATCAATGGGTCATTACATGAAAATGTAAATACGTCCTGCGATCTTGTCACAATGATGAATTTCAACGTAAATGAATATGACCTTTAACTAGGAAGGCAAAATAAGACCACACATGAGCAATGATAAGGCAAGATCAATGGGTCATTACATGAAAATGTAAAGGCGTCCTACGATCTTATCGCAATGATAATTTAGACATAAATAAAGATAATGGAAAATAAAATAGTAATTATTAAATATCAAAGAATTATACTCGTTGCAAGAAAGAGTAATAATAAGCAGATGAACACATCTAAAAGATGTTTGAAGTACGTAAAGAAATAACAGTACAAGAAGAAAAATTACAAGAGAAAGACAATTCTCAAATATCGAGTTTTTCTCCAGAAGGAGATAATGGACTTTCTTCAACAACTTTATCCATATTTTCGCCAGTTATTATATTTCCACCAGATCCTTCTTCACCCAGATCATTGTTGACAGCTTTACTAGGAGGGATTGTCTCTTCATTTGCGAACTCTTCACCACTATTGTAGTCATAATCGCTGTCAGGAGGGTTAGGAACTTCATCATCGCTTACTTCCAGAGGTTCGACAGATACATGATCAAGAGATTTAGATAGTAAAACATCATTCACAAGAACTTCGGCTTTAAGATGAAATTGACGAAGGAGTGCTTTTTGATAATTTCTACTCTCTATATCTTTACAGTCAGACATATAATCGAATCTTCTTTCTGCACGATCACGAGAGCGAGCAAGGGAAGCAGCGAGCATTCCATTTTCTTTGCGAATTTTGAATAGTCGATTTTAGAGTGGCAATAGAGGAATGAAGATTTTCTCGAGAATCAAAAGAAAAGAACATAGAAAATCATTGATTTTTGGAATTCGCAAGAGAAAATATCATAAAATAAAAAATAAATGGATTAAGGTAGTCAAATAATATGACTACCTTCCTTTTCTTGGTAAGATATTGGATTAAAAAGCCGAACAACTATTCTCCAAGTGATCCATGGCATTGTTAAAATTATCTCCAATTAAGCCTTTCGATCGAGATCGCAAGCTTTTTTCGTTAGAAACAAGTAAGGCATTTTCCTTCGCAAGGGGAAGAATTGGCCTCTTCTAACTTGGAACATTGATCCTTGAATTGGTTTGCCTTTACACTTAAGATTATTCTACCACAGATAAGTTTATCCTTCTCGCGATAACTTCTTCGAGTTGATTTCTCGTGAACAAAGAGATCGTTCTTGTTCTTTACATATTTTTGACAAACATCATATTGTTGCGAGTAAATCGCCACCTTGTTTAACAGAGTTCGCTTCTCTTGAGAAAGAATTCCATTCTCATCTGATAAAGTTTCCAACTCCAAATTAGCTTTAGTCAAAGAGTAAGAGAGGCGAGATAATCATTACTTAATGAGCCTTGTTCCTAAACTAAGTCAGCATTTTCTTTAGAAAGATTATCTATTTGATCAACAGAATACGTATGAAGATTATCTAATTGGTTATATTGCTCCATCCAAGCATCTCTATCCATTCGAGCTTCTTCAACAGTAGATTCCAACTGATATATCTTCATTTTTAAACTTGGTTTAAAGCTTGAAGGGCGAACAAGGGCTTGAGGTTCAATAAAAAAAAAAAATGGAGAATATAGAGGAAAGATTGTACCTTTCAATTCTTCGTTTTTATTGCGAAGATTATCACGATCCAAACAAACATTTTGAAGTTTTGATTCTCAAGTTGGAGAATATTACACTTTGCAGTCATAGCTTGGAGATCATTCTTCAAAATGTTAACTTCTTGCTCCAAAGATGTTTGCGAAATTCTATCGGATCCAAGGTATTTGTTCAAAACCTCGCAGACATTAGATTTGATAGGATCGACAGAAGTCTTCTTGGCATCGTTCACAATATCTGATAGAACTTTGAAGGCCACGTCTATTCCTTCCAATTTTTCCTTAGTAAGAGGGATTTGCTCAGATAAAGAAGTAACGACGATAGAAGAAGGAAGAGATGAGTCATTTTTTGTTAAAGGAATATCATGAGAAGAGGAAGTCTCATGAAGATCAATAACTGGGGAAACGGTAGAGGCATTGACAATGGGAGAAGAAATGGGCTCATTCGCAGCGGGACTGTTATGAGGGATTTGATCTATGAAAAATTCAGGCATAGGAGAAAGATCATCAACAATATTTTCGCAGGGAGAAACAGTAGGTTTATCTTGCGAAGATTTCGCGAGGAGGAGTTGTAAGTTTGAATATAGGAAAAGAAAGCAGCGAGGTACAACGGGTTTAGAATGGCGAGGTTTCTTGGGGACCCATCAACATTTTTGTCATCCTGCGAATTACAAGTTAAATAAGAAACAGAGGCAACAATATTGTTATTAAAAGAGTAAATGTTTCTTAAATACCTTGCTATTCGCAGACTTTCTTTTAGTGATAGTGGTTTTCGGTTGTGAGCCCATGGAGATAGTAGGGTTCACAATGGTGAACTTGGTGTTAGATTTGTTCTTGCTAAAACAAAAATGGCAGGGGAATCATTAAAAGAAGAACAATATCAAAACAAAACAACTTCAATAAGAGAGATCAATCACAAAGTGATCAAATTCAGCAAAATTAACAACCCTTGATGGCTCCATAGAAGCGATGCGAGAAAAAGAAAGATGACAACGATAAAGAGAAGAATAATAGCAAAAAATGATGAAGAAGACGATGAAGAAAAACAATGAAAAAAGTTACGGACGATGAAGAAGGCGAAATAAAGGAAAAGAAATACTTTCATAAGGAATTCCCCTTTAAATAGACAAGAAAAGAGTAACCGGATAAAATTAAATGTGCCGGTAAAAAGGGAAAATTTTAGATACGTGTAAACAGTCATCCCTAAATCCTCGGAATTTTGTCGGCAAAAATTGATGGAAAACAAACGATTGCGACATTTCAAAATACTGGTTCTCATGACATTCTCTTCTTCGCAGAGAAGACATGAGAAGAGGCAAGATGTAGGATCAGAATATCGCGACATTAATACCTCGCGAGATCAATAAACGGCGGCGTTGCGAAGGCGTCGCAGACGAATAATATAAATGACACAATGGACGACGATAGCCAGAACACGAGAAAGGTGTGAAGATCTAGCGAGATCTAGGAGAACTGCGAGATTATGTATTTGTACACTTGCGATATTTCGCAAGTCATTCCCGAAAAATAAAGGACAGTTTAGCTGTCATCCACTATGTACTACCCTATATAAAGAGTTGAACAAGTCTGTTGAGAGGGGGATCTTTTTCCGAGTGTTAGACAATTCATTAGAAGAGAGAAAGTTTGTAGTGATTGTAATTTCGTTAGCTCTTTTCCATTTTATCTTGTAAACATTCAAGGAATTAATCAATAAAAATCATAGTTGTTCATCTTCAAATGTCTTAGTTATGTGGATTCTTGTGAGGGGTGTAGTGTAGGATTTCCTGCAACTACAAACATGGAGTGCATACTTGTGTTGAGCTGCCATTGCTAGAAAAAGGTACTGATTGGAAGTTGTTCTTACTATTGTGATTCATAGGAGATGATATGTAAGCTGTAGAGGTGAAATTTCTTATCCGGATATCCTCTACATTTATAGGTAAAAACCTTGTACTGTTGGTGAATATTTTAATCACCGGGATAGATACCAGGAAGGAAAAATGGACACTGAGAAATAGTCGTATGAAGAAAATGGATTACCTAGTCGTTTGATTAAACGTCAAGAAAAGAGACAAAATTTGGAGGGAAACAAACGAAGGAAACAAACAAATTCTACTGCTTGATCATCACATTGTTTTCTCCTTGGTCCAGTCTAACAACAAACTAAGAGATCATATGGACTCGTTCATACTAGTTATTTTATTTTTGTTTCTCTTTTCTTTATCTACTACTTGCATGTATGCACTAGCCACGCACAAAATTACTTGAGAAACCAATTTTGCACTCCTTCTTTCATTTAAATGAAAAATGAATTAACAAAACCAAATGTAAAGAAAGTTTTAGAAATTTCTTATTTTTGCTAATTAAGTGTCTCTTTTTTATGTACAAATTAATTTTAAATTTAAAAATGTAGCTCTTTGGAGGACGAGGAAATATTAACTTAGTGTTATTCTATTCCAAATTTTTGGTATTACTTTTCGTCATGGTATAACAGGGGAATATCTTTTTTTGGAAAACTATAACAGGGGATTATCTCTTTGGGTTTATTTACAAATTCCACCATGCGTAACCAATCCATTGAAAGTGCGTGTTTATTTTATATTTTTATCAGTTTCACTAGATTTGTGCCCGTGCTACGCACCGGGCATATTATTTTTTTTAGCTTGGTGTGCGCGGGGCTTCACCCCGTCCGTGGCGATATATGATTTGGTGTGCGCGGGGCTTCGCCCCGCCCCATGACGATGTATGCTTTGGTGTGCGCGGGGCTTTGCCCGCCCCGTAGCGATGTATTTTTGATTTGGTGGAGACGTATTTTTGATTTGTAGGTCGGGGAAAATACATTAAATAGGTGGAAAATATATGCAAATTTTATTTTATTTTTTCCTTTCAACTTTGTGTGCGCGGGGCTTCGCCCCGCAAGTGGCAATGCATTTTCGATTTGGTGTGCGCGGGGCTTTGCGCCGCCTCGTGGAGATGTATTTTTGATTTGGTGTGCGCCGGGCTTTTCCCGTCCTGTAGCGATGCATTTTTTATTTGGTGGAGACGTATTTTTGATTTGTGTGTCGGGGAAAATACATTAAATAGGTGGAAAATATATGCAGATTTTATTTTATTTTTTCCTTTCAACTTGGTGTGCGCGGAGCTTCGCCTCGCCCCGTGGCAATGCATTTTCGATTTGGTATGCGCGGGGCTTTGCCCCGCTTCATGGAGATGTATTTTTGATTTGGGGTGGCGGGGAAAATACATTAAATAGATGGAGGATATGTGCAATTATTTTTTTTATTTTTTTATTTTTTTACTTTCGCAGAAAATATATGGATTTTTTTTCCTATTTATATATTAATTTTAAATAAATAGTCCTAATATAAAATTATTCGATTTCCAAATTGAATTTAGACTTCCATAAAATTCCAAACACGTTAAGTTATGTTTACCTTTTAGGTTTATAATTTTCAAACCAATCATACGGTTACAAGTGTCCTCGCCTAAATATTGTCACTTCATGAATTCCAAATTTATTTTTGTTTCCTTTTTTTAATCTTTTTCCTATTCCTTTTGAACCAATCATACATTGGCAACTGTTCTCACAAAAAATTTCCTTTCATAAAAACCACAAAAAATAATTTCAGGCAATAAAAAATTACGGTTTCCTCACCGTTCTAGTGGAAGATTTATTTACCTAGACCTTTAAGTCTTTAGAATTCCTATGTGGCTCGCCAATTATGTTTTTGCAATTTCTAATAAGACTGTAGGGATCGAAGGAAAATAATTTTAGCTCACTAAATATGTGGAAATAATTTTGGAAGCCCACTGCTCATTTTTGCAAACACAGCAATACCACTTTACTTTGCCGTGTGTACTTGCTATGTTGTACTGAAAAGGGAAAACGTTGAGGCTAAATACGTGTTGGCTAAATACGTGTTGGAATGCTCGATGCATGTTTGGCACCCGTTTCAATTTGATTCCTTGAGCAGCAGGGTAGGCTGGTCATTTGAAATGTAAATAGATCTACTCTCCGGTCCGCTGCCCTTCCCTTCCCTTCCCTTCATATTCATGTTCATATTTCTTTCTCATTCCGATCCAACCAGTGACGGAGCCAGACTTTTTCTCAAGTGGGGACAAATTCATATGATAAAAGTCTGTATATACTAGCTGGTATACCGATTTTTTTTTGACATTTTATTGACTTTTTAGTATTAACTAAGTGAAAATCAAATCATAAAAAATTTGGATTTAAATTA